>VXBZ01005599.1:431036-589439 GCA_013399135.1 Heliornis fulica | reverse complement strand
TATTATTATTATTATTATTATTATTATTAACTGAACTCTACATCTCTAGTGCTTCCTGGGAATAAGAGGAATTCAAGGTACAGAGTGTTTTGCCGTTGTAATCTCAGTGCATATGAATCATGTCATTTTTATTTGCAGTGAAGAAACTGTCTATAGTTTTATATTAGAAGTTAATTTGAAAGTTGACTAGTGAATAGGCTCATAGATAAATATATTCTCTCTATATTTAGAAGTTTCCATAAGAAAATTAAAATATCTGTAACTTTCTAGTATAGAGTTTTGCAAGTATTCTCTCATAGAGCATTGCCCAAAAATTTAGGTAGCCACAAATCTCTGGTAATGAGACTCTGAATGGTATGTTCTAATAGGTCACATGATTTGTATTGTATTGATTCCACATGTGGGTTGGAGGAGCATATGCAAGGGAAATAAATTTAATGACTCAAGGCCTTGAATCTCTGAGGAAGAGTAGGAAGTCAAGCAGAGCTTGGAAATGGTAGCTCACTTGTTTGCTTTTTTCCTTTTTGGTTTGTATAAGAGGAAATGAAAATTAGGTGATGCAAAACATATTGGCTGACTAGCATTTACATTAAATTTGATTTGCTTATATTTCCTTATGTTATATTTATATATATACATATACATAATTCCCTTATATGCCTTGCACATAGTAACCACACACGCATGTGCAGCTATAATTTTGCTATGTATGGGCTTGTTTTTGTCTGGACTTTGATGAGGGATCCTGGGAACTGTATTATAAAGAGATGCCAGTCATCATGATTCCCCCACCAAAAATATACCTAGGTCATTAGTACATTCAGTGGGCTGCAGTTCTTGTTCATTGCTGTGGACACAAATGCCTTGCCTTTGTGTTGGCTCCTCTGTGAGGGAGTCTTATCAGCCTCTTCTCTGTCCGATTTCCTCACTCTCTTCAGGACAGGAGTAACTTCATACCATGCTTTTCCACAACCAGATCCGCAGTCAGGGTGCAATAGGGTGAATTTTGGCTAGATTTACTTCATGAGAAGTGGAGCAAGCTGGGTGTCAGCGCAGTGAACTCCAGCAACTAAGCGCTCCCAGCCCACATGTGGTCTGAGGTTCAAAGCATCTATGGGAGCTCAGGCCACATTAACAATGGGCTGGGACCTCACACTTTCAAGCCTTCCCAAACCCTACCTGCCCAGGAAGAGTTTATAAGGCATTCCTTGTGCTAGGGACATTTGCACACCATATGTACAGGAGCTGATGCAGTCTCTTTGCAAAGCTGTGAGGGTTCACAGCATGGAAAGAAGAGTCCTTGGCACTGAAAGCATCCCTGTCTCTACCCTGTAATATTTCCCATTTGCCACGTCGGCTGTCTTTGTGAGAGTGCCTGTGTGAGTAGGGCTCCAACAATAGCAAGTCTACAGAAAGCAACTGAGACAAAGAAAATGCCTATTAAAACTCAGTCAAATCCCTAGACAAACAGTATGGGCTTGTTTCAGGGGTAATTTACAGGTGTTTCTTTTCTTTCCACAGAAATTTTGCAACGGTCATTTTGGTCAAGGAAAGAGTGAAGAAAATAAACAGGTACATCACTGAACAGTCCTTGCCTGGGAAAAGATTGCACTGCCAGTTTTTGGCTCCTCTTTTCCTCACCCTCTTAAAGCTGCAAATTACACCTCATTTTACAATCTCTGCCGTAATGTGAAAGACATATTAGACACTGTTGCTCGGAAAAGGCTGGGGTTAAAGTGGCCTCTGCCTGCGCCTCTCTGCCTGCTGCATTTTAAGTCGTCTCAGGGAAAAGCATGGTGGGTATTATTTCATCTCATTTTCTCAAGGCCACTTAAACACTGTTTTGAAAGGTGGGGGATGGACACCATGACACCCAGAATACTATTTTAAGATGTCCATTAGTGCCCTGGAATGTGTAGAGTGAGTGACGCCTGGATTCCCTGACATCCCAGGCTTCCCAGCTGTCCGCAACACAGCATGGCATGGCTCCCACTTTGTCTGCTCATGAGCACCCCCAAATACTCCACTGAGATCAGGAAGCACAGCAGGCAGACTGCAATGCAGCCACAGGAACACGGTTCCCAAATGGCTGTCCTCAGATTAAGATACTTTTTAGAAATGACAGTAAATGGAGGCTCTAAGGCTCCAGCAATTTATGCGGTGCTGATGGGGAACAAAGGAGGCACCTAGGTGAGTGTGACACTGTCACATCACCAGCTACTTGTTTTTAATATTTTCTGCTGTGCTGAAATTACTTTCTTCAGGAAAGCTACTTGAATGAATTGATTTACTTGTATGGAACAGAGCATAATTACTTACAGCGCATAATGTGCACTCAGATAGATAAAACAACCGATATAACCCAATGGGTGACTTAATGTAATGTCCAAGTCATGAATTTGGACACTCAAATTGGCACTTAGGTGCATAAAATTGACATTTACATGTCTAAGTGGCAATTTGGAGCATCCAGATTAGGGATTAAGTTTCCCATGTTTGAAAATTGAAACCCTGTCTGTTTACACTACACACTGTTATCTGCTGGCTACAGAGCTTCAGTAAGCACAAGCAGAGTACCAGGGATTAAATGAATGACCCCATGTGAAGTTATTACACTGAATGATGCAACTCTCAGCTCAACTAGCTGAATGAAGAGAATGCATGCTTGCTTGTTTTAAGGCAAGTATATAGTATAGCAAGTATATTAGGCACCTCCAACAGCAGCTAAATATAGATAACTGGGGAATGTTATGACTGAGTAGAAGTGGAAAAATGGTGTTTGCGTGGGTGTGCCTTCCTACGCCACCTATATTTAGAGAGCTGAAATGATGCTTCAAGTAAAAGCAGTAGTGATACAGCCCTGTTCACAGCACTGAAAAATATGTTTCTGAGAGGAAGAAAAGGCCACCATTTTTTTTTTCATTATGGGACTGGTAGATATGATCAACATTGTTAGGCCTCCTTATTGTACCCAAATAGTAAATTCTCAGTTTTATGGCTGTCATGTGAAGATCAGGCTCCACATCACAATGCAACTCCCCACCCACCAGTGTCACCAGTGTCAGGCTAGGGGGTTATTTACACTGTTTGCAAGTAAGCAGAAGAAAGCACGGTTAAGATTAGGAATATGTTTGATAAGCACCAGAAAGCAAGTGAGAGAGCGGCAGGCAGAGGCTCATCCATGGATTAATGCCCTTAAATTAAATGATAAAATATGCCTGGAATAAAAAGAATTCTCACTGGGAACTTCTCCAAGCTCAAGCCCATATGTTACTGGCTAATCATTTCACACCTTTGTCTGCCAGAGTAATTAGACAAAAGTGAAGCAGTACTCTGCTTATTTTTCTTGCTACTGTTTCATAATAGGAGCTAAGAAATGATGGTTTATTTTAAGATAAACCCAAATATAGGGACCCACTGGGAGTAGCTCTAGCAATTGGTTTCACTCACCAGTTGCAAACAACACAATAATTCTTGTTAGAGGTGTTTTGTTTTTTAACAGGAAAGAAAAATTATACTAATATATACCTGTAATTGAATTTAGGTCCTGTTGCAAATGAAAGAATTGATTCTTCTTGTGTCACATGGACTCTAAGTCAGAGTAATTCCACTGGTGTAAAATTGGAACAGAGAACCAAGCATAAAGTGCTTATTGGCAACTGAATTGAAAATGTCACCTGTAGTTCTCTCATGAGTAGTACTTCTAACTAGTACATTCCTACCTATGTTAAATGCAGGCATGGATCTAACCACCAGCTATATTTCTGTTGCTGCCTTGGGCTTTTCTGCAAAACGAGTGAAGCCTGTAGACTGAAGTGCAGTGAGCAATCATGGACCGGTCCCTTTCAGAGACTGGATAAGATTTAAACTTTTACTCACAAGCACACAGATATTTTTAACCTTTTTTTTTTTTTTTTTTTTTGGTAGGTTGAAAGAAAGCTGTTCTTCCTTTATATCAGAAGTTAAAAGAAAATTCTTGAGAAGTTTGGAAAGGGTGCAAAGGATTTACTGGTTCTATCCAAAACACCCACTGTAGAAGCCTAAGTTGGATTTAGATCTATCTCCAAGTACATCTAAGTCCAAGACTGCTGTGAGAAGTTCAAACTGGCTCCTGGACTCCAGCTCATTACACAGTTGATGGTGAGAAGGAAGAGTCGCAATTACCTCACAGGGACCTCTCCCAAATGGAGCTCCAAAAGTCAGCTCCCCACTCCTCAAAGGTTAGGGTTAAATAGGCAGTTTCCATGCTTCACTACTGGCTTGAGTGTTGACATCACACAAAGCCAGAGTCTGCCTTAGATGCTATTGCCTGACTAATTTAGAAACTTATGTGCCTTCGTTTTCTTCTCTTGAGTGCATTTAATACCAGCTTCCCTCACTAACCAACAACATCCAAGTGGATTCATGACAGAGAGTTGGGACACACAGTGAACCAAAAAGCAAAACACTCCACAGACCTGCCAGGCACTTCCCTCCTCAGTATGGAAAGGAAATAGGCTGACGTATCTTTGACCACAGAACAACTCCTTGAAGACAGAATAAAAAGTCAAATAAGGAGTAGGCTCCATAGATGGCAATGGTATGCTTGGCTTTATCGTGGGTAAACTTAACTCTTTGTGATGAATGCGCAAATGCAAAAAGCAGTTTGCACAGCTGCACCCTCAAGGGAGTATTAGGGTAGAAAATAAGGGAAAAAGATGAACTGTGACTGAGACATAATGGGAAGCTTTGGAGAAGGAGATTTGGCAGCCAAGAACTGAAATAGTTCTGCTGTGAGGTGACATGAGGAAGGATTATGGCATCTGCATATATGAGCCCATCAAACCATTTGTATTTTAATCACATATGGGATGAAAAAAAAAAAAAGGTGTAAAATTAGCAATGTGTTGCATGTTTAAATTGTATTGTCTGAAAATCTTAAAAGGAAAAGGGGACAATCCACACAGAAAATATTGACCATCTGATTTCTAAAGATGGATTGTCCTGATTCAGAAAAAGACTATAACTTATGCCTGTGTTTAAACTCTTGTTCTAGTTACCTTAAACTTGGTGTTTCAGTGCATCATCTTACATTGCAAGTGAGAGGAATCTGAAAAAGCTGAATATGTAGTCAGTGCTGAATCCTGGAAAGAGGCTACTAGAAAGTTGAACCAGTATCTGTTCATTAACATCGAGGAATAATAACAGTTTATGTTTACTGGGAGTAAAAAAAAAAGAGCAACAATTGCAAAAAAAAAAAGAGTTATCTCATTTGCAAACAATAAATGTCAACAACATCCTAGACCCTTGTCAAAGGCTCCTTAGAGAATGCAAATGTAGCCTTTATCTTCCCCTGCCCTTTATTAAAACAACTGTATAGACTTTGCTGATAAACAAGACAATTAAATGTAAATGATGTCATCTCCTGGCATTCATTCACTTTAATGAGTGTAGCCAATCACCCAGTGTAAGTAGTAATAGCTTGAAAGCAGTAATATTCAAAATCATATTAACAGATAACCAAGAGAAAACGGTGACCTTTGTTTTTAACTAATGACACAGTGTGGTTATGTGGCAATCCAACCAACTGCCCTTGTCATTTTTTAAGGTTCTGATTAAATTTAAGCATCAGTATTTATTGTACACGCCCTAACGAAGTGACTATTTGTGGTGGTAGGTGATGGGTTTAGAGGTGCACAAGTAGCTTGCTTTGAAAGAACCCAGGAAGGCGAAACTGCTTCCCTGTAAATCAGATCCCCTCATCTCTTTTCCTTTTCCCTGTGATGGATTTGCTCTCTTACAACTGCCATAAAAGGACATGTTCAATCTTGGGCCATTTTCTGCTGAATAGCTAGTACCAGTGGAATGCAATACCCCTTCTCATCTCCTCAAGCTGCCTCTCCCCTCCCAGGCATTGTTATCTCCATAGCACATTTTTCCCATGCATTTCTTGATTTATTTACTTTTTTAATATGGAAATAAGGTACCAACTTCTCAACTTTCTCTTTCTATAAATGATTTTACTTCATAGAGTATTTTTTCTACATGTTTTATATATTTAGTGGGATATATATGGGTTCTCATCATACACAGTAAAAAGAACTTATTGTTTACTAGAACTCAGGCAAATTCAGCACTTACACCTTTGCCCTACACCTACAAAATAAAAGTCACAGAGCCTTAACAAATGAGCCACTGAGAAAAATTAAGTGTTGCTTTTTTGTGACTTTTCTCTGTATGTTTAGCCCAGGTTACTCAACTTGTCCCATCACTGAATGTGCAGAGTATCTTCAGAGAGCAAATAACCACCACATTTAGATGGAGGTGTTCCACACAAAAGAACTCAAAAGAAATTTCTCTTTGATGCAATTGCACGTAACTTTGCAGAGGATATCCCAAAAGGAAGGGAAGAATCATTTACTGAATGATTAGGTGAAATGGATGGTCAGCATCTTCATGAGGGATACACATCTGTTAAAGGCAAAAAAATTATTTTGTCTCCTTGAGTTAGTCCCCTCATCACATGAATATTGGGGTGAGGATGGGGGATACCAGGCTCTGACATGTGGACTAACAGTTAGGAAACACCTTCCCTCAGTCAGAGATTTTGATTTGGTTTATTTTTTTTTTTTGTGCTATTTTTTAATTCCTGACATGTGTGCTGTGTAGATACAGGAAAAGCATGTAATTTATTGCATGCATGAGAGTTGATGATCCCATTCAAAGTCCCTTGCAATTGCTATCGGGCTGTGCTCAGCCTGTCTACAGTAAGTGCCTTACACAGTTATCTGTGTCTGAGAGACAGAAAGGGGAGTAATTCATATCACCACTGCCCAGGGCTGCCAGAGCTCAGCCTTCTTCACCCTTCTTACTTCAAGTATCTAGCTGAAACACATCATAAATACATATGCATATACATGCATATGCATATACATATATACATGCATATACATATATATAACTATAGATGCACACAAATAAAATACTTAAGTATATATGTATGTAGTTGTATTATAACTAAAAAATTCTGCCACCTGGGTTCAACATCTTTTCTGCCATTGCTAGAGACACCTGCCATTATCCAAGAAGCGCTAACCTTATTCAGGTGTGTTATAATGTTGAGCCTTGATCCACAAGCAGAATCACATTCCTGGGGGACAAGAGATCGATGCCGATGTGTGCGATTCTTGCATTATCATTGCTGAGTGTGAAATGAAGATCAGGCCTAAATCTTCTAAAGGTGCATAGTGGAGAAATGTGAAGCCTGGAGCTGCCATTTAAATCTTTTAATATCTAGAATAAACATCTCTTCCAGAAAGTGGACCTTGGGTAGGGTTTGCAATCATTCCCTTGTAGCCATCGATCTGTTCTGCTGTTTTACAGGAAGTAAATTTTCTTCTCAGTGGGTGAACTGCATGACAAACCATAGGCAAACTTCTGAAAAACTGCAAACACTTACACTTTACTGCAAATGTAACGATAACAATTCAAAGTACTAATTTTCTACCTCATATAATATGTGTAAGTATGCCTTAGCAACACTCACGGGAAACATAATTTAACAGTGTCTCTATCTTCCTTACCTCGGGATGGGAAATTTCTGTCACATACTTAACAGAAGGCCGGCTGTCTGAGCTTCCCATGTGCTTATCTGCATGTGTTTCTCAGGAACATCTTGAGGGGGGTGTTTATTTTTCTTTAACCCTTCACTAGCTTTGTGGCAGATCTACTAATGAAAATATGTGGCACTCAACTAATGAAAATATATTGGCTTCCAGACTCATCCTGAGTTAAAAAGAAAGGGAGGGATGAGATGTGAGCAGGACACTTCACAGAGGATCTGAAAATGAAGTCTTTATCAATAGGAAAGAAATAGCTGTCTACTGCACAGCTTATCCTGTGTCAGGGGCCACAGAGCACACTGAGAAGAACTGGCAGCTGGGTGACTGTTTCTATGTTCTAGCTAGTATTTGTATTATTCATGTATGTATTGTACATAATGCCAGGTTCACACATATAGGAAAATAAAGACACTACTCTAAGAAGCATGTATTTTAAAAATAGGAGGAATGTGAAGCATGAGGAAAAGGAATTCTTTCTACTTTAATTTATAGCTCACTATATGAGACACAGAGGTTAAGGACTACTCTCATTTAGGACTGACAGTGATTTTTAGCATTAAAACCACTAGTAAGTCTTGAACAATTATGAAATAATTTATGAGTTAATTTGGATTCAAAAGAAAGAATAAAGCCTAGTGGTCTGGTTTTTCATCCTTCTCAGCCAGTGAGGTCTACATCATACCACAACAAATTTTCATCTTCCTGAGCCCAAGAGTTGATGTCCTAGAAAATCTCAGCCAACAATGCTTAGGAAAGGCATAGTCAGTAGGAAAAGATGATGCCTTCTTTTTAAAAGTCGAGTAAGAGGCAAGACAAAGTGAGAATCTTTAAATGTACTTAGTCTATAATCATGTCCCCAAAACACAGATGTGATTCAGTGAAACATTTCACATTAATGGTTTTTAGATATTTCACCTGAATTTATAAGTAATCTTTTTGACATTTTTTTTCTTAAAAAATGAACTTGAGTTTGAAAAAATCAACCATTTAAAGTAAGAATTTTAAAGAAAAAAGAACCCTTTGTTTTACAAATCCCTAATGGACATCTTCTCTCCATCTATTCTCATCCCCCATGATTCCCTCTGCTCCAGTAATTAGAAACAGAAATTTCATCACAAAGCTCTCATTTGAAGACTTTACCTCTCCTCAGTAGTTGCACTGGATGACATTTTTGCTGTGTCTAGCATTGCCCTCAGGGAAATGTTCTTGCTCAGATATTTACTTCCAGCCAAGAACATTTTCTGACACCCACAAGGAGTTTGCCAAGGGACTATAAGCATCACGCAGCACAGTGTCATTCCAGCCATAGAATAATAGAGATAACCTAAATCACGTGAGCAATTTAAACCACAATTTCCTCCTGTCTAAGAAAAAAGAAATTCACATGTGCATCATGGTATTTCAGTTTTACTCAAACTGCCTACAAGATGGCAAATTCCAGGAGGTTGAAGAGAAGGGCTTATTCACCACCACTGAGAAATGTTAAGCAAATATTCAATGAAACATCGTATGCATGATAAAGCTTTAAACCTCCTGTGCTCGAGTGAACTTGAGGAACCTCTCATTTGAATGAGGCACAACTCAGTCATTAGTCAGACAGGAGATGAGATGCAGTCCTATAAAATAACCACATTAGTATGAAAAATGAGACATAAAGAAAACTGTCCCCATATGTTGCTATCCATATCTCAGAAAGATTTTTCTTGAAGTTTTACTGTAATGATCATCAAGGGAGTTTACGTGCCCTGGCCTGGAATTGATATTAATCTAGAGGGGAGGAAAGGGGGACAAACAGACCAAGAGATATCCAGGAAATAGGGACAGATGGGAGATAGCTGAAACAAAAAAGTATTGGCATGGGCGAGAGTGCATGCTTTCCACTGAACTTCATTTGGGTACTGAACATGGTGTCCTCCCCATAAAAGCAAGGAAAACTGCTTTGGGTCCTGCCACCAATTGCTGCTTTCACACAACACATTTGCCTATCCTGCTGCATTACTGATTACTTGCAACAGCTTTTTTAATGTAGTTTGGGGATACAGTGCATGTATCATTTCTTTATTACAGTCTTTCAATCATCATCATGATACAAAGAAAAAACATTGTTTGGAGCAGATGCACTCTTTTATTTGCTAATATGTTCTTGGTTGGCACTAATTTGCCACAGCAAAATTTAGCATCCATCTTCAAAATGCTGCTCGCTAATGCCATTCCAAAAACCAATGGGTGTGCAATAAACAGCATCAAACAACCCATAATAAAGCAGTTTTACTACAGATGTTCATTATGCACATGATTCTCTGTATCAGCCTGTGTATTTTTGAGAAATGTCTGAAATTAGTTTGGAAAAGCAGTAATTAAAATTAGTTATTTCTCATAAAATTCAGTAAGATCAGAACGACAGCCACATCATAGTGCTCAGTTCCCAGGAGTGATTGCCCTCTCTGTGTCCTTCAAAATATGTTTAATAATTTTTTTGTAGACTTGTATCATATCCAAAGTCACTCTGGATTCCAGAAGACATCATGTAGTGAGTAGCTAATATTTGGACTTTAGGAGAGTCATTGCTGGTCTCATTAATACTTCTGCACATGCTCCCGATGGCCTTTTTACCCACGAGCCTGTTGGTTACGTGTAAAGAATGCACTGCTGGCTGGATTACTTGTCCTGTGAGCTTATGGCCTGCCTTTTGTACCTTAATTTCCTTACAGTGCTATGGAAAGTGTTTGTCCTGTGCTGTGGCTCTCCCCAGTGACAAGATACATAAGTGGTTTCTGATGACATGAGCTGAATCACACTCATACCTCACCAAATGAACACTATTGAATCCACCATGTGATGAGGATGGCTTCATTTTACAATATGAAATATGATTTTTGAATTCATATTTTCATGTACACATTCAGCTGGACATGAAGGTCTCCTATCTGGAGTGCAAGGAGACTGAGCTCTCCTGGAAGACTTCACGGCCTGGCTAAAAGACAGAAGATCATGTTCTAACTGTTCTCATCATCTTTGTGCTCAGGTCACTAATTAGAACACTCATCAACAGAAGAGAATGCAATTTTTGTGACTTTATAAACTACTTTTTTTTTTTTTTTATAATTGATCCTTTCTTACCTCAGAAAATTTCTGACAGAGGAAAAAGAAATGACAGAAAATGTCATTATATGACAGGAAAATTAAAATTATTAGTCCCAAGCATTCTCATTTAATTTTCATTTTTGGCATAACTTCAAGTTGAATGTCATTTTAACTAAACTGGGTTTTGCACTTTGTTTCTTTCCTCTCATCCCTCATCTGAATGTGGTAATTTTTTGTAGTGAACACTTATGTTAGTATGTCTAGTGGTTTAATGTGTGTGGTCCATCCCTTGTTCTTGATTTGCTCATATTGGGTGAGCAAGCATTCAATATTCAGACAAAGCGAGCACAGTATTAATCACCTCCTGGATATGTGGACCTTGATATACTCTTAGGTACCCCAGGTAAAGGAGAAACGTGTCAGAACAAAATTGGCTAAAATTGTCTCTATTTACACTAAAGTAGGAAGGTATTTAGATCTTAAATGTCAACTTTTTTTCTCTCAGTCCCAACTTTGAAGGTGTTTGTGAGAAAAAAAGCTGGAATCCCCATCTCTTAGTGAGAGTGGAGTATTAGGAATAAGTTCCCTTCCTTCACAGAGCACAAGGGACTACAAAAGGAAGCAGCGAGAAGATGGTATCAATCAGAGTTGAAGGTAACCACAAAATAGCTGTGGAATGAGTTCCCGACAGTGCCTGAGAGTTTTACATGCAGATGTGGCATTCATCAATTCCCAATGACATCAGTCTGTGTGTTGCAATATCAGGACATGAGGCATGATTGATTAATCTGTAGCTCTGACTCCATTTCCTGACCTAATAATTCCCTGCTCTCCAATGCAGTCTCTTGAAGGCTCAGACAAAAGGAAAAAAAGGGAAAATGAGATCCCCTTACTTCATTCTTTTGAATAGGAAGATAAATGAGCTCCCTATTGAATAAGGCAGAGATTTGCTGAAAAGTGCTAACTATATTTGGGAGTTCAGTGTGAATTTATATCCATTAAAAAAGACATCTCTCAGTGTCACCGACATGTGGCAAGAGAAACGTTAAGTGTAATTAAGTATCATGTTGGAGACTGGTTTTGGAGTATGTCCACTCCCTTACAGGGCAGTTCAGCTTCAGAGCCTGTTGTTTCTGAAGCCTGTGTCTGCACCCTCAGCCCATAAAGGCAACTTAATAAACCTTCCAGACCTGAAATGAACGTTTTGATGACACTATGAATACAGTGTATGCTAAAGACCTTCTATTCCATTTTCTATAACCATAAACAGATATGCTTTAATGGTCTGATGCCTTTACCTTAAAAAATTCCAATTTAGTTCCCTAGAGCTATAATAATAAAAACTGCTGACATTCTATTTTTATTTTTCAGAGTAAGAAGAGCCTGTCTTATAAGGGCTTCTCTGTATTTGTGGACTGGCGAGATCAAGCTAGGTCCTAGAATCTGTCATCTTTGTTAAGAAATTGGCACCTGAGAGGGAGGTGATGTAGACCTTTAAACTTGGCACAGGTGTCAGCAAGCCTTTGAATGCATGAAACCTATCTGGTTTTTTGGTGGGTGTGTGTTGGAAATAGCTTTGTATATGTCAGAGCTTAAAATTAATTTTGTTCTTCTTACAGTTTTTGTTCTTTCAGCACTATTTCTATCAGAAATTTTGAGTTTGAAGAGAGGAGCCATCCATACCTGTCAGAACAGACTCAGTGCAGGCAGGGAACCCCTTTCTGCCAGGCTTGCTGTGCCTGCTCCTGGCATTTCTGGGTTACAGGAGTTCAGATTCTGGTTTTTGAAAATTCCTACATGGCAGACAGGGAGAATAAGGCCTTAATTTTCTGTTTTCTTTGTTTTTTAAACTCAAATGCACATAAGATGCAAATGGAGGTTTGTAGGTTGCATTATGTCCAAGAGAGAAAAGACTATCTGCTGCAAAAATTATATCCCTCTCCTGCAGCATGTCATAAAATGTCTTACATATGTGAACTCAAATTTGAAATGGCAATACAGACTTAGAAAGGATGCAGTATTTTGCTGCCTATTACAGCAAGTGTTGACATTGTATTGAAGGCACATTTCTTATATTGATCTGACAAAATTAAATCTTCAGATATCTCAGAGCAACCAGCATGAGGTTATTCAACATCTGCAAAATCATATACTAATGGTTTTCACTTGGAATGATCATGGCAATCTTTCATAGGCCTGTGTTTTCTATTTGTGCCAATTGTTTTTTGGGTTTTTTTTTGGTATTTCCTCAAGAGTTTGTGTTCAAACTTCATTCAATAAGCCTTTGCAGATTTTAATCTCTTTGCAAGAGGTATAATTTCATTCTTTTACTTTTGTTTTGTTTCCCTACCAGGATCACTTCTACCCTACTGGGCATTGCAAGTAGGTTTCTTCCCCCTATACAGAAACACAGAAACAGTTAACTTGGATAGCCCAGCTCTGTATTCTATACTATACAATCTTCAAAAGCAAGCAGATACCTAATGAGTATCTGAACTGAAGCAAGTACCTAGCAACACTCCTGTGGAATATCCTCTCAGTGGTCTGTGGCCAACGGCCTCCCTGAGGCAGAAGGGATGTAGCTAATAACACAAAACAGTTTCTTTTCTTCCATGGATTTGTCCTGCCACTTCTTGAACACAGATTACTACAAATGCAATTTAAAATTAATTTATAGAGAGGAATGTGTAGCGTGAAATGACAGAAAAATTCCATGTCGATTTGTAGGTGTACTAAAATTGCACTTTGAGTTATCCTCTTCTGATCAGTGCATTGGATAGCAATAACCTGGGGCTTGTCCTGTATGTTTGTGACAGCAGCGATTAGGTCTGAGCACTGGAAACCTTTGCAATGTGATTATGATCTCAAGGGTCAGAGGTTTATACAGCTAAGGCAAACGGAGAGGAGAATGAACTGGAAAACCACTGAAATACAGGAACTGTAGTAAGGTTGGTCATGGGAGCACAGGTCCAACCTTTGAGGCCATTAAATCAGGCTGCTTAATACTAGAGGCAGCCAGCTCTTGCTGTCCCTGCAGACTGTGGTGAGAATGTCAAATAGCCAGGGCAAGGTTTGTAAGCACAGATATTAACTTTCTGGGAAAAGAACAAATGTTCTTTCAGGTACATAAACCTTGTTTTATGTCTGAAGAGACTGAAAAGTAGCTTGAAAATAGTATGTACTTGGACCATCATGGTTACAACACTTCTACTATTTCATTTCTGTTAGCTAATTATTTTTTACTATTAAGAGCCTCTGAGGAGTATGTCGATTTACATTACAAAGCACTAAAAGGAGCTTCACAAAAAATTATCTCCCCTCCCTGAAAAAAAATGAATTTTGCACAAAGTTCTAGGAAAATTTCGTAACCAAATTTTTATCCAATTTCAGCTTAGTGCTAGAGTGGAAGTTAGGTTTAGAGCGTCTGAAAGACAGCTCAGCTCATACTTTTGATCTGAGATGTGAAGAAATTCCTGGTCAACACCAACATCCTAACATCTGGTGAACATGAGAGCTATGGTGGCATACAAAAATGAGGCAACTTTCAAGGTGCTTCTTCATATTCTGAAGAAAATATTCCCGAGGATCTGAAGCCTTGATCCAGTAAAATCTTTCCAGGCTGGGAGTCTCTTCTATAGTCCTCTATTCATATTGTCCTCCGAGACATGAGTTTTCTGTTCCTGAAGCAGAGTGGACTCTAACAGCTATTGGCAGAAAAATGTTTTTTTTCATGTTCCTGCCCTTCTCAGAAAAAGTTATAAATCTTTATTTTCCAAGAAAAGGCACTTTAGAGGAGGAAACACCTACCCTTGGGTTCATCTTAGTTTCTCTGGCATGCAGCTCTGTGGTCAATTGTACCAAAAAGTCAAAGTCTTTTCTATACCACACAAGTGGTCAGGGAATAAAACTTGTTATGGAATTTGGAAACGGGAAAATGATCCATCCTACAGAAAAGGAAGTGAGACTGTGCTGGAATTCAGAGCCAAATATAAAGGGAAACAGGGGCTGAGCAGGGGCTGAAGCTCAGATTTACAATGCCAGGTTTGGGCCTTGTCTATGAGGATATTACACCCTGGAAGTTGAGGGTCGCGTTAGGGTGAATACCACACATTTAATAAACTTACACCCTGTGAAGGACTGTCAGGTGTGGATTCAGCAATACGTCTGTTGAGCAAACATCATAGATGACTAATATTTATATGAAGGGGGGACTTTACAGTGCTGATTAAGTAAATATTTGCTTTTAAATATTTGCATACCAATGCTTAGATTTATGAATGCAAATTCTCGAGATCCCCGGTTTTATGATCTCATTTCAACAAGGGCAATTACTTCTGTTCTGTTAATGAGGAAAAGACATAACAAATATTAAGAAACCATGGGAATAGAGTAAGATCAAAGGTGCAGATTACCAACTGGAACATATTTTCTCCTCACTTTTATTACCAGGTACTACTTGCACAGAGAAGCTGGTTTTGATTTAAGATTTCTTTTCTTGTTACTGATTCCCGCTTGAGGTCATAATCCTCCTCCTATGAAATCACAGTTGATTGCTGGGGAAAGCATTATTGAGTCATATTTCAGGGAATCGGCAGCTTTTAAGGAGAAGGTTCTGCTTTCATACTCATGTCTAATGTATTAAATTATTAATACAGAAAGAAAACAATCACCCACGCAGAATTTTTCCATCATGTGACAACAATTTATGAGACATTTGGCATTATAAAGACAGTCAACATGATGTGTCTTTCAAGACACTTTTAGGACAGCACTGTGACACTTACAACAGGGAGATTAATCAAAAAATCAAACTTTCTGCTGAATTTTTACAGCATATGATGTCTCCCCTGTGCAATTCTGTTAGACTCTAATCATTTGGGATCAGGGAACACTCTGATACTAATGTGCCATATTTTTGACACTAAGAAAATACTAAATGCTCATGCACATTGATAGCTTTTTATAAAATAGCCAATTACAAGTAATATTTTCTCAGTAACATTTTTCACTAACTCCTTACGAGATACTCTCTCTTAATAAGATCCACCCAGCGCTTGCATCAGCAGCCCAGGTGCAATATGGCAACAAAACACTGATATGGTAGAGCTAACCCATTCTAGTCCATCATTTAATGCTAAGATTGGTTTATATACAGAGTGGATCCTTGGTGGATATATTGCCGAGAAAAAGAAATGCTTTACTTGTTCAGATCTAATAAAAGATTAGTCTAAAAGAAATTAAAGGAAGCTTTCAACTTGCATGATTTTTCAGACTTCATGTCCTGGTTTGACCATCCTTCTACTGTTTGCTACACTGAAATTATCTTACAAACTACTGGCCACAACTGGATGTGAACTTTGTAGTTGGTGTCTTCTATTTGTAATATTGTATGATAAAATAATCTGGAGATGGATGCTCAGATGCTTATATGATTTATTCCATTTCCAATTTTATATTTAAAGTAATGCAGTCTTCCTTTCTACATGTAAGAACAAAAGAAATGACCTCTCAGGTGACCATTCTTGACCAGCCCTTTGTCTCATATTTTATTCAAGGTCTGACAGCTCTTTCCCCCACTTATGTCCTAGGAGTGAAAGGCATGCTCATATGACACCTTGCTGTCAGAGAGTGTCTACACATTTATAGCAATAAAGAAGTTCAAAACATTAGTTATTAATTTTCTTTTTGTCACCTGTGAGTTCCTCATAATAGAGTGATTCTTTAGTGCCATATGCTACAAACTCCATCAAAAATAATTTATGTGGCAGTTATAAAGATCACAAAGAACCAAGAGCATGCCAGCAATGTAACATCAACTTCCTGCACAATCAGCACAAATGAGGAAACAGATCCCCTCTAGAAACACCTTTATTTGAGGTCCCTGCAGGACTTGCAGACATCTCTGCCAGGACAGGTAATGTTACAGCTGGGAAAGTGGATTTCTATGAACTGTGGAAGTGCTCCAGGATGTGAGGTTGATAGGTCTCTGACTCTGGTCCAGTTATGGCTCCAGTTCAGCAAAGCACTTAAGTTGCATTGACTTTGCTTCAGTCAAACACATCTGTGTTTTGCAGATTCTCGGGTGCTGAACTGCACCTGGGATTGAACACAATGGCAGTTTTGATCTTTCAGGGTTGTTGTCCATTTTAAGCATATATTAAAAAAAAACCAAAATAGGCCCTGAACACCAAGTTTATTTTCCAGTGATATAGATAATGAGTTATTCAATTACAAATCAAATGTGTTTTCCATTTCCATTACTTTCCATTCTCTCTGCCAGCTGACCACAGTTTGGTGTATCACTGTTTGGGAAATGGAAATAGATTAGTCTCTTTCACTTCTGTTTACAGCCTGATTCTAATAAATTTAACTCAGATGTTCTTGTCTGTCAGCCTGATTAGAAATCTCCAGCTATAGTTGCCACAAAGAGACATTAAAAAAGACCATTTCCATGAAGAGTTGAATTGCTAGATTGCTTATTTTATTCCAAAATTTTTGTAAAAAAAAAAAAATTCCAGTCATATCTGACTTTTAGTTGTTAAAAAAAAACCCTTGTACTAACATTTAGAAAGATTTGCTACTCTGTGCTCTAAACCTACTTTCACCCTGCCTTTCACTCCCTGCTTATGAAATCTGTAGCTATTACACTTTGCTCAATACAGTGTGTGTCTGACGCACCATCAGCACCCTGCTGCTGGGCAGGCTCCCAGTGCCGGGTTGTAAAGGAACAAGCGAGTACACGAGAGGGCCCAAATCTGATCTGGCACCTTTCCCAGAGCAGAAATAGAAGATGCTCTGTGACTAATTCTGATTCATTTTCCCTTCTATAAAGAACTTACGCTTTTTTTTGCTTCCTCCATCAGGAGGGATAAGCTGATTTAATTTCAAACCTGTATTAGTATATTTCATTGTATCAATTCATTCCTCTGCTATGGGCAAATGCCTGTGATATAGGCTGTATTTATAGCTGTAGTGTATAATCCCTTTTATCCACTGCACATGCCAGATTCTGTTCTGAGGCAGGCAACAGTTTCATTGTATTCCTAACATTATCATTTCAATAAAGTCTCTTCACAAAATGCTTCCAATTCACCCATGTAGAAGTTAGATATTTCTTGATTTGCCATCTAAGGAGACCATTAAGACTGTCAGAATTTTTTTTTCTATTTTCTTTTTCTTTGGCTAAAACTCTTCTCTGACAGAAATTAGGCTTACATTTCCATGTATTAATATGACCTTTTTTCTATTTGCCATGAAAATTTTGAAGTGTTCTTGACAAGCTAAGTATCCAAAGCCCATAATAATTTGGCTGCTTTGAAATCATTACTGCCTTATACCACTAAATTTATCAGTTATTTGGTGATCTGCTTGTGTCTGAGGTATAATTCTTAATTAGGGTATGCACCCCATAATGCATCACTTTTCTTACCCAAAAAGATTTGGGTAAACATAAACCATGTTGCCCAACAGGAAAGCAGGACAACAAAAGAAATCAAATCAAATAGCCACCTCAGGTTGGAGTTCACATCCAAAAGACATCACCTACTGTCTGACTTTATTGCCACATAACCCCTAAAAGGAGGGGAATTATATTGTGGCATGTGAAGTACAGGGAAAACCATGCTTAAGAGGAGACAGGAACAAAAGCAGGAGGACAACATTCCTAGAGTGAACAGTCTTCCCTGAACTTATGCTGGTATTGAAGTCTGTGGTTGCGAGGTAAGTTATGGGTGAAAGATTTAAGAATTCCCGCAACAGGCCATTTTTCAACCAGCTTTGAATCCACGTTTACAAATCTAACCTTAATGCTGGTTATTGACATTCTTCTCCTACAGGACATTGATCCAACAGAGGCATTGTTGGAAGATTGCAGAAATCTTTAATTTACAACTAAATTGCTTGACTGAGTTAGTGGGGGCAGTGGAGTGATGGGAAGTGGAGTGATGGAGAGGTAACTTTTGTTTATAAGTTTTGACAGAAAAAAATTATGACATTTGCCAAGAAGAGAAGCATGCAGTTGGGCTAGAATTGCAAGATATAGCCAATGTCAAGGCAGAACAATCAGAGCAGCTGCACTGTCTCAGAAATGGCAGGACTGTGGTCCAGACACTATAGTTGCCATCTGAACTGCTGTGTCCCCCTTGTTTAAGGAGTCAGAGGCATAGTTTCCTGGGTGCCAAGGCAATGAATGTAAAACCTTGCTGATAAAACATCTCTCAGCTGGGTTATGTTCTGCAGACAGACACACTGCTGGAACAGGGTAGCTCCTGCCTGTGGAGCACAAGTTTCTGCTGTCCTTTGTGCAGTGCATATGCAAGTTTTGATGAGCTTAGGGAAATATCCTTCCTGCTTTAGGAAAGGGTACTCTTAATTCATTCACTCTCCTTAAAACAAAGGCATTCCTCTGCACCTCACCTCCTCACTATGTGCTGGGATGTTGTTCAGGTCTATCAGCAAAGAAATTTGCCTCTTGGCTGCTTCCCAGCTGCCTGCACTGCTGTGTGGAGCCCTTGTGGATCCCACAGACACTGAGACAAGATAGCCCATTGAACTACTGTGGCTCAGGCACATCAATGTCTATAATTAAGTCACAGCGGACATTTGGAGACCTCTGTTTCCCCTGTCTGAATGATCAGGGGCATGTGTATGGCTGGGTTCACTAAGAAATTGCACTAGTCCAATGCAAGGCTTGAATTCATTACTTTAACTTTAGAGAGAGGCATTTTAACCCCTCCACTTCCATGCTCCTACATCAACCTTCTCTGGCATTAATCTCCATCCAGTCCTTGCCCAGTGGTGGTTGAAGGGGAACTTCTCCCTTGTGACTTTTTGCGTTCCTATGTGCACATTTTGCAATACATAGGGTAGACCATATTTTAACTTCTCAGTCACCAAGAAGTGAGAAATAACATGCAACCGTCAGAGGAGTAAAGTACTCCATGGACAGGCAGCAGCACAGGGTTCAACCCATGTTTCCCTGCTCGCTCCTCTGACAGTGCAGCATCAAAGAATCATAGAATCATCAAATTGTCTTGGTTAGAAGGGACCCTTTAGATTATCAAGTCCAACCATCACCCTACCCTGCCAACCACCACCAAGACACATCCCTCAGCACCACATCTAATTGTCTTTTAAATACCTCCAGGTATGGAAACTCCACCACTTCCCTGGGCAGCCCATGCTTCCTCCTGACCAAAACCACATTGTCCCAGCAAGTGCTGCTGAGCCACGAACAAACATGTCAGGCAAATCAGCCCGACTCCTGTGACCTGTCTGGGATCCACCACACCTCCCACCCTGCCCAGCAAACCCTGGGTCCAGTGTCATCATGTTTATGCCCTCAAATTCTCCTGGCCTGGCCTTGATTTTCCATTTCCTCCACCACCCACTGTTTGCCTTCCCAGCCTCTCTCTGCCCACACCCCCACCCAACACGTATCAAGCTATGCTCGCTTGAAAGGTGCAAAGCCTGTCAACAAAAGTGTCTTCAACAGTGGAGCTGTACGGGGTCCATGACAGGAAATGCATGTGGATAAGGCATCGGGCAGGAAATCTGCTGTTTGGCTTTTGCACTGACCCGCTGTCTGATCCAGGCCAGCCCTATTTAAGCTATTCTTTCCCAGACAGATCTGTGTGGATGACATGTCAGCTCTCTGTGGGGAGCAGGGTGCAGACCCACACTGTGGGGCAGAGCTGGGCCCAAGTCATAGGAACAGCCAGGCCAAGCCAGTGGCCATCAATCAGAGGCTGCTGACCCCTTCCTCTCAGCCTGATCCAGGCTCCTCAGTCAACTAAATTAGAGACTGCTCAGATACCCACCAGCTCACTGCAGTGCAGTGTCAACAGAAGCTTGATCCTACTACAGCTCGAGCAAGCCCACCAAGACCAAGCATCCTGAAATGGCTAAAATACAAATGTAAGTCTTCATTACATCCCCTCTCCAGCATGTGATTTGGGATTGCTCCCTATTCTAAATTGAAACCAGTGGCACTTTACACCAGTTAAAACCAGTTGCAACAGGTGTGAACAAGAGAGCCATGGAGTGTGGCAAATGAGCCACACAGGACCACCTTGGAGTTTGCCAAATCTCTTCACTGAGAGGATGTAGGGCAATTAAAAAGAAAGCCCTCGTCTATGACAATAAGGGGTAACACTAGAACAGAAAGGACTTTGAATGACTGATTTAGTTTCTATTAGCTGGGTAGCTCTATACTCTTTGCAATTCTCACAGGCTCAGCTGAAGAAATAAGAGTCAGGTTCACTTCCACTCAGTGTTGGTTTCTAGTCTGGGTGCTTTTCTAGGCTCTTGGACACGAATCAGGAATAACTGGGCAGTAAATGACAAAGGAAAAGCAATGAGAAGTGAGGAATATTAAAATTCCCAAAATATTTCTTCTTTTCCTGTATTCTGCAAAGGGTTGTCTGGAGCCAGATTTTGGGCAAAATTAACTTCTGACAACACAATTTGATGAGGGTTGGTTTTTTTTTTCTCCACAAGCAGAAGAAAATAATTTTAAAATGCTAAACAGCACTAGTAAACTCTATATGCTCCAGAGATGGTTCTTCTCAAGCAAACCGATGTACAAGCAGTTATACCAGAGTGTGGTGGGTTACTTTTCCATGGTAATAAAAAAAAAAAAAAAAAAGAGTTGGTCATCATCTTCCCTTGCAAGTTCTTTCTCCTCCAACAAGAGAAAGTATCTGGTCTGAAAGTCCTGACGATAACAATCTTCTGGCTACCATAAAAATGGGAAATGTGCAGTTAGAAATAGCATTTACCAGGTCAGGTATCTGAGGCTTCTTCTGTGTTTTAAGGAAATCTGGCATAATTTTTTCATCAGGTTGTCAGTCTCTGTGCTCTCATTTCTTATTTCTGACTACATTTCCTTTTGTGTCAAGTCAAGGAGGAATGCACCACGACCTTTTATCATGCAGCTATCTGCATTCCTGGCCAGTGTCACTGTCTGGTGTGTGATTCATTCATGGTCTCTGCAAAGTTTTATGCTTCCATTAGAGGCCTATTTTTATTCTATTTTAGACAAAATTAGGCTCCAATGAACTTAACATTTTAGAGAAAGGCATATGACGTAAATGGGAGGATGGCATGCTGAGGAGAGAATGTGGTCACATCTCCTGTGTGCCTGTAATTTTATTACTGAGATATAGATACCAGGAAAATCTAAAACTACTAACAAGCAAATGAATTTTAAGTAAAGAAGAAAATAATTGTTATTAATTATAAGCATTGATACTTGCTGTGCACTACAGCTATAGAGCTACTCTGAATGACCATGTGTACACAAATATATATGTTGTGCGCAAATCAGGCAGCAACTTGACAGAGGTAAAGTAAAAAATCAGTTTAAAACCTTTGCTTATCTGACAAAGTCAGGTGTAATTAAAGGGTCCAACTACTGGTGTGCCTTTAAAACAAACTGGTGATGTACCCAGAGCAAGGCAATTTATGTTATTATGCTATGCTATGTTATTTATCCCTTATGCATCAAGTTATGAGATGAAACAGCTGAGGGTGCAGAAGGAAGGCAGAGGAGACATGGGTGGTCTCTGTATGAGAAGGGTAGCATTAAAGCTGTGTCAGATGTGCAGGGTAAGGTAATGGTTAGGTCTCTCTGTGTAGAGGGAAGAATAGAGAATATTTTCTGATGAGAACATTCATTTTTAATAGTGGCTTTCCTTGTGTTGTGCCTGAGCTTTCACTGTTTCACAAAATTATTTCTGTGCTTTGATAGATGTGAGGAGCAATCCTTGACAAAAAGTTCAGCTCTGATGCAGTTTTTCTGAAGGCTCCCTAAATGTGAGTAGACCTGGTCCCTACACAATGTCTGGACTATTAATCTAAATAAATGGTGCCATGTAGGAATCCCACAAGACCACCTGTGGGAATATTAATTTTCTCTTTCATTGACGTACTAGTGGCTCTAATTGATAGCATGGAAAAGTTTGATGCAGTTTGAGATTCAAAAGAAATGTCCCCTTTGTTCTTGCTTCACTTCTGTTAATCGCCATTGAATAAAGGCAGGGTAACATCAGGACTTGTTTGTTTTGATCACCGAATCAAACATCATGCCATTCATGGGACAGTGAACAATGAGGAAAGTTAAGCAAAATTAAGACAATAACATTCATCTGCAGTAACAGGGGCCAGAAGAAAATAGTTCAAAGGAGATATTTGTAAGAAAGGAGTGAATGGGGTCAGGGCAAGGTAATTCATGGTAAAGATAACCAGAATCTTCGACATTCTTTCATTGCAGGGCACATCAGAGTATAAAGGAAATGTTCAAACTGCACAGGAGCAAAGACTGGTAAGACTTGCACTGCTGAGATTAAGGTATCAGTTTCCAACCAAAGGGATCTGGGGATTGGATCATTATTGTACTATTAGCTGTTGGCTAGAGATAAACAAAACAAATGTTTATTCCCAGGAGAAACAACTCTTAGAGTTTAACTGACTTCACTAATTTGAAATTCCCTTGAGCAAGAAGGCAGTCACACATTCAAGCTGCAGTCCTCACAAGATAATTTCAGGATCATAAAAAGAAGGAAATTTTTTTTTTTCCACTCTGCAATATATGGTGATTGCTTCCTTATCCTCCTTATCCTCTGCAGGATTATTTTATGTATTACTTATCTTGTATTGCTCATTCTAGAAGAAGTTAATATAGGATGCTTTTCAATATTTAGGGGGAACTTGTGCAGGCATGTGAACTTCCAGGGACCGAACAATGTCTGCATTGAGTTCTCACTATCCTGTCTCCAAATCTAAGAGAATCCCAGAGTAAAAAAATAACTAAACCACTCGGTGGGAGTACAAGGATACCCACACACCACTGGTGAATATCATGGCTGTGCAGGACTGGGGGGACAGAGCTGTCCATGGCCATAGCTGAACTCTCAGATACTGGGGGAAATTCCACTGCAGATTTAGACAGTATTTTTTACTCGATGTTCACCTGTGACCTTTCAGGAGAATTATTTTTGGAAAGCAACAAGGAAAAAATGCAGAACTGGTGTCATCTCTTGTTCAGCTTAGGCTGCATAACTTGTGCTCAGGAGAGGAAGTCTGAACTTTGAAGCTTTGCACTGGCCTCTGTTAGGTCACAATGCAATAGACAAGGATACATTAGCAGTGAGAAAGCCTGGGTTTTTGCACCTGGAGAATCTCTGAGCAGAAGAGGCCAGCAGTCTCTGACAACACTCTATTTCCAGGGTGCTGTTTTGCCAAGAGAGGAATGAGAGACTTACTTTCCCATAGTGAGGGACAAGTAGAGCGCCCGGTTGGACATACTCCAGCAGCGTGGCACTGACTGAGTGAACCAGGAAAAGAGCCTGGATTGTGCAATCACTTCCAGGAAACTAAATGTTCATTATAGTAGAAAAGATTCATGTTTTTGCCTGATTTCTTTATAATGGCTAATGCCATGATAAACATATCAGATTGTACATGGAGTCTCAGCACAAGACATCAAAGGCTTTCCAGGCAGGTTTTTCTCTTTCTCTGTCTTATTAGCGTATACAGTGCCCTGAGGATATAAAAAGCAGAACTGCCTCAGTTTAGATGTGAAGCTGAAGGTTTGCTCCATCCCCACAACAAATGAAACACCATTGTTTCAAATAGGAGCAACTCTCAGGAGCCCTGCTGCCCCCAGGACACACTTAAATAATGTATTCCAACACAAAAAATAATGAAAGGGGCAAAAATTAATTAATTTTTTTTCCTCATCCCAAAGTCACAGTCTCTCTTAGAGAATCCCTGCCACATTTATGAAGGAAAGGTTGACTTTTTAATCTGGACCATGAATGCAGCAACCATCTTTCAGTGTCATCAGCAAGCTCAGAGCTGCCTATCTGGAAATACCAGACCACTTTGGCGAGGCTCTCTAGCAGACTTCTCATGTCCTCATGCACGGTTAGGCTGGCATGCAATGTAACCTCATTTTTCAGAACCTTCCTGCTGGCCAGCTCAGATGCTCTAATTTTGCTGGTTTGTGTTTATTAAACCACCTTCTTTAGTTTCCAGAGAAGAAAAATCAACCTGATTGCATTTGTGGCAGTGGCATTTTCCCTTCTACTTGTTATTGTACCTATTTCTCTCCAGCAGCAGTCAGCATGTGGGTGGTTTGGAGAGAGATTTATACACTGATATTTTATTAAGGCTCCTTTTCATTCTGTAATTTAAAACTGAAGAGACTGAAACATTGTACGTTATTTTGCCTGTGGTGAAACAGACCTATTTTAACTTCTTTTTCTCCCTTCTTCTGATTGCTCATTAATATTCAGAGTTTATCTTATCAATTCCCCTCTTCATTTGGTTTGTAAATGCTTGCTTTGCTTATTCCTTTATTTTTAAATCTGTTTTCAACTTTTATTTAATCTTCTTAGTGTCTTTTCTATTTTTTTTTTAAATTTTGAGTTAGACTTTTAAGTTTATCTCTTTTCATGTTCATTCCTTAAGAGGCCAGCTACTCTTTTTGTCTGTCTTTACAGAGACCGTGAACACAGAGAAACAGAGCTGCTCCTCCAGCAGACTATAGATTGCTAATTTTAGTTTTGCATTCCCAGATGCTGAGACCAGGGGCTGGGACAACTTTACCCTTTCACTTTTCACCACAGCTGCCATTAGATGTGTCATCATAACAATTAGAAAAAGGCACTAGAATACAAAACCTCTGCTCATGTGGTGTGGTGACACCAAGGTGCATATCACTTTAGCAGCCATTCATGAGCTATCTCAAGGCAGGTTTTGAACCCAGACAATTTCTTTCAACTCTTGTTCCCTCCACACCTCCCATTTGGCATCTCTAGCAGATTTACACCTTTGTGTACTTTCCAGTGACCTACAGTTACGATTGAAAGCACATGTGCTGAACTGCATGCTACGTGTTACCTGGGCTGTGGATACCTGAGCTAAGACCGGGGGCTCCTGTGCTCTCATCACACTTTGGCTTTGCAGCGCGATTTGTCTTCCCATCTCTACTGAGCAGCAGCACAGTGCCCTGCAAAGGGGCAAGGACTCTCAATCCCTACACATGACTCTACCTTGGTGTAACTGTTCTGACTCCAGAGAAGCTATCCCAGTCTTAGAGCACTCCCAGGCAAGCATTGAGCTTGCTTATCCTTGGCTAACTACTTAATCAGGGACTGTTTAACTTCATGTCATATTTATCTTAAATAAAACTCCATTTATTCTGTTTTACTGTCTTTCTTGTCTCATAGCTTAGCAGTCCTCAGGCCTATTGACTTTCACAAAGCCCTTTCCCCTCTTCATTTCAAATAGTTTTTAGATCTGATAAAAATAAAATCGCTTCACTCCAGTTTACCCAAGCTTGCCTCTGGGTGTTCACCCTTTGGCAGAGAACTGCAGAGAAAATGGCTCACTGGGCTCTGTGTTAATTTTTCTCTTGTTTTCATCTTAATTCTCTTTTTTTTTTTTAAATCTTTTGAATTTCCTCTATTAATCACCAGTGAGACAATCTAACTCCCTTCCTCAGCTTCCTCCTCAGTATCTTCAGCAAAGCCATATACACCCAAGCAAACATCACTTAAACATCATTCTGGTCTGGTACAAGGTTGGATTCTGAATTCACCTGTCATCGTGTGTCGGTGCAGAACACCATTCTTTATACAAAGAATTGACCATCTTGACAAATATTTCACCTCATTTTTTTCCCCACTGCAACATAGCACACATTTAATATGCAGGTACCCTTGACCTTATGCCTTTCTCTCTGTACCATGCAATGCCATGTGTAGCAAAGGAGCGCTAAAAATAATATGTAATGATCACATGATTGACGAGCAGTACATGGTGAAATTGACATTTAAAGGAAAATGGAAAACTCTAGCAGAAGAATATTATGTTATTTAGCAACAGAGGACATATGAAAGCTGAGACAGACAGAAACAATTCTTCTGAAATGTCATACAATTTGTTGGGAGCAATGACAATATTGGACTCTTTCAGTGGCATTTGTCATTGTCAGAGGCAGGTCAGTAGACTAGATGGAGCCAATTGTGATCAATTATGACAATGACCAGGCCCTTAGGGACCAAAATAGTGTTTGGGTTGCTTTGCATACAATTACTGCAAACGTAGCTTGTGTTGGACACTAGTGAGGTCCTGATTTTATACATATGACAAAACCAAAATAATGTTTATGTATTCCTAATTTGCTCTGACTACACATGATTAATTTTTCTTCTTTGTTCTGTGGATTGGCACATCCAAGCTCCTGCTTTTCAATTGTGTGAAATCTTGTGTAACTCTTGATGCAGAATTGTAAGTGGCATTAAAATTTTAATATGTAAATGTTTTAATTCTGAACATTCCTTCTTATTAGAATAATAAGGGCTTTTTTCAGGGATGGGGAGGGGTCAGAAGCTCAATGCTGTGAAATGGAAGTAGTGTATCTTCTTCCAAAAGGGTTACTTGGGACCTTTCTAAGATATCTATTTCTTTGCTGACTCAAATCTGTAGGGAAGCAGCAAAAGAAGATAAGAAAGAATGCCATACTACATCAAATTTTCAAGCTGCAGCTTCTACTGTTTCTAAAGAAATACTATGTGAGTTTGCTTAAAAGGCAAGAGAAAGAAACTTGCATGAGTGGGGAAGCGGAACCAACACTTCCTTTGTGATACTGCCTCTGGCAGGCTTGGTTGTATTTCTGGAACCTGAGTTTGGATGACCTGAGTTTTTAAGACACAACCCTATCTAAAGGTAAGATAGGTAGAGAGTTGATCCACTTGCTGCCATGGGTTCTGAGTGATCAGAGCTGCTATAAGCAGCTGTAATTGAAGTGTTTAGTGTTTGCTAAATATGGTTATTACCTGAGGGTTCCTGAAATACTGTTTGCATTTTTTATGGTCATTGGATTCTCCTGATTACCAGATGTAATAGACTTTTTATGCTACAATGCAACTGTTGAACATTTTAATTGGAATGCCATGTCAAATTTTTAAATTAAAAATCAAATACTCAAAGCACCAGTGCTTTTTTGATGACTAAAATTAAAACCTAATTGAATTCTCCCACCAAAAAAATATCCTGTGGAAATTTAATTAGAGAAGTGTAAAAGAGCTGATTTTTAAAACATATTAATTTTTAATTAGGAAAAATTTGAAAGGCAAATTACTAAGTTTAAAATTTTCCAAAATTTGAATATGGAAATGCCATGTAGCACAATAAAGTGAAGACCTAAGGACTACCTTCCTAATGATACTTCACAGTCTTACTTGACTTGACAGCTTGAGTCTTACCTGACTAAAGTAAAAAGCGGTGAATACCTGTTTCTGTTGTGCATCCTGATTAAAGCTTCTCCATTCATGTCAGCAAATCAAGGGACTACAATGAAAAGTTAAAGTGGCTTCAAATGAGCATTTAGAGTAGGGTGCAAGGAGGGAGGTGGTCATTTCCAAGGAGAATTTAAGATACACCCTTGTCTTCAGTGCTCACTGGTTGACTAGGAAGACAGCTATGCAGTCAATGTGTTGGTTCAGATCCCGCTCGCAGGTCCTAAGCTCCCTTGATGTCTATGACAGATGTCTAATGCCAAAGCTCTTCTCCTGAGAGTAGGCATTGCATCACGCTGTATCACCCTGCTTTTGTTTGATTTACCCCTGTATACCCAGGAAGATTCTCACAGCTTTAATAAGGGCTAAGAAATCATTGACAGCCTAGGTGGGCTCAATTTGGCCTTGTCAGGACATTACCATTTCCCATTGATTTTAGTTGTTTGCGGTCGCATGCAAAGTGTCAGAGTCAGCAAATTAGAACAGGTGACAAGGGCCCTTGGGAAAGGACGACACCATCATTAGTTACATGGACTGGAAATGATTACAGCTCTACTTCTTTCTTAATAATTTTTCTTTCTTAAAAACGTGTATCGCAAAAACTAGCTCTCTATGTTGTGGTAATGCATGAGTTCATGATACAGCAGTTAGGAGATAATTTGATTTAAAGGAAAAAAATAAAAAGACTAACTACAGCTCTCTGGAGACACACTGCTTAATGATATACATTTAAAAGTATAAGGAATAACAAAACGAAGAGGAACAGTGCCTGTAGGGTACACTCAGATCTGGGTTATCTTAGTCTCTCACAGCTGAAGCCAGGGCACTTCTGTCAGTCACTCAGGACTTGTACTCCATGAGCCTGGGGAGCTGGGAGAGACCTACCTGAGCAGACCCCCCCCAGGGCATGGGCTGACTGCAATATGCTCCAGATCATGCAACTGTGTTCCTGACTTGGAGCATGGCACCAATCCCATTGCTTGGTTGCTTTAATCTTGGAAAGCCTTTCCTGGCTTTGAGAACAAAGAAGGAATCTGATCATGGTTAAGATGCTCAGCTGGAAAAGGGAAACTGAAATGTGAACCAGAAACCTCTTTTTTTTTTTCCTCTTTTCCTAAACATCAAAGTACAAAATAAGGCTATTGCTTGCCTGCCTGTTCTGTTTTTCCAAAACTTGCAGACTTGACACTTTCCCTACTGCTCTGCTTGAGCTGAAGAAACCATACCCTTGCCCATGACTAGTCCAGTACTAGTAACATCTCCCTGGGAAGAAGATGGGAGGGTTTAAAACACTCATCTCCCATTGCCTGGATGAGTGCTTTCACCATTAGCCTGTATGCAAAAGGGATTTGAGTGGTGAGGTGCTGGAACAGGCTGCTCAGAGGTGATGGATGCCCCAACCCTGGAGGTGTTCAAGGCCAGGTTGGATGGGGTCGTGGGCAATCTTGTCTACCTCCAGACGTGGAGGTTGTTGGCTCTGCCTGTGGCAGAGTTGGAACTCAATGATCCTTGGGATCCCTTCCAACCCAGACCAGACTGTAATTCTGTGATTATACACTCCCCTCTCAATGCAGTTATACAAGGGGAAATGAGGCAGAAGTTGTACTCCATCCTTTTTCTGAAGGCTGTATTATTGAGGCAACCCTGTGGAATTCTGACACTTAGAGAACTCTTATTTCCCTAGAATTTGAGTTTGGCATCAGAACTCAAATTCTGTGTTTCAGGCTTTTTTCTATATGTTTATGT
The DNA here is from genome assembly GCA_013399135.1 of Heliornis fulica. NCBI lineage: Eukaryota > Metazoa > Chordata > Aves > Gruiformes > Heliornithidae > Heliornis > Heliornis fulica. Next base: position 559,702 of record VXBZ01005599.1, on the reverse strand, counting down.
TTTTCCAGATGTGTCTAATTTTCCAATGCACTGTTTCAGTCACTTTTGTAGATTTCAAGCTATGATCCAAAAGTGTTAGTTTTTTGGGTTTTTTTTTGTTTTGTTTTGTTTTTTTTTTTTTCAGAAGTAGAAGTCATATATACTGGAACCCTGTAAAATTCTGACTCTAATTTAGGGAAAAATGCTTTTAAAATTATAAAGTTTCATGGTAAGTTTGCAACCTCTATCATTCCCATGGTGATTTAATATGTTTGAAAATGAAGGCATGAGCATGTGATTTTGTTATTATATAGGTTGATGAACTACCATCTTTGAAGTCTCTTGCAATAAAACAATCTTGTTATCCTTCATATAATTTCTCATTGCATACTTAGGCATTCTGCTGTCTATAAGCAGTCTATAAGCAGTTATTAAAACAACCTACTTGTTTTCCACTTATATGTAATAAGAGTTTACTCATTTCTCAAAGGCCTATACTTATTTTCATTTTTATAACAAAACAAGAAGCAGAAACTCTACTTACAGAAACAGCTTTTAAACAAATCTGAAAATCAAGGAGGACTAAATGCTGAGAAAAAACTTTGGGATTAGAATACTCACATTAGTATGAAGAAGCAGATGACCATATAAAGCTCACATAGTAAATACTTGATCCACCATGGTGCAAACCCTTTCACACTAAAAAGTGATTTAACACCTTACAGCTCTTTATTTACTTGAGCTTTCCTCCACAGATGAGTCTTGTTAACAGTGCAAAATCAGTCAGATTAACTAGCTTTCAGATGTGCAAGAACACATCTGTCTGTGCCCCTTCTCAGTGATTCATATTGTTAAAAGTCAAATTTAAAATTAAAAAAAAAAGTCAGATAATATACATGTTTATATAAAACCAAAGTGTTACTTTGGATAAAAGTCAGTATAATCCCTGTGAATCAAGTTTGTCGGTCAATAACAGCAGGAGATTAGGATTTACTGCTCCCCTCTTTTCCACCCCAAAGAACAAAACACCCAGACCTCCTTCACTGAGAAGATTATTGAGTTTCTGCCCAGTGCACCTCATTCCTTCAGGAGACAGTGTCCTGCTAAGACTGGCAATTCATCTGATCCCACATTGCAAATCTTGTATTACTAGTCCTGAAAGCATGGAAATGTCAATATTGAAAAAGAAACAAAAAGCCTGCACATGGAAGGAGTGTGGAAATGGAGAAGCATCTGTAAACTATGCACAGGAAAATCCTCCCTTAAGGAAGAAAGCTAAACAACAGCATCTGAGGCATGCAGGCAGGTATGTGAATTTGGAAATCAGTCCTGTAGTGGCCTTGCCCCCGACACGTAGAGCCCTGTACAGCCACACTGACTGGACACTAGTCTGGTCTCCTTTCTCCAGGCTGTGCCATCAGTGGACACCTATTAATTGAAGATTAACCCTCATGTCATGCTGGTCCCACTCTGCAAGGTCAGAGTTTAATCTGCAGAAGACTGCCTTAAAATTAAATGGTCAGATCAGCCCAGTTTGGTAAAGGACTGCTCTTGACAGGGACTAGCTAGAGTGACTTCTGCTGTCCAAAAAGATTTAGGAGAATAGAATTTCAACCAAAGTGAGGTAAGCAGAAAGATATTGATTAGTTTCTTTCACATTAGCTTAATTTGATGTTTGTGTAACCAAGGCTTGTTTGTAGTAGGCTAATAGGAAGACAGCATTGTGACATAAAAATTTCCAGACAAAATAAAGCAAGGCATTTACAGGTTGTCCATTGGGTTGATGTAATAATCTTTCATTTCAGAACAGCTGAGTTCTGGACCCCAAGTGTAACCCTCTAGCAGATGCCCCTGTCAGCAGTAAGAGGCCTATTTCAATCTGTTGAGAGAAGAAATGCTGGGAAAACATAGGGTTTGGGTGGAAAAGAAATAATCTCTTGAGGGAAGAGATTTTTTTCCTGAAATAAAAGAAAGTAGAAATTGTTTTATTCTTTCTGGTTATGGCAAAGCAACATGCAATTTCTTGTGCTGCCTTTTCAGTTTCAGGAACATGGATGTTAGATTTTATTTAGAAAAAAAAAAGAAACCAGAGGAACAATTAAGTTGCCATATGCATATTTACATACTACCAAATCCAAACAATACATTGGGGTGCTTTCAACATTTGCAAAAAGATAACTATTTGAATTCAGAGGATTAGGAACTAATATCTCACTAAAATTTGTTGGGTACATTATGACAAATTTTTTTTTTCAGAGTGTTTATGCAGCAAAAATTCACAAAAATACATTAGGTTAAGTAAAGCGTATGGATCCAGAAATGCAGTTTGACATGAAGAAGGATCACCTAAATCCAGGCCCTGCATCATCCATCACTTGTCTGTAGTGTGGAGATTACAGCATCTACCTGGGACATGCAAGACCTCAGCTCAAATTCCTTCTCTAACAGACTTCAAATTCTGTGCCTTATGTTTCTGGGAAACACCAACTATTTAAATTACAGATCTGATTTCTCTGCCAAAGGCTATTTTCTTCCCTTGTGATGTAATCTTAAGAATATATCTCCTACTGAAATCAAAGACAGTCTGGGGTTTGCCATTCTGTAAATACTTGATGTCAGGATGACAGTGTCTGATCAGGCATAGACATAACATGGACTTTGGCAGATGGGGTGCAAAGCACAGTAGCGAACCCACAGAACTGCTTTTATTTAGGATGTCCTCAAAGAAACAGAACATCTACCCTTGTCCTATAGAACTTTCTGTCTCAAAGCTACTTTAAAAAAAAAAATCTGAGTGATTTCCAGATATCAAAAAATGACTTATTGACCTTTTCATTTTGTAAATTTTATTCCCTAAATCTGCAGAGGTACCTGATTCAAACTTCCCAATACTGAACAAACCTATAAAATTTCCATCTGCCAAAGCACAGGGCATTTGCTCAAATTTGTGCTGGAGGAGGACTGAAGTCTGCCAAAGTTGACCATCTTCTTCTGGTTACATAGAGTTAAATCTGTGACTTTTAGCTCTGACCACAAGGTTAACCCCACTGGCTGCAGTGGGCCAGATAATATTCTAAAATCTTAGCATCAGAGTGAGTGCCTGGCTACACTGGAGGCACAGGAAAAGGGAAGAGGTGAAAGATAAGCAATTCATGAGCTAATTCTGAAATCTTAAAAATATACACCAAAATGTGAGCACTGAGTAGAGTATGGAAGAGACTTATGCTTAGACTATAACAGACACCTCACTATAAGTAAATCAAGACTCAAGCACTGAAAACAGTGAACACAGGAATTAGAGACACAGTTATAAGCCTGTGGTTTGAAACCTGATCCTCTTTCTATTAAGTGCAGTATTTGTTTTGTAAATTAAACTGATCTTTTTCAAGTCTCATCTCTTTCAGAGATTGCATTCTGGTTGTTTAGTATTGGTTCATTGGGTACTTTTATCATTTTAACATTAGAAACACAGAGCGTTTTATTTTATATAGATTCTAATGAATTTTATAATTAAAAGTTTTTTTGCGTTTTTATTGCAGGAATTACTTCATGCTTGATAGGAAGAGGCCCTGACATGCATTTAATGTTTGTTTATCAAAGTGGCAAATCACTGCTAATTTATGGCAGGTCTAGCTCTACACAATGAGGTTACTGTCACGGTAACAAATTTTAATTAAACTGGGCTAAGTTAGGGATGGACTGTGTTGTGGTATCAAAACAGTATTTCAGAGAACCATAGAGTCACAGAACCACAGATTCACAGTCTGGTTTGGTTTGTAAGGGATCTCAAAGCTCATCTAGTACCATCCCCCTGCATTAGGCAGGGACACCCTCCACTAGCCCAGGTTGCCCAAAGCCCCATCCAGCCTGTACTTGAACACTGCCAGGGAGGGGGCAGCCACAGCTTCTCTGGGAAGCCTGTGCCAGGGCCTCACCACGCTCACAAGGAAGAAGTTCTTCCTAATATCGAATCTAAATCTGCCCTCCTTCAGTTTAAGGCCATTACCCCTTGTCCTGTCACTACATACCCTTGTAAACAGTCCCTTTCCAACATTCCTATAGGTCACTCTCAGATACTGGAATACTGCTGTGTCTCCCCAGAGACTTCAGGCCACAGTAAGGTCTCTCCTTATCTTCTCTAGACTGAACAAGCCCAACTCTCTCAGCCTGTCTTCACAGGACAGATGCTCCAGCCTTCTGATCATTTCCAACAGGTACATGTCCTTCTTGTAATGGGGACACCAGAGCTGGATGCAGTACTCCAGGCATGGAGCAGGAAGAGGGGGTGGTCAAGGAAGGAAATAACAGGGACCCAGTCATGCACAGTCAGATAGGTTTCTAGCTCCTGTTGAATTAAATAATAGCAAAATCCTGTTAAAAGTGTAGTTGAAGTGCTTGACAAAACTCATAAAACAGAAAGAGTAACAGTTTTGAAGCTTGTCTTGTGGATTTGTTTTTGAACAGTTTTGAAGTTTGTCTTTGTTTTCCAAATTGACTTGCACAGCTACCCTGGGTCTACCATGGACTTTTGTGAAACTGCTGACATGCAACTGGCACACTCATTTCTGAAAATGGGAGTAGAGTTCATGTGGTGTTTTGCATAGATGGATTTTGAAGTATATGAACCCAGTCTGCCTGGTCTGCCTCACCCGGCTCCAGTACAGAAAATCTGTCGCTGCATGAGGTTGGTTCTGAGCCCACACTAGTATAGCCAGCCTCTGGGTCTCCATAGCCCAGATGCAATTTCTGGTTCCCCGAACACAAGCCTGCAATAACCCACACAAATGTTTACAGAAATGGAACTCAGAAAAATAGGAATCAGAACTACAGAACTGTTAAGTCAATTGATACTTTTAATGCTGGACTATATCAACTGAAGAGAAGGAAGGCAGGTAGAAATGTGCTTCATGCTGTGCTCGTCACGATATGACCATGACTAACAGTACAGCTGCCAGATACAACATGCCAACTCCACAAAAGCTGACTCTTCACTTGCAGCTCAAACACTTGTAGTTCCATGAGAAGCACCATTAAGTTGCTATGCATGCAAATATATGCATGAAGTGCTCCATTTTATTTGCTATCCAAACTCAGTCTTGATTCCTCATGAGGGTAAGGGATCTTTCCATTAACTCCAGTTGGCTGGATTGTGGGCTGGATCAGGCCCTCAACGTGTTTCTTTCATGGAGAGTCTGTGGCAGAATTAAAAGAACAAATGTCAGCCTTTAACCTTTGGCTGTGTGCGGTCACTGGACACGGTTCTTCCCACTTCACAGAATCACAGAACTGTAGGGGTTGGAAGGGACCTCCAGAGATCATAGAGTCCAACCCCCTGACAAAGCAGGTTCCCTAGAGCAGGTTGCACAGGTCAGCATCCAGATGGGTCTTGAATATCTCCAGCGAAGGTAACTCATCTTCTTCCTCACATCGGTGCAGAACCTCCTGTGGTCCAACTTGTGACCATTGCCCCTTGTCCTGTCCCCACAGGAGATGCTCCAGGCCCTTCATCATCTTTGTGGTCTCCCCTGGACGCTCTCCAGGAGATCCCTGTCTGGTTTGTACTGGAAAAAAAACCCCACACTTGAGGGACACGGTGGTTCCATGAAGGCTCAGCTCTGCCTACAGCTGCCCTCTCATTGCTCTGGCACTCTGCAGGTTTGCAGCAGCTTCCACAAGGAGTTCAGCCCCAGCTTGCTGCCTCCTCCTCCCTCCCATGTGCCAAAAATGTGCCAGTTACAGAACAAAGGAAATATCACAGAGTCGGTTTGGTGGGAGAGCTACAGAGCCTGGCAATTACCTGCTGTTATCACCGTGGCTGTGCTTTCTGTCACGTTATATTTCACATTTGCATAGCTGTGTGTATTTGCTCTTTCATCGCCGTTGCACGCAAGCTGTAATCAGTTCATTTTATGGCTGTCTTCAGCTAAATTCTTTGTTGATTTTTACATGACAGAAGTTGAAAAGATTACATATTATAAATAGATAATTAATATATCACCACAGCTTGTTGCTCTCTGTCTTTCCATCTCTTTATGAGAATCAGTTTTAATGTTTCCTCTCCCTTTCTCTCCTCCATGTAGACTGCCTGAGAATTAGAATGAAGCCTGACAGCTTGATTAAAATTTCACCTGATACATTTCTGTTTCAATGGAGGATTCCTCTGTCTTGAATAAATAGGTCATATAAAAAAATGAAATCGCTGATCATGTCCAAGTAGGGTAAATTTTTTTTTTAATTAATTATTTATTTATTTTTAGTTTTGACCTCAGCTTGGGATATGCTTATATTCTAGGATTTTCATTAAAAGCATTTCATAACATCAGTGAAATTAACTTCAAAACATAATTTTGGTAAAGAGATATAGAATTTTAAATTTTTAATAGTAAACTGAGGCACTACATTGCCTGACAGTTGAGGTTGGAATTAAACTTGTGCATCCTGAGACTGCATTCATCTCTTGAACATCCTTTTTCTCCCAAATCACAATATCCATAGAGACCAAACTATAAAACATCAGCTTTGCTTCAATCTATGGAAATCTTTAAGTGCTTGGGGCTAGGGATGTTTGGAGGTATATGCTGAGGCAGATTTATCAGGACCTTCGGATCCTCCTTGCTCCAAGCCACGTATAAAAACCTATATAATGGCTGAGATCTTTGAAAAAAAATATCCCTTGGCTGTGGAAGCTGAAGTGGAGCTGGGGAATGATGATAAGAGCTATGGGGATGGGGAGCAAGGACTGCACTTCCCTGGCAGCTGACTAGTGCTCCGAAGGCAGTATGGGAAATGGTCCCAGCAACTTCTGTGATGCCCCCCTCAGCCTTCCTTGCTGGACATGTTTCTCCATAGTACAGGGATTGAGAGAAACCTATCAGAGCCCCAGCAGGATGTTCCTGGTTACATGCTTGGACAGATTTTCCTTCTGGTGAAATCTTGCTGCATTCAGCTTACGTGTAAGTGAAATGGGAGTGTTTCTGTCAGTGTATGTGGGTATTTGCTTGCAGAGCATGGCATGGCAACACCCAGAGGTAAAACAAAAATATATGACAAGGACCTCAGCTGAAGGTACAGAAGTACAGAATAAAAGGAATTTTAAATGTGGGGAGGATTTACTATCTGAGGAAGTGTAGCAGTGAAGCTGAGTATCATGTATTTTCCTTCACACATAATGGGATCCCCAGTAAAAGCGCTCAGCATCTTAAGTAGATTTTTCAGAGATGAACACCATTTAAGTGGTCAGGATATAGTTTCAGTTGACTACTCCTTTCCTTCTGGGAACCAAATTCTGTCCAGAATTACAACCTGTCTAAATCTTTTTCGTTTCAACGGTGCAGCAGCTAAATAACAGTGAAGATGCACTGGCCTAACATGCTGACACTCAGCATGTATCAAATATAATGCCACTAGAATTAATACTGTGACTTCAAATTTTGTAAAAATCTGGACAGATCATTCACATTTATAATAGTTGAAACAAGTGCAAATGATCTTTGCCTCTGCTGGTAGGTCCCCTGTACACTGCTAAAGCACTATAAAATGCCCAGAGTGTAAACTGTGATCCGGCTTGGTAGGTTTTAATATTTTGTGGTAGTTTTTCCAGGATTCTTCCTTAACAAGAAATATTTTAGAACTGAAATGCAACATTTAGCTGGATGACAGCACACTGTATGAATTTCTGCTTTTGAAGAAAGACCCAAACGCCTCTGCATAAAATAATTTGCAAGACACTTCAGAAACTTTCAGCATTTTAAAAACAATCTCCTGAAAGGAGCCTGCATTTGTTGGTAATGCTTTTGGCCTCTATTAGCTATGCTGCAAATCTCTGATACGATGTAGTTCAACAGACAACCTTCTCTGTTTTGTGTTTTGATTTTTTTAATTTTTCTTTTAATGTAAGATAAAACAGATTGCTTGGTAGGCAGGGGATTTCTGAAGATTCTGTGGAAAACAGAGAAATGGCAACAGATATTTTTCAGTAGTTATATTAAAATATGGGCATGAAGGCCTTTCGGTAGTTTCCAAGCACTTGCAAAATATACTGAGAAAATGTAGGGACTCTTCCAATAAAAACAACAACACACACAAAAAAAACCCCAAAAATCAAAAAACCCCACAAAAAACCCGCAGACCAAAAACCCATCATAGCTTTTCTGGATTGACTTAAAAAAACTTGTCATTACTCCTTCAGTCAGGATAGTGGTGATATAAGCAAAATGCAGAAGAATTTTCCTTAAAGTGCACTTCAGATTCTCAATGCCACTTACCTATCATGCATTTAAAATGTAGTTGAAGGTTAGTCTAATTTATACAGCTGGACAAAATTCAGAATAGCTTTTACAAGAGAAATGGAAGGGTTTTGACATTTCTTTTGTCATAAATCCAGGAATGAAAATTGCAAAATTTTTCACTGATTTTTTTTTTTTTAATTTCAGTTTATATCAAAATGCTTCACAGAGATAGTTTGCTTTGAGTAGGTTGAAACACTTAAACTCCTCTACTCCTGCTTGGGCAGGGGGGTTGGACTGGATGGTCTTTCGAAGTCTCTTTCAGCTCCTAATATTCTGTGATACAGTGATTTGGATAAAAGAGACCAATATAGCTGGGATAGTGAACCACAATTATCATTAAAATAAGGACTATGGTCTGGTTACTCAGAAAGTGAGCAAATTCTCATAAAAGAAAAACACTGAAAATTGTAATTTATCCCAATTGAAGTCTTCTTTTAAGCCTGCTGATATCCTTACAAGAGGAGAGAAATTTCTTTTGGTAAAAATTTATTTTAGAGGTAAAAGGCAGAACTAAGATTTAAATCAATTGAATTTGTTTTTTAGGTCTGTTGTGGATTTTCAGACTGACTGTGGCAAAAGGAATAATCTTGCAGTATTTAATTTCCCCTTTCAGAAAAAGAAAAACTCTGTTTCTTTCAGCTCCCTTTGTTTCCGTAGGGTGTCACTGATCACTCGTGGTTTCTAGAGCATGGTCTCCCATGCCAGCCTTTGGCACTGGATGAGATTTACTTGGAGTATTACTGGCTGTAACATCTCTGTGATTTTGGAACAAGAGCTTTCTTATCCTATAGTCTTGCTGTGAAGCAGCTGCAGCTTGGGAGTTTCAAGGAGCATGTAGGTCATGGTGGCCTTAAAGAGAAGTGTCTAGAGCTGAAATACATCTTCCTGCTGAAGGGATGCTTGTAACACCACCCAGAGGTACTGATAGATGGATCTGGGCAGAATTGCTCAGCATCCATCAATAAAAATAGTCCTTCCCTAGGCAAAAACACAGTAAAAATAACAATGCCAAAAGCTGGTAGATCTAAAGGCACACTCTACAGTATTGAAATGAAGCTATTATTTATTTTCTTCCCCATTACACAGTCAAATTTCAACAAAAACTTGGCATGCTACCATAGTAAGTCTGGTAAGCAGGTTCAGAAAGCAATAACTGTGTATGAAGTTGAAGTCTGTGACACAGGACTACGTGTCACTGTCAAGAACTCCAACTACATCAGGAGCCCAGCACAGCTGAGAGCTTGGTGCTCACTTCTGATGTTTTGGTGAGGTAACAGGCAACCACAGAGCTGACAGCATGGCATGTTAAAGATAATTTAGCCTTGTAATTAAGGAGATATTAAGTGCATAATCACATTTATTCATTTAATTAAGTTTGCCAAGTTTGTCCTATGATGTTAGATATCAGTTGCTAAAGATACACATTTACATTTAATAAGTGTAATTTCTGACTTGCCTTATTTTGTTATTTACCAAGTGAACACCTAGAGAGCCCTTATAAATGGATTAAGCAGGAGTATAAGCTTAATGCATTACAAGAGCATAATTGTACTTTTATTGCTCATTAATTTTTGAGTTAATTATATAGCAACCAGGTTTATGTTATATTATTTCAAACCTCAGTCTGTGGGCTCTTAGAGGTAGTGTGGAGAAAGAAAAACAATTTCCAAATGTACTGTATGAGTCCTATTTAAAGTATATTTATTTAAGAAATACCACAATTTAAGAGGAGGCAGGCTTCCAGTGCCAAGATTCTCCATCTAGAGTCGAGTAGAAGAGCTCACCTGACTGCACAATGCTTTGAACCTGTCATTATCTTTCTTGTGAGATTCTGTACTGTCTTATTGTGGAGATTTTCCTTTCACAGGGATATGGCTATGGTTTTTTNTTCTTTCTTTCTTTCTTTCTTTCTTTCTTTCTTTCTTTCTTTCTTTCTTTCTTTCTTTCTTTCTTTCTTTCTTTCTTTCTTTCTTTCTTTCTTTCTTTCTTTCTTTCTTTCTTTCTTTCTTTCTTTCTTTCTTTCTTTCTTTCTTTCTTTCTTTCTTTCTTTCTTTCTTTCTTTCTTTCTTTCTTTCTTTCTTTCTTTCTTTCTTTCTTTCTTTCTTTCTTTCTTTTTTTGTCTTTCATTTTTTCCTCTCCCCTAACTTAAACAATTTTCCTTCCTGTAGGGAGTAATCTGACTTAGGTGAACTCCTCTTGTCTAAATAGCTATTGGAAAGTTCAGGGCATAGTCTACAGAAGATATCAGAAGTCACTCAGGAGTGAGACATACAGATTATTTTTTTTTCTGATGATGATCTCAGGCATCCCTTTCAGCATAGAAATCCCTGTCTTTTTATATAGAGAAAATCAGAGGTAGGCAAGTTGGGTTAGATGGTTTATGCTAAGACAGTCAATGTTAATGGAGAGCAATCTCCTTTGCAGACTACTGGTGCTGAGAACTGAGTGTGGAAGAGAGAGGGAGAGAGAAGCAGTGCTGTCTCAAGGAAAATGGAGTGAGAGTCTAGCATCTACCCAGGAGCTCCCTTGGTAATTAATTCTTTTCCATTGTTTTCATTAGGTTTTAGATCAGGCCATTGTATGTTTCACTTGCTCCAGATTTCCTAAAGCCATGTCTGCTGGATATGGAACATGGATTTGGTAACCATATTTCACCATTTTGCCCTCCTGGGCTTGGAAATGCTGCAAGGTGTATGAGACAACCAACCAGCTCTAGAAGTCTGTAGTAGTAATAGCTCTGCTGAAATTTAAAGAGTATCCTCAATGAAAAAGTAAGTTTCTAATATCCACACAAACACATCTGTGGTTTCCTTTGTACAGCTGGAAAAGCAAGCACTCATTTTTAGAAAGAAACATCTTCCCAAGTGACTCATTAAGGAAATTATTCAGGTCTATGCAGTTTGGTGATGTTCCATGGGGATGCATTTTATGGGACGTATCTGGAAAGATTTATTTTTAGTTTAGAAGTCTGTAAACATGCAAGATCAGACTAAATTCCACTTTTGTGGCATCTATCAAATCTGTGACTTATAAATGTAACCTACTGCCCTTTGAAACCTCTTCTATTCATTTTAGACATGAATCTTTTTGGTTGAACATGTAATAAACTCAGCAGCCTGAATTTCATTACTTCAAAACCCACTTTGCCAGATGCTGGATAGCTGGCATTACTGAGGGAGATTTTTAGAAAGAAAATTATGAAATCTCTTCTAACTACAAAATGGCATGTGACTGCTGAAAGAATCTTAGTGATGCAAAGCACACACAGTGCCACACATGTAAGCTTTTGTTGGATGAACCTCCAATCCAGAAATTAATGTTATCTGACTAGGTGTGAACAGAGCAGTCAATGGAGCAGAAAACAGGACACAGCTGATAAAACAGTGAAGTTAAATAAAGATAAGGCAACTTTGTTGAAAAGCCAAAAAATTCCATTTGAATTATTCCAGTGTAGTAATTTTAATCCTGCTAAACTTAATCTCTTGGAAGTGTAACCAGAATGATTTTTCCTGCTTCCAGCTAACCTGACTTTTGTTTTGTAGAGTATGTAGGATTTTAGTAGGTTCCACAGAAATAATCTCTTTAAAGTTATTCAAACCAAATATTTATTATTGTGCTAATTCAACTGTGCTGGGAATTCAAAGACTTTAACATTTCAAAATGTTGGTTTAAAATAAACATATAAAGACAGTCACTTTGCCCTCCATTCTGGCAAGAACTTCCACCAAAGTCAGTGCTCACCTTTGCATCAGATTCCAGGATCAGACCTAAGATTCCATTCCATAATATCCCTCAAATAACCTTTTTTATGGATTAATTTGAAGGAGCCACAGATTAATTTGCAACCTATGCCATAAAAGAGAATGCTTATAGAATGAAAAAAAAAAACCCTGGAGCAAGGTTGTGGCTGATAAAATTTCTGTAATAGCATGTATTTATGTCAATTTGTATCAACTGATAGCATGACCATCTCTTTCCTTAGGAAGACAAGGTTATGTTTGTAAGCAGAGAACAGTGGTTGCATTAGTAGGCTTTATGGAGTTGGCTTCATCTTGCACCTCAGGTATCACAGGAGTGAAAACTAGGTGGCAGTGCCTTGACCATTGACTTCTAACTTAAGAAAGTTCACAAAGTTGCCTGCAAGTCTGCAACAGGCCAGCATTCATTCACTCTTGCCGAGATGTCTTCACTCAGTAACTTCCCATCTCTTTTGATGCCCAGAGCCTTGAAAATTTTCTGGCAGAGTCAGCAAAAAAGAATGAGCCGTCCTGCATCAGCCTTTGTGGAATCCTCAGAAATCCTACAATGGTCATTGCTGCTCTTAATGCCTTAATCACACCTTGGACTGCAAAGGAAACTTGCTCTCCCTGTGCTAAGCATCACCACATCGAATCCTTTCCATTTCAGCCTGGCTCAGTCACCGTTGAGTGAATTTGTTTCTTTGGCTGGGTATCAAATACTGCACTTGCACCACCCGCCAAGACACACTCCCTCTTCTCCTCCCAGTTCCCATGACCACATTGATGGACACTGGCTCTATTGACAATGTCCTCCTACATAACTTTACTACCTTCTTCCAGTTTCCTAAGGACGGAACAGCAGCAAAAGAGTCTTCCAGGATATTGTCACCACAACTGTACATATATCCTGGTGACAGAAAAAACTATGGTGATGCTGATCTTGATGCCAATACTGTAATAAGCAATGTACAAAGGCACAGAGGGAACACATACATGGAAAAGCGAAGAAGCATCTCAAGTAGATCATCCAGTTGTCATGCAGATGTTGCTGGTGGCTTGCAGACCACTTCTGTGTTCATGTTTACTGAAGGTCTGGATTTAAATCTCCAGAAAATTCCTGTGGATATAAGATAGGTAGAAGGAGAATCTGGATTACACTATTTGTACACCCTCCATTGAACCAAGGAAATGTTAAAATAAATTCATTTTCACCTAAATCTTATTTCTGATTCTAGTGTACTGCAGGGTCTGGGGTTCTGAGTTGTTTTTCAAGTTTTTCCCCAGACATAGTCTTTCAGCTTAGGTCTTAACTGCTACACAAGGATAAACAGAGGTCAGCTGGCAAACAGATTAGTGTCAAAGTTATTATCTCTTGGCAAAACGGTGACTCCTTTGGCCAGCTGAAGTTTGCATGACATGATTGGGTCATTCTTAAATAAATTATCTGTGACTGGCAATAAGATGGGCCCTATGACACCAACATGTGTGGTCATAGCTCAAGACATTTCAGTTCAGAAAAAGAAATTAATTTATTGAAAAGTGAAAGGAAAATTGTATTTAAAGTTCAATACATAAATGTTCAGTTTAAATTGAGTGATCTGTCTGGCTGCTGCTGTTGCTAGATCAGGAATATTATTTGCATTCTTTATTTCACTCATGGTGTTAAGCTCAGAAAGAATGCACCGTAATACTGAACTGATAACATCTTGATATAAAACTGAGAAATTTTCATGGTGACTGGTCAGCTGCTGATTATAAATTACTTAGAGCAGAATATCAAATGATCTGATAACCTGTAGTACATGGTGGGAGCTGGTCAATACCTCACTATATCTACAGAGAGCTGACTATGTGTCACTTACTTACTTCCATCCCATTTTCCCTGTTACCCCACCACCGCCATTTGTCCCTCTCCCTGCCCCCGTCCTTGCCACTTACTATGTGGTTTTCTAGCTGTGGTGAACACTTTTAAAACAACATATTTGTGACTTTTGTATACCATTTTTTTCATATCCTCATAAGCAATGTTGTGCAATCTACTCACTTCTCTTTAGTTTTTAGGTTAATATTGCCACCATATTTTAGTGTCAAGGACCTGCTCTTCACAGAAAGGGACCAAACTGCCAGTCTTTATCAGTCTGTAATGAACTACAAGCACATGATATATTCAGATCTAATATATGATCAGAGAAAATAGCTGGAAAAGTGGAGGATTATTTCTAAGTTTCTGATGTCTATAGCTACACCTGATATTCTTTCTTGAATTAGTCATTAGTGTACTGCCTGGCAAGAATTTAATCTGTACATACCAGTCCTGGGCATGGATAGAGTAGGGACCAGTGACGTTATTGGATTTTGGATGATGTCATCCTTTCTTTTGGGGGGCAGAGCATTACTCTGTGAGTTATTCCATGACACTTGCTTGCAGCTATCTGTGCTATACCTGGAATTTGGGAGGACGTTTTGTATGTGGAAGGACAGAAAGAGACCAAGAGCAGTGAGGACAAGGCAGCTGGGGTGGGCGTTCCATCGGAGTAAGGCTGGGGTGAAGGAGCCTGATGTCTGTGCTTGGTGCAGGTTGGGGCAAGCAATGACTAAGTGCAAGGAGGAAAATACCCAGTACTGATAGAGTAGTCTGCACTTTTCTGCATCAGCCTGGTAATATAACAGCACATCTTGCGTGGTGTATATGACATTAGGTATAAGTGGGAGTTTGGTGCTTAAAAAGCTGTTGGTACTGTGCAGTGAATTGCTCCATTGTGAGCAACCCAGACTTAGTGAAAACCAAATTGATGAAGAATCCAGCCAAAATGAGATTTTCTGTTACTTAAAACATCACTGTGATAAAACTTAACGAACAAAGAACTAGGCAGCTATATGCAAACAGCTTCACCAAGGTAACAGAGGTAACAGGAATTCAGAGGACAGATCTATGGCTGGTGCAGTTCTTGCAAGAGAAGGGTTAGGGTTGCAGGCAGGTGATTGGGTGCTGACTGAGCTGAGGTTTAGCTAGCTGCATAGCTAACTGGTGTAGAAAACCACTTGATTTCATGTGAGAAATTGCTGAATATGACTAAGAGCAAGGTAAGAAGCCCACAAAAGTTAGAGGTAGCTTCATGGAGGATGGCTGTAATGCACAGGTAGTTAAGGGGAAGCTGTGTAAGAAACAGCTGAACTTCACAAAAAGTTGGAATACTGAAGATTTTGGAATGAGTCTAAGCTTGCAAGTCCAGTGATACCTGAATGACCAGTAAAGGTATACCAGAGGTACTAAATCTGTGTAGCAAAAATGGGTCCAGTGCAGAATAAGTGTTAGTTATGGGTGGGTTATTTATGTGGGATGTGACTGGGGTGGAGAAAAAGAGACACATTTCAGATATACCAAACCTTGTCATTAGCTGCTAAAGGAAAACACATACACACAGAATCAAAACCATCAAAGATATAATTTGGGATTTAACATTAATGCTAGAGTGATGTCATGGCACTTAATCAGAATGTACTCTCTGAAAGCAGTTTAAAAGTTTCCAGTGTGCTTCAGGGAACTGAATTACAAGTTGGGTAAGCACACTGCAACGTTTTATGAATCAGGGCTCCTGAAAGGAAAAGGAATGGTGAGGGAGAGAACAAAGGGAAGTGTGCGCAGGCAAGATTGTAGAAATAAACTCTGTGGGAGGAAATGAGGCTAAGCTAGAGAGTTTAATTTAGGCATGAACTTAAATGCCTTGTTTAATTGTACAGGACAAAGTCCAGGAAAATATTAAAACATTTCAGTAACACATACACATGCTTTCATTTATCTCCTTACTATCTGGCTTCTTCTATCTTTAAGTTTCCTTCAGCTTTTGTAAAGGGCTCAACCTAAATGTCACATCTCCCTTCCCAAGAATTTTAATTCTTTAAACAGATTCTGAAGTTGGAGGCTGCATGTGGCCAAACATGCCTTTTCAAAATGCAGATTACCAGAGTAAGAGTTTTGTTAAAGGACAGGAAGCAAAGTGTTGAAATGTTGACACATAGTTTATGATGGACTTACTTTCTAGGAAACCAAAAGAGCTTAATTGTAAAGTTAATGTGTCACAACATAACATGGCATTTGATGAAAATTAAAAATGTCTGAGTTTGTGTGTTCAGGCAGCTCATGAACATATCTAGATGGAATATGTATGAAATTAATATTTTTATTAAAAGAAGCATTTATATATATGTATATGTAGCTGGGTATTTTAGATTAATGATCAGATTCCATCTGATTATAAGAAGCAGCTGTCTCACTTGAAACTTATCATGTCACATCTCATAACTAGAATCTCAGGGTCCATATGACTTGCTAGAAGAAGTGACATACTTAATTCAGTAAGCATTACTCTTCTTTCCTCTAAAATAAAATTAGGCTTCCTCTCCATCATTGAGTTAACAGTTTTGAGTTTTGGCTAAACATACAGGCTGGGGGATGAAATGCTAAAGGATAGCCATGCTGAGAGGGACTTGGGGGCCTTGGTTGACAGCAAGTTAACCATGAGCCAGCAGTGTGTCCAGGCAGCCAAGAAAGCCAACCATGTCCTGGGATGCATCAAGCATGGCTTTGCCAGCTGGTCCAGGGAGGTGATTGTTCCACTCTACACTGCACTGGTGTGGCCCCACCTTGAATACTGGGTGCAGTTTTGGGCATCACAGTACAAGAGGGACATAAAACTATCGGACAGTGCCCAGAGGAGGGCAACAAGTATGGTGTAGGGTCTGAAGGGGAAATCTTACAAGGAGAGGCTGAAGTCTCTTGGTTTTCTCAGCCTGGAGAAAAGGAGACTGAGGGGAGAACTCATCATGGACTATGGCTTCCTGATGAGAAGCCAAGGTTCAGATCCTGATCTCCTCTCTTTGGTGACCAGTAATAGAACCCAGGAGAACAGCATGAAGATGTGACAGGAGACATTTAGGTTGGGTGTTAGGAAGAGGTTCATTACTGAGAGAGTGGTCAGGAACTGGAACAGGTTCCCCAGGGAAGTGGTCACAGCACCCAGCTTGACTGAGGTCAAGAAGCATCTGGATAATGCACTCAGTCCCATGCTCTGACTTGACTGGTCCTGTGTGGAGCCAGAATTTGGACTTCATGATCCTTATGGGTCCCTCGCAGCTCAGGATATTCTAGGATTCTATGAGTTTCTGGGATTGCTGTCAGCAAAGATGTAAAACTCAAGCCACAGTAACTGGTGATCACAAAGCATTAAACTGCACTTTTCATGAGAAAGTAAGGATAGAAATCCTCTTCACATTTCATATGGAAAGATTACTGCCTGTTTGACTGCCTTACACTTTCAATTAGGTGGACTAGTCATCTTTTCTGATCTAAAGCTCTCTGGCAGAGTGGTCATGTGCTGTTAAGCAATCATGTTCCTTTAAGCAGTGCATGAAACAGTCCCTGCTCTTGCTTTATTAAGTGCTTTGGGGAGGAAAAGTGTTCTGCACAATTGAGGTATCACTGCAATTACTATCTTTGGCTTGGTGCTCGTCTTGCTTATAGACTGGGTTGGTTTGAAGCTGGGAAATATAACAGCCATGTAGCATTGCCAAGCAGTTCTACTATTGCACTGCTGCCCAAGAAGCAAAGCACGTGAAGCAAAGCTCATCATGATTGCAACCTCATGTGTCTGGTATCTCCCCACTGACATGCTGACACATCAAAAACTGTCTCTGTTCTGTCACTGCGTGGACGATACAAGTGAAATATTTGATTTGTGCTAACAGGCAATTGTATGAATCGACAGGTAGAACACATACACCGTCCTGGGACATACCTATGCTTTGCTTTGAACTCTTTCAAGTCAGCATTTATTCAGATAATTTGATCTAAACCTTTGCCTTTTGTGTATTGTCTGGGATCACACAGGTATTTGTAATTCTTCGTTAAAACACATGTCTGTTTGGATTGATCATTGCCTCTTCTATTTGTCTTTTATCTGTTTATATAGCTGGACATAATGGTGTATTTGCACTACAAAAAGCAATGCAGAAATTGGTAAGTTATTAACCAATAGCTCATTAAATAAGTGGCATATAAATATCTGAGGCAAGCCTGTTTCATCCTGTGCATAGAGATCTTTTGTCTGTAGCATTTCATCAACAAGATCTAATTATGGTGAAATTTTTTCTTGGCCATTCAGTGATGCGAGAGCTGGACATAGAAATATCACGTTGGTTATTAAGTAGAAGGAATCCAGATTCTAGATTTTCATATTCCTAACCCAGTCTTCTCCAAAATTTCCATATGTAGACAGCTGCCTGAAAGCCCACATACAGTACTGAAGATAAAATGTTGGCACTAGGAGATAAGTGGGAAAAAATAATGTTGTCCAGACATGATTAAACATCCATGACAGGTGACATAAGAGTATCTCATTTAGGATACAGTTCTTTTCTATTGTTGTACAGGTCTGAAGAGCTAATATTTAACAAGCGGGTCTTGCCATCCATTTTGCCTTATCCCACTGATTATTGCCTTCGTTATTTTATCTGAGATGAGCAACTTTTCCTCCAGATTCTCTTTCATTCAAAATGTTGATTAGTCTTCTTGAATATATTCATTGCAAATAGTTGTGTAGATCCAACTGTTTCTGTGCAATGCTATGTGATGCAGCCTTAACTGCAAGTTATAGTTGCTGTCTTTTCAATTTTGATGTTCAATATATTCAACATGATTCTGTATTTTAAACTGAAGGGCACCTTGTCTTGGAAACAGCCTTTGAACTCTCAGATGGAAACTAGAATGCATGCAAACAAACATAAAGCTGTAGAGGCAGTTTCATAATTCACAGTTCCAAGATATTTTAAATTGAAGAAAGGACTGGCACACCTACGTTATGGTAAACCACGTATCACATGCTAATTGCAGGCCCCACTTATTCCTTGGACTTCCACGTGTCCATCAAGTGGTCTTTCTCAATCGAACCTTGTCATACTTGGTCACTCAGTACTTCTTTTTATCTTGCTGAAGGATCATTTACAGAAACAACAGATTTATCTTTGATTCAGTGGAGTTCAGCAAAACGTTAGGAATTAAAGTCTTCCATGAAAAACTCCTGGGCCACTCTGCACTGGCAGTACAATTGATGTCAGTGTTTATTTTATCATCAGAAATACTACTAATTCTCACCTTAAAATGACCAAAAATAAGTCTTTGGAAAACAGATTTGATCAACAGTTATTCAAAGAAATTTATCTGGATTTCTTCATGGACATTTACAGACACTGCATATCCAAATGATTTGCACAAAAGCAGATTAGAAAAACAAACAGTTTACTTGGTTATTATTCCTTCTACAATAAAAGATGACTTGCATGTCTATCCCTTTCTTTTCCTGATGAGGATGAGGTACCAGGCTGCCATCCTTGGTACCCCCCCAGCAGATATCAGGACAGTGGATGACAAGTCTCTGGCACCACCATGGAGAAATGGGACCAACAGATGGTTGTAGACCATCTCACAGAAATGTCAGATACATAGTCATGGGTTCATCTGTCCAGCAAAGCACTTCTGTAGGTCCACCCTCAGTATAAAAAAAAAACCAGCTGGTGCACAGATAGGAATTTATCTGGACCCAAGATATCAGACTGATTGCCCAAATGTAAATGATAGGGTAAGTCTGGCACAGATACTTCAAGTGTGACATCCTCCTCAAACAGGTGCGGGTTTGGCCAGAGGTCTAAGCGAGCTGTAAACTCCTCCCTGTCACTGTCTCTCCCTAATACTGGATTAACACCCCATCCTTACAGCAAGCAGCTGTATAAGTTTGTTTTAAAACCAT
This sequence comes from Heliornis fulica, assembly GCA_013399135.1. Taxonomy (NCBI): domain Eukaryota; kingdom Metazoa; phylum Chordata; class Aves; order Gruiformes; family Heliornithidae; genus Heliornis; species Heliornis fulica. The sequence goes on along the minus strand of VXBZ01005599.1, from coordinate 539,893 downwards.
TCTCCTGATCATCCTTCAGATTAACATCTTCATACTTTTTTTTTTTTTATACAGGATGGTTTGAAGTAAGGTTATTTCCTTTTGCACTCTGGAATCAATTAAGGGAAAAATAACCCAAATAAAACAACCAAAAAGCAAAGCAAAACACAACTAAATGAAAAAAAAAAACAAATCCCCTGATTAATATTCCAGGCCATCCATTTTGTGGTTAGAAAAAGCCTCTGTACACAAATTCATGCTCATAGTGTCCCAGGAAGCATTGTTGTGCAGCTTGCTAGAGACCAGCATATAGATCATATTTCTCTCCAAAAGCAAAGTATGATTTTATTTTTCTTAGGCATTGTTAAGGAGTATTTATTGTTCTCCTGGAGAAAGGGGGGGATATAAAGAGAGGATTCTGGAAAAATCCTGGTATCGTTAAACTAATGCTGCTGTGCATTACAATGAAAAGCTGTAGTTGTGAAAGTATGTGACATTCAATATCCAGCAAATTCATTGTTATTACTGTACATTGAATGTCAAATGAATTCATAATGGTGGTATATTGAAGGTAAAATATTATCCTGGATTCAAACAACACAGTTCCATTGAAAACTCACACCAGCCATTAGGGCAGTGGATGGCACTTTCAGAGCTCCACTGACGAGATTTTTTAGTGCTCCTGTTAGCTCACTTATAAAAACAAATGGCCCAGGACTGGGAGCGTGATCCAAAGCCGCATGAGGTCAGTGTGGGTTTTTCCTTTGACATCAATGGGCTGAGGATCGAGTCCGCAGGGTGGAGAGGGGAGGAAGGAAGGAAACAATGTTAGAAGAGAAATCAATGAAGAGAAACTCTCCATCACACTTCCCTTGGGTATTTTTTCATAACAGCTTTCTGGCTGGATTTAGCACTTGGTAAAAGGGAAGAAAATAAAGCCCCAACAAATCACAACAGTAACTTTCTACTGCAGGAGAAGGGCAAAAATTATGTTAAAAACAATTGCTTATCACTGTTAGATATATTTAATTCAATCCCTCTTTCCATTTATTTCCTTATGCCCATCATGATCAAAGAAGAGAAATTGCTTTGTGGTACCTACAGGCAGAGCCCTGCTAGAGCAGCTACACCTCCAAGAAGAGCTTCCCCTACAAGTGGAAGCAATGCAGTATGTATAGAACACCTAATCGGGGCTGTAAAAGGCATTACTTCTGAGTGAAACAGTTTAGAATAAAGTTTATTCCTCTTTGCTGAAAAGTGAGACTGCTGGGTTATTCTAGATGATTTAGAGCTTTTTGCTCTCAGTGCATTATATTATCAAATGGAGTGGGAAATTATCTAGATTGCAGTGGAATGATTTTCTTTTTTGCTTAAGAATATGGATTGCTGAATAAGTATTCAGCCAGCAAAATAGGCCCAAATAGTATATTCTTTTTATTCTTTGTATTTTATTTCATCAGTCTCTTTGTTTGCTTTTGATGGCCTTTTCTCAGCTTTTTATACTGGCTCTATTTTTCCAATGCCGTTTTCCTTTTTAACACTTTTCCTAGGGCAAGCACAGGTGCAGGTTTCAGGTTTTCTCCCTTCCCTCCACCTAAACTTGTAAACTACTAATTTTTCCTGTGTCCCTTTTTGATGCCCTCTGAAGTCTCTTATTGTGGTCAGTGTCTCTCAGCACATCTTGGTATCAATAAGACATCAAGTTATAAGTGTTAGAGGGCTTAGCTAGCCTTTACTTTTGATTAGGAGGGAGCTATCATGTACCAAATCACCGAGTCACTTTATACAATTTTCATATAGCTTCCCTCTGTTTGCTGTTCCAGGAGGAGGCCAATTTAAGACTCTGGTTTAGCATCACCTCTTAGTGATGAACACACTATTTGTGGCCTCATCTGTCTCAGTTATGAAACTGGGGGATCAGAATCTGCTATTCATGGTATCCTGGTAAATCAGAAATTGTTTCACTGTCTTCACTCGAGTTGTGCCAGCTTTATCCTGAAGACACGCAAAACAGAATTTAGCCTGAAAGTGTAGTAGATTGTGGAAGACATAGCACTCATTTCTAGGGTGGAAAACTGATGTGTACACTGACAAGAAGTAACTTTCTCATCGATTTAGTAAGTCCATGTTGAGGGCTTAAGGATTTTTTTTTTCCTTTACAGTGTAAGACTAACTTGAGTCTAATGACCTGAGACTTGATTGTTGAAAGCAGGAAGCCCACTCAGCACTTTCAGAGACTTGTGAACTACTTGTAAAGCTTCCTGCAATAATCTGTGGCAAAGAAATTCTTTGTACCTTTGCCCCAGGTGGAAGAACATGCCTGCAGTGCTATTGATATTGTCACTTCCATCAAAGACTTATGGCCCATGTCCCATGCAAGAAGATCCAAAGTGTCATCCTTTAAATAAAAGACTTGGACTTTTAGATAAAAATGGCTACAAACTGCAGCAACGGTGAATGAAAAATTACCTTCAAGAAACTGCTTGCTGGAACTAACTTGTTGCCACGTATTCATGGCAATCTGCTCAAGATGATCCTATATGTATAGGCTATTTGTCTATATGTATACCTGGAAGCCAGGCATAGACCTTCTGGACTGGGAAATTATCACATAACCACTGTACAATTGCAGTTGAGTGAGGTAACCCTCCAGGAAGACCAGGTAACAAAATGTCAGCTATGAGTTTTGACAAAGTAATTTCTTTGTTCATGAAAAACACAGCTACTTTCAGGACTATAGCTATGTATAGAAGGAGCAGAGTACAACAGATAAATCTTCCAATTGGTATAATCCAAAAATTAAGAGGTTTAGCAAACTGCACAGCATGAAATATTGAGTTTATAACAGCATTTCTTAAGACATGTCATAGAAAAAAAGCATCACAAGCAGTATTTTTGTCAGACTGTGAGTAAGGTCAGGATGTACTTGGATTCAAAACCCTTAAGGGAAATCCAGTTTCTGTGGGGAAGCTTTGACTCTTTCACTTTAGTGGAAGAACATGCACTATAAATCTCTTTTCTGACAAAGTGAGCAAACACAGGCTTTGGGGTCAGTTCCTACATAACACTGGAAGCTACTGCTAAACAGCAACCCAGTGTGTTGCACTACAGGAAGATTGGATCTACTGACTTCTTACTAAAGTTCCCATTTTTAGCTGAGATGCTCTTTTTGCTGTTTTCAGGTGAGGCATATAGAAAAAGGATATCTGTCTAATACTATAAAATGAATAAGCAAAATGTGAAGAGTAGTAGCTTAACAAAATTTTTCAAGTCTCACTCAAATACTCTTACTGCTGGATCATACATGTACCCCGTTCTCCTCATGATATGAGGAATGATCTATGTATCCTGTTCCGAAATGTTCCACTTCTGCCTGGGCAGCTTAGGAGTGGGAGGCAGATGAGTGGGTGTCAACTCAACCAAGGTCTGTTTCTGTGTAACACTGAACACAAGGTTTTTGTATTTCATAAGTCCAAGAACTTGCTATACTGGCTCACTGGTTTCAAGGCCACTTAGACAAAATGATGTAGCAGCCTCCAAATTAAAAAAAAATTAATACATATGGAGCCAATTTTCAGTGAAATCTTGAGTATACCAAGGTTTCAAATTCCCCCATGTAGCTCATTTAGACTAGGCTGAAGGAGGTTCTGTCCCCAGTAGACTTTCCAGAGAGTCTGAGCTGATGTAATACTAACTGTCTGGCAAGTAAGTTCATGAGAGTATGCCCAACCACTTACTATTATATTCCCTGTCAGCCTTCAAAAATGTTGCTTGCACAAGCTCACATTCCCTGTCAGCACTGTAGGCTCCTGGTTGATATCTCCAAGGCAATCACAGGGGCCTAGACAGTCTAAATCACTGCAAGAGGAAGCCTCACTTAAGTCTGTGTATACCTCTCACTGCTGAGACGGGTTTGTACCGCTTATGACATGCAACTGAAAGTCACTGGTCTCTTGGGTACTTCTGTCATGCTTCAAAAAGTATGCTGTGACCACTCGTTATGTTCATGGTATTTGCTGCCAAACAGCAGTGTTGCAGATGGCACACATATGGGAATGATGTAGACATGTTAACTAGAAATAGGTGACACCAAACCATGGCTCGTTCTTTTTACCGTCTTTGGCTTTGTAAAACTGTCTTCCATTTCAAGAATAAAAAACATTATTCTGAATACTGTGTTGTTTGTTTGTTGTTTTTTTTTTTAATGTTGCTTTTTTACTTCTATTTTAGGTTTAATCAATTTATTCATAACCCCTCTCACCCACTTACATGAATGCTGTATTATCTTCTAGAGGAGAGAGGGAAGACAAAGTCTGAGTGTGGAAGACCAGTTGCTGTAGATAGAATTCCCTAAAGATTCAAAGCAAATCTCAGACTTTTGACCGAGATATTAATGGTGGGAAATCAGTCATTCTTAACATAACAGTTTCTCTGATTTGTACATCCTCTCACTTATCAAAAAGAACACAAGAAAGGTTATAGAAGGTCAAGCCAAAGCTCCACCAAGTCCGGTATCTGGTCAGTGTCCATCAGCTCCATGGACATGTCCAGGGACAGGGGAAATATTGGGGTCACACTGTTCTGTGCCTCCTGATGGTTTCCTGTTCATTTTTAGGACATGTGACCCATACACTTTTTCTCTATATTTTTTTTTGTCTCCTGTCATCATTGGTTTCTTTCTATTTCCCCTGCCAGATCTTCCTTTTCTGGAGAGTGTTGTGAGGTTTCTGTAGGGATGAGTGTCAGCTTGATAATATAGACAAAGGTGGTAAAAGACATTATTCAGAGAGAACATGAAGGCTGTCTGCTGTCTGTAGCCCTCAGTTGTGGAGTAGCAGAGAGGAAGGACTGGGTCAGCTCTTTATTTGCATTTAATAGTCTCTGATGGATTTTTCCTCCAACGATTGACAGTTATGTAGCACTTCCTATCAATTCTCAAAGAGACTTGAACATGTCTTAGGCAGGTTGCTCAAGAAACTCCAAATCCATCTGAAACATCAACAATTTGTGGTATTCATATCTTTGAAAGCTCTACACCTCTTTGTCTACCTCTGGCTGATGCTTAGATGCAGCATATCCGCAATGACTTAAACAATTTCACTACATATGTTAAGTATCCTCATTTCCAGTCATCCTTGACTTTCTGCCTGGAGTTCAATGCAGTGCTGAAGCTGGTAGTAACTCTGAATGATGAGCAAAACCCCAACAAGTCCAATGTGGGTCCACCAGTCTTCATGCAAATCCAGCAAGCACACATGCCTTGCCTTACCCTGTACTAACCCATTCTCAGGCAGTTTCCAGATCCTAATGCAAACCATTGAAATCCTCATTAGGTTGTGGTCTCTACATGGTGGGTGATTCCTTTCTTATTACACTCAGCTGGAGTAAGTGGAGACACTATAACTGTCTGCTTCTGGCATCAGCATCAGAGCAGGGACCAAGTTAACCAGCATTGCTAGCATGCTTTACTGCACTGCTCCGCAACCCAGTACAATGAAGGAAATGCTAAACTGATGAGTGTGGGACAGCAAGGGAATGCAGTAATCTGCTACACCATCCTTGGTGGTATGAAGAACACAGGATGAATGTGACTATAAACTAACACAAGTATTTCTGTGTGTACGTGTAAACAGTATGCTGTCTGAGTTTAAAAGTGTCTCTAATCCTTAACTGCATTTCATATTTCAGCTGTGCTTGGAAGATGACACACTTACCAGATAGTCCTTCCTTATCAATGCAGCCCCATTATAAAGCTCTATAGCTTGCCATTGGGATGGCAAGACATCCCAAATGAGATTGCTGCAGCAGGCCAGACTGTACTACCAGCCAGCAACACCGGCACAGCACATCCTGACTGCAAGAGCGCATCGCATTTGCAAGGATAGAAATGTCATCTTTGTTCTGTGATGTAGTGTACTAAAGGGCACTCAGGAATGAAACACTAATCTGAAAAGATAGCTCTGTTGTATGCTTTTATATTAACCCCTGCAGCTGAAAACAGTGTGATCCTCCGAGTGCCCATGCTTTCCAGGATGAGACATCATGAGGGTTACAGGGTGTTACTGTGTTCTTCTTTTCCAGATTTTCACTCCAAGGGTGAAGACTCGGTGTGGATTTGGAGACATGGCTTGCATCAACACTCAGGGCAGTGATTTCTATTAGAAAGAAAACCATAAAGAAACTTGCTTTCTGTTGTTCTTTCATGCTTGTGAGATAGAGGTCTCAGTGCTTATCATTTTCACAAGGAGAACTGCAGAATTAATGCAGCGTGATCAGTTAGCAGCAGCAAGTGCAACATTTTGAAATCCAGCTGGAAATTCTTAGCTAGGGAAGTGTTTATGCTACTTCTGATGGACATTCTGTTGAGTAAGGAACACAGAGTCAGATCCCAAGTATTTCCACCTCACATGCCACTTGATAACACAGTCAAGGAGAAAAACATGACAGCATAGCAAACTAATTGCAGCCTTGGGTTCTTTGTGTGGTATCGCCTAGAGAGATTTACTCTGCCCATCACCTCTTTAACCTTCCTAAACATCTAATGTCTTCACTTAGCAAGAAAAATTCGGCATTTTGACTTCCAGGTAGAAATGCTGAGTGTTTCGCAAACTTGAAAAGGTGATTTTTACAAGAAAAATATTAGGAGCCCAGCTGCTTTGTCCTTTCTGCATGGTAACTAGAACTATTACGACAATCTTTCAGAGACAGATATGTTAGGAATGAGTTATCAGCTGGCAGCAGATAATAAGAAATGTGTAATTAGTTAAACCTGGATGGGCCATGTATAGGAGCCAGACCACGCTGGTCACTGCTGATTGAGGGTGATCAATGACTCAGCAAGGGCTGATTCTGTTGCTGAACCTTGAGAACAATTGCACAAACACAATCTCCTTCTACAGCTACAAGTGACTGACTTGCTGTGTACAAACAGAATTGCTCAGAGTTAATCACTCTGTCTGAAATCAGTGGTGGGAGAAGGACTGTCAGATAGTGGCTTGACCTGCAATTCAACTTTGGTTGGTGCCTGCCTTGCTCTCATTGGTAACCTCAGGGCAGAACTTGACCTAAGCTTTTCAGGGGTGGAGGCAAAACTGGAGTTTTTCTGCCCTAAAACATGCTTTGGCTATTAGGAAGGCTGAGATGGAGCTGGGGGGAGAGATTGTTTTTATGAACAGGAGTGGGACATGAAGTTCCTGGGTGCCCCTTTCTGTCCCAGAGTAATCTCCGCTAGAGGACACCCCAGGTCACCCCCTTCAGCAACAAGCAACCAGCCTGGCATAGACCAAACTGGTTGTCTTGGGGCACAGAGTAAACTGCATGTGCTCTACCTTCCTGAACCACCAGTCCTTGGCAGTGTTTGGTCTCTGCAACTGCCTAGAAGTCCACCAGCAGCCTACAGAAGGGAAGATGAGGCTTCAGTCAGATTCAAAATGCAGACACACAGAAGGAAAAATGAGATGAGAAGGTTTATAAGTTAATGTTATCTTGGTGCACACTTGACTGGTGTGGATGAAAATCCTAACTACAAATACCCCATAAAAAGACTAAAAATTTGCTATGCCCTCAGAATTTCCAGTTCTGGGCTCCCCAGTACAAAAAAAAACAAAACAGGGATCTCCTGGAGAGAGTCCACGGAGGACACAAAGATGATTAAGGGCCTGGAGCATCTCCCCTATGAGGAAAGGCTGAGTGAGCTGGGCTGTTCAGCCTGGAGAAGAGAAGACTGAGAGGGGTTCTCAACAATATTTATAAATATCTGAAGTGTGGGAGGCTATGGGAGATGGCCAACCTCTTCTCAGTGGGGACAGGACAAGGGGCAATGGTCACAAGTTGGATCACAGGAGGTTCTGCACTGATATGAGGAAGAACTTCACAGTGAGGGTGACAGAGCACTGGAACAGGCTGCCCAGAGGGGTTGTGGAGTCTCCTTCTCTGGAGACATTCAAGACCCGTCTGGACACCGACCTGTGCAACTTGCTCTAAGGAACCTGCTTTGGCAGGGTGGTTTGACTCTATGATCTCTGGAGGTCCCTTCCAACCTCTACAATTCTGTGATTCTGTGATTCTGTGAATCTCTGAATGTGAAGTGTCACCCCTTTGAACCCAGCTGTGGTATATAGACATGCCAGGGAGAAGCTAAAAGTTTTGAATGGGTGAGAGTAGTATGAAAACAATATGAAAAAAAGCAAAAGGAGAAAGAGGTTTAAATAAGTAAGTTGAGACAAAAATTCTTGCCAAGGAGTGCTTTATAGGACAGTCATCAATGTTTTGTGAAATGAAATCTTAGGTGAATGACCCTAGCAGTATCCATAAGAGTTCATATACCCTGGCTGTCAGTTTCTATAATGTGATGGCATACTTCTGACATAGCTGTAATTTCAAATAAATGTTATGACTTTCTACCAGGTAAAATGTTAGTGTGCTTGTTGAAAGCAACAGCTCTCAGAGAGTACTTAGTGTCACACCAGAAATGACCATGTCTCTTCACTTACCCTGGGATGCTCTTTTATGGAGCTACCAAAGGGGATGCTTTGTCTTCTCCTGTGAAAGAAGCATCCCATCCCTTACATCCATCAAAAATAAGTGATCAGCAATATCGTGAATTCCAGCTAAAGCACAGCTCTCTAGTTCTTCCATTAATCAAACTGTAGTCTGTATTTGGAAGGTTTAGCTGAATTTATTGAATGAATGGATATTTCTGATAGTAAATCATTTTGGTTCCCACAAGCATTTCACACACAGTTTTATTTTAAGACTGGTTGGCCAGCTCCAGCCAACGCTGAATAAACAAGCTGTCTGTCTCTGTAAACAGTATCTGGGATTTCCCTCTTCTGCAATAATACAACACATGTACTGCAGGTGGAATTTTCCATGTTCCACGAAAATGATAATTTAATGTGGTTTTCCACCAGAAAATGGAAACCACAACACAAAACAAGTATTTTTCTACTATTTTGAAGCATATGGGAATTTATTAGATGGTAGTGCCAGAACCCTATTATTTCTTCTCCCTATTTCTGGACAGCACATTTTCTTAGACTAACTGATATTACATCTCAGACACACACACGTGAGACCTCCAAGAACTCTATAGATCCGATTGACCTTTGCACTGGGGCAGAAAAATAAATCTGAATGAGAACCTACCTGAAATTTGGTAATGCATGTCCTATATATGATACATCAGAACACTGTGCTGAGGGTATTGAACTCTCCACTGGGGTCAGTGTCACACATCTTTTGTCATCTCCTTTGCCAAAAGACAACAGTATTAGCACAGGAACATCTAGACATGTGACTCTTTGTTCTCCCGCAGTGATTAGTCTTGTTCCCTGCAACAGCCAAAGGAGAGGCTTTAAACTTCCCGCTTAGCACCATCTCCTCTAACTCCTTTGCTGCAGAGGTAACCCTCGGTGTACCTCCATCACTGTGCTGAAACTTGTAGGACAGATTACTTGGGAACACAAATGATGTCAGTATTGTGGCATCTAAACAAATGAGAGGAAGAAAAGTAAAGTCTCTTTGTTTCTTCTGAGAAAAAGCATGCATGTTGTTATTATAATTCAAACTCATTGTTTTCACTGGGTATTTAGATGTGTTTGGGGGACAGTAGGTGGAACTGTTACAACAAGAGATCTTCAAATTAATCTATGACACATTTACTTAAATTGTTGAAGCCATATCAGCTAATGTTCACTGTATAACCTGATCTGTAGTATGAATGGTTACATTTCTAAATCTACAGGGTAACACAGTAATGAGCATTAATTTTTATTTAACACTGAGTGTCTCTAAGTATTTTCACAGCCTCGGTGTCATCTATGTGTCTGTCATCTGAACTACTCAATATAGCATCTGAAAACCCTGCAGCATGAGGCACTGGTTACTCCTTTTCTGCCAGCAACATTAGTGGGACTGCTGATTTAGCCACTGGGATATGTTCCAGTGCTTTCCAATAAAAGAGAGAAAATTAAGCTCTCAAGACAACTTGCTGCTGGGCTAACTTGCTGTAGCCACATGATTTTCACATTTTCTGCAGAATGAATTAAATGGTCCACATCGAACATCAACAATGGGAGTAACTCAATCTACACTTTAAAGAGATGGTTGGGACCCACACTTCCTTTAGCTTGAGGCACTGATGACTGATAGCAAGACTTGTAAACAAAAGAGGAGAGAAAGAGCATGGTCCTGTTCATCTTCAGTCCCGTGCTGTCACAACTCCTCCTTTTTCCTGGCCAAGATAATTTTTATTCTAACCCAGGTAAAAAAAAAAAAAAAACAGAGAAAAACATCTTTGTGTATTTCAATTGCAGTGAGTTTCTTTAGGCTGTTATAGAAAAATTACAGGTAAGACAGTGTCCAAGCGCTGGATTTACCTCTAGAGGTGAATTGCAAAGGCCATTTTGGCTTTTTTAGTTTCTGGGTTCTTTTATAAGAATATCTTTGTTCAAGAAGAATCACAAATTGTTCTCAATCTATTTTGATTCAGGATGGTGAGTAAACATTGGCTGAAGTGTTGCCACTACAATACTTTGCATCCAGATCAGGAAGAAGTGGCTGCTCCAAAGTTCATGGTTAGGGCAGGTGGAAGACCAATGTTTTCTCTTTGATTTCTGAATTAGGCTGAATTTATTTTTTTTTAGAAATCAAATAAAAATAGCTCAGGCACCCTGAAGAAACAAAGCAAGATTAGTAAAGACAGCTTCACTGATCTGATTCACAGAGATCATCCGTGTCCCCAGTCTGACTGTGACCCATGAGCAGACAGCACAGAGTAAGTAATAAGGAGCATTTGGCTCTCCATTCTGTGACAGATGCAAAAACTGGACATGACCAAAGTTCGTTAAACCCCACAAGTTCTGTTAATCAATGTTGTCTCAAGAAACAAACGTTTTCCAACAAAACTTGGATTTTATCTGAAAAAAATCTGGATCTGTTTATGGCTGGTTGTGCCAGTCTCCTAATTCAGAATGAGTTTCTGCAGTGAGTTCGCAACTCAGAGACACATCTCTGAAGAAAGCTTAGAGTAAAATGCAGTTTTCCACTGCTCGCTTGGGTTACAGACTTTCCAAGGCCATCTGCATAGGCCACATGCGAGGCCACATCATAGTTATCCCACAGGCACTTCTGTAATGTGCATGATTATCATTATCTTCTTAATTAATAACAGATCTATAGGGGTTTGAAGTTTTGCTTTCTCTGCTGGCTTGGGAGAACAATAGTGAGCAATGTGGGCCTGGGGGTTTCTTCAATCTGACTTTAAGCAGAGAACTGAAAATCAAAGGCCCAACTAGCAGAGAGATTGTCAGCTGTGAGAGAAGCCAGCCCACATCTACCCGAATCCAGTGATCCTTATCCAGCCTTGTCTTGGTTTGTAAGAAAAACATAAGCCAACTGACCTTTGCATAGTCTGAACTTGATTTTTATTCTTGAAATCTAAGAGTAAAAATAAATCTCTGTACAACAGTAATTTAACTCTTGCATTGACACTTGGTTGAAAATTAATACTAAGAACACATAAAATGTGATAGAGAATGGTTTCCAACAGCTGACAAGCAAGTAGAGGAGCTCCTGAATTTGTTCTGTTGTGCTTATCACTAAGAAATCCCACAAGAATGGGACTTCAGATTTTTGAAAGCAGCATAAATGCAAAATATGTATGATGGTTCTACAAGTTTAAAAAAATGCAACGGAATATCTTTTTTGCTTCTAGTGGAAGAAGAGTGACTATTAATTTGAGCCTGTTAGAAGTCTTTTGATGAAAATACAAACTGTCTGAAGCTTCTTTTCACAGACACGTATGAGGTTTGATGAAATTTTCTTTTTGAATTTGTTTCAAGAGCACATGGACTAGCTGGTCAAAAGAAATGAGATGCTAAACCAGATCTCAGATTAAAAACTAAAACGTGAACATGAAAGAGCAAAGCCCTGTGCCGGGGTCTATTTTCACTCTTTTGTTTTCCACAGAAAATTTCAAAATATCTGAGTAATAAAAAGAGGAAAAATAATAAAAATCTCAAGAAGATCTGAATTTCCTGCCTGGCTCCACTTTTATTATTGAACAAGCGAGGCTGAACAACACTTAAGGACTGGAAGCAGAGAATGCCACAGGGAGAAATTTACCCTGGCACAAACATGCTGTTGCTCATATTTGTCAAGGATACTGGAGTTAACCATTATTCCTCCTGGGAATATCTTGGGATTTGATGTGAATGTAAATGTCCATACAAGTCATCAAGTCTCCTCGGTTATAAATACAGCCTCCGAAACTGTTCCACCGACAGCAAAATGCTGCTCTTTTTGTGCTCAGCCTGTGCACTGAGCCAGAGTCAAGCACTGCAGGAGGAATAACAGTCATCACAGCTTTTCTGTGTCCAGTAATAGGCAACCTGTGAGTTCTGGATGGCTGCAATGTTGTGGTCGTGTACCCAGGAATATGAACGAAAGTAGGCAGAAAACCTGCCCCGCATCTCTGCTGGCCATACCCCCTGTAACATACCGGCTGCTCTTTTTAACCTCTTCATCTTAAAAGATGATTTGGTATATTTCAACTGTTACTTTTGGAAGATGGTAGGTACCACAGAGCAATGTGTGATGGTGTCAAGTAAGTGTGGGAAAGCCTATAGTTGCTGGCTGTTTCTTTTTATGTTTGTTTTTTAAATGGAGGGTGTAACATAGATGGTGTTCTACAGTCCCCTTTTCCATTTGCAAAACCCTACCTTGTGCTTTAGCCATGCAAAAGTAATTTGCAGCACTTTTTTTTCCTCTCAAATTGAGGTCAAAATCTGCTAGTGTTAGGGCTGCAGAGTCTATGTATTGATGGACTAGAAAAGTCATTAAAATTCAGGAAAGGTAGGAGTAGCCCTGCAGAGTATAGAACTAGATTCCTGTGCTGAGCTGAAATGAACTCCTACGGTGATGTCACAGGATTTAAATAGTCACCAAATATTAAGTCTCCAAAGACTAGTTAAGTAAAGATGCAACTAAACACGGTCATTTAAAAAAGAAAGGCAGTTTGATTGGCACCTGGGCTGCTTTCCTAACACAACTTATTTCTCCTTTGAACAGAAATATTTGAAAGAGTTTACTAACACTTTTGGAGATTATTAAGCCAAAACAATTTATTTAAACAGAGCAAAAAGCTCGTTTGACATTCAGGACTGTTTCGACTTTTGAATATAAGCAGTGTAAATTCAATAACTTCACTATCCTCTGAAGACTTAGTCCTGCTGAAAACCTAGCCCATAATGGTTATGTAGGTCCTTTAGTCATACTACCTCTTACTGCACTGTGTCTCTCTTCTCTGCCTCAGCTCAGAGGTCCTGGAAAGGAGTGAAAGGAAAATTGGAACAAAGTGGTGTGAAGTAGATCATGAGGCCAAAAGGAATCTATTTGGGACACATAACATTTTTTCTGGTTTTCAAAGTTATGTGCAAATGCTCCTACCCCATAAAACCTTCTGGAAGAAGCTGGATTACTCAAGCATTCAGTGTCGCCCCCCACAAAGTCTTTTACAAAGTAGTGAGTAATCTGAGAGACAAAAATAATTCAAGACCTTGGTCAATCCCTTTTGCAGCTGCCATCAGCTTCGCCACTGAACACCACCCTGGATGCATGGTCTGGGGGAACAGAGCACTCTGCAGTTTCAGAGCATTTATAGGCAGATTACGCTTTCATCATTTAGCCCATTTCCATGTAGAGCTTACTCCTTATTTGTACACTGAACAGCCTATTGTCTAATTTTAAACATCCCACCAAAGGGGTTATTACCACTCTCCCCAGAGACAGTGCCTCAGACAAAACAGGACGTTTCCACTACAATCAGCAGAAAATTTTACTTGTAAAAATGTCAGCCCACTATCGGGGCCAGGCTAAGGAGTACAAAGACCAGATTTGTGGTAAGCACTGAGGGGAGGAAGGGGACGATAACATCATCAGCATCACTGGAGGGGGAGCAGCCTGGGTGGATGGGCTCCTCTCAGGTTCCTTGTGCAGTGCTCTGGGAGTTCAGGAGGGTTCTCCCCACTGTTTGAAGGATTGTTTGGTGTCTGAGCTACTTCAGCAGCTGAAAACCCAGCACTGTTATTTCTCTAAAGTTAGCTCGGATTTACAGTGGCAAGGGAAGAGGAGAGTGGAAGCAGCTTGGTAGGGCATCAGGTAGCCTCTGTTGTTGAGTTTGGGACATGTTAAGGAGGACTTCACTCCCTTTTGTGGCCAGCTACTGTAGGTGCATTGAGAGGTCATGAGAAGAAGAGTCTTACAACTTAGACTGGCAGTTTTCAATTACTGTCATTGTCAAGATCTTACAGAGAAATCACAGTCACAGATAGCATCATGAGTTTGAAACACAGTTTTTGAACACTGGCTGGAATGATCTGGGCAGGTCTTTCTTCCCTTACGTTAACAGGCTGGGTTTGTTTAGTTTGTTGGTTGGGTGGGTTTGGTTCCTGCCCCCTGCACCTTCATAAGACACATTAAAACAAAAGCAGGAGCTGAGGTCTTGAAAAAGTGGCAATTAATTGGTTTACCTGTGCCTTCCTCTTTTCAAGGGTATTGCAGCCTCTTGTTTCTCCATTAATCTGAGTCCTAACATGGGCATCCACAGCCACAACCAGTGAAACATGGAGTTGTTTTCTATCTGGTATCAGATTTGGTATCCAGTTCGTGCAGCAGGGCAGTATGGTGTGAGATTTCATGGGTGGATGAAGAACAATGTGCCTTTACAGTGCTCAAGGAAAGCCAGCCTACTTCTAGCTTGTAGTTCAAACAAATCATCCCTCTTCTAAAACATGTTTTTCCTCATTTGGGAATGCCTCTTTCCTTATATTTTATTATTATAAAGAATAAGGTCTATAGCCCTCCATCATTCCAAATTTTTGAAATAAACCCACCATATGGGCATTTGGGATATTTTGAAATGTACCATACCAAAAGAATCCAAACCCAGGAGAGGTTCAGTGACATGATGTCCACTTTCACAGCATTACTGTTCCCAATCCCAGCTCATTGCATTAGTATTGTTTCCAGTGGCTATATGAACAGCTTACTGCTAACATCTTTATGAAGTACAATAGTTTATACATGCATCCATCGTACAAGTACACTCAGTAGTCACATTTTTAGGAAATAAGCAATCAATTAGGACCAACACTGGAACGGAGATATATTGACAATACTAATTGTCTTCTGTTACTATCACCACTTCTCTGTTTTGCTCATTCTCTTCATTTTCCCAGATTCACATCGGGGACCACTGGGCAACCGTGCAGGTTGGATGCCAATGTCTGGAGTGCATTTCCTTCACCCCTCAGATTTGGTATGCAAATGACAGGCATTCTACTGACAATAGCTGCTTTTAAGGGCACAGATATGGCTCTGTTTTGTCTGGCTGCAGTATTTTGGGGTGCCAAACATAAACCAACATGTTTCAGCTTGAAAATGAATCAGCCACAAGTAATACTTTCTTCAGCACATCCTGAATTGTGAAAGTGTCAAGTTCTCTGGGATTCCATAGGAAATGCATAAGTGAAATAAGTTTGGGGGTTTTTAACTGAAAATATTATACCCCACAGCATATCCTAGAAGTATGGAATATACCCATGTACAGCTTCATTCCCAGGGAACTGTGAACATGTGCCCAACGTTTGTGGAAGCTAATAAAGAAAAGAGTACAGTTGTACTAAGATTTATAGGCTGATTACTATTAACATACCTGTGTCACATTTAACCAATTTCCTACTATTTTTTCTCACTCCATCTCTTTTTCTTTTTGCTTTTTGAAAAAAGAAAACAGGAGAATACAGTGTATTTCATGAAACTATTTCAATATGCATAATAACCTGGCAAGAAATAGGAGATGTTTTAACAGTGCAGGACTACAGATCATCAAAATGGTGACCAAAAAATCTGAAAATCATTTGCACTTAATATAACAGTAAAGAGGAATTACCAGGAGAAAATTTTTAACTGCATAAAGAAAAGCACGAGAAATCAGAAGTCTTTCATTGCCATTAGAGAGAAAGGCAGTGGTGGTAAAGTATGTATGAAGGAAAAAGTGATACCTGAACTCACTTTAGGTCAGATATTAATAAGGTTTGGGAATAAAGAAGGAAGAATTTGTAAGTGGAATCTGACTACAAACAAGATTGAGAATATAGTAACAGAGATTTCAGATGAGAGGTAGAGTGAAGCTCTATGGGGAATATATACTCAGTAGAGGTTCAGCAGTGTGCAAACATAATCTCAATGTGGGAAATTACTAACCAAACACAAATTCTCAAAGCATGTCGACAGATCATCTCTCTACTCAGTGAACATTAGATTTTCAGCCAGTTGAGTTCACACCTTGGAATTTAAGATGGAGCCCATCATGAGCAATGATGAAACCAATGTGGAAAAACAGTCCTTTTCTGAGCCAAATAAAAGCATTTTTCCTTATGATCTCTTTTTATGTTGCAAACATCCTCTGTAAATATGGTAACAGAGGTATCTGAGGACATATAAATAAAAATCTAGAAAGAATATACATTTGATAACAGTTCAGCAGTCTGTAAACACAGGTTTTATGTAGGGAATTATTGTCCAAAACGAAGTTCAGAACTAATACATACATTTCCTTCTCTCCTGCTTTCCTCCAGCTGCGTGTCTGTATCCAAGACAAACTCCATTCTGTCAAGGAGATGAGATACCCCTAAGTCTTGTTCTCTCAACAGCAGAAATCCAGCTATTGACCTAATTATGGGACTCTCTTTGCTGAAGGCAAGTGAATGACCTTTTCTATGTAGAAGATTGCATATATCTGCATACCCTTTCCAGCTGGTTATCTGAGAATTATCTGTCAGCCTCCCTAACTCCTCATCATGGAGGTAATCTCCTCTGACTGGTACATTGCTGGGTAATTCAGGTACAAGGTTGCACAAGAAAGGACCTAATGGTTCGTGATGAACAGAAAACTAAGCCTTTAAAGGTAAACTCTGCCTTCGATTTTAGCCTTGAAACTCGGATAAAATTGAGTGGGTGTACATGAGTACAGTACACGGGTGTTCCATTGCAGAATGTGCATGACTGTGTCTCAATTCTGAAACCAGTAGTTTCTTCTCTGCCCAACACCCTTTTTCACATGAGACTCATATGTCACTGTCTGGGCTCTAGTTGATGGTTCTTTCTCGTCTCATTGTTTGTACTCTCATGACCTTTTCTTGTTCAGGCATCAAGAGCTCTCATTATCATTTTAGACATGAGGTCATGCTTCTAATCAACCCTCCCCCCTTATTCAATTAACATTTCCAATGTTTTTAAATTAAGTGTGTTGGTCCACAGGCCAGGGAATTTCCTTCCAATTAGTACCAGTAGTGAAAGGCACATATCAAAGTTTATTTGCTTGTATCAGTACTCTCTTTTGATCTGCTGAAAGGATCTGGTGAACATACAATTAAGAAGTTCCTCCTAGGTATCTCTCCCCAAAGAACCAACAATACCTGCCGGGGTCTATTAGCATTTCAATGTGTTTCCCACCTCAGGAAACGTCTCTGCTTCCTTGCCTGACTGGTTAATATAGCTGCATATTTTGCATGCATACTAAAGTCACTGCCTGCGATTGCTGAGACTAATTATCCACGTAGCACAATTAGGGTTTAGACTTACACTCAACTTTCTTCACCTCTCAAAGGAGGGTCAATTGTGCACAGCCATTTGGGAAGGGACAAACATTCAGTGCTGTCAGAGAAGGACCAGCAGCATCCAGAACAGACAAGAGTGACAGTGCTTTGTAGGACTTCTCTTGATGTCTTCACAGGCTTCACCATCTCTATGAGGTGCGTGATTACCAGACCTTGTCTACACAGCTGCTGGGCATGTGGACTGAACAGAAGGGTGCTCAGAAGGCACGAATACTTCCTGATCTCAGTCTCCAATTACATCTCTTGGAAGGAGAGTGGGACAGCTTGTGGGGAGGATATTCCACCATGTTATTACTTTTAAAGCACTGAACACTTAGTGCAAACCAGAACATGTCAGAAGCAAGCCATTTTAATGAGACTTAGGAATAGATTAACTCTGCCAAAAGTTATATGGGAGTGTAATTGCCTCAATAGTTGCCTGTAGCAACACACAGCATGTCTACGTCTTGACCTGGTTCAAGCATGTCTGAAGTATTCTTTACGCAACTGTTTGCTCTCACAATTGCACGTAAGGTGCACAAAGTTCCCATTTGAACCCAAGGGGATTACTATCTGAGTCTTGCCAAGGCCAACCTGTGCAAACATAGCCCATAATTGGGAGAGTGATTTTAAACAGAGATAGTCCCATAGCATTGAAATTCAAGGCCCAGTTCCAACTTTACAGCCAGGAGGTATATGGAAGTTTTCTTTGCTTGAGA
The DNA here is from genome assembly GCA_013399135.1 of Heliornis fulica. Classification (NCBI taxonomy): domain Eukaryota; kingdom Metazoa; phylum Chordata; class Aves; order Gruiformes; family Heliornithidae; genus Heliornis; species Heliornis fulica. The sequence goes on along the minus strand of VXBZ01005599.1, from coordinate 521,535 downwards.
TCCCATTGCAAATACCTCGTATGTGTGGGACTGAGAAGTTGTAGGAACTTTTCATCTGTTCTTCCACTTTTCTCTTACCTGTCCCTGTGACCAGTGACCATGACCACACTGCCTCTGACATGCCACCATGTTAGCATACACTGGTGGCTGGATTCACATGTGTTATACATTGTCCTCTGGGCCCAATCCCTTCACATTTCTATCTTGTAAGTACAGTCTGTGTCTCACTTTCTCCTCTGGCGTTTATTACAATTCATATAGCTAGTATTTTGTGGAGGGGAGTGGTTCACAAATGATCATGAGTTTATTTTTGAGTAGCACCATGTTGTGGTTTGAAGTGAGTGAAAAGGGAATGTTCTTTAGACCAACATGGATTAAGCATCCATGACAGGTTTTGCTGAGATGACCAGGGATGAGAACAGGGAAAGAGGTTTGTTTCCAAAGTGCATTTAAGTGTATTCAAGAATGAGAGATCTGTTTGGGAATTGTTTAAGGAAAGGAGTTTCAGTTATCTTAATGGTTAAAGGACTTTTAAATGACAAAAGGTAAAGCACTTACTGAAATACACAGCAAAAGAAATACAGAAAGAATGGCAATATTAATGGGACCAGGAGGAATCTAATCTAAGCCTTTTAGGTGGAGAGTGCAGAGTCCCTTCTTGCATTTATCAGTGAAAATCAGAAGTACTCCCCCAAAGTCAGTAGATTTATGCCAGCATAGCCCAAGGAAGCAGACTGCCTGGAACCACTGCTAATTTGAGCACAGGCCAATATAAGTCTGTGGGAATAAATCTTGCATAGTAGGTATTAAAAGTGAAGTGTTTGTGTCAGCCTAACCTGTTCCAAATGTAAAAGCAGAATACTACTACAAACTGGGAAGATCTGTTGCAAGAGAAGGGGGGTGGAAAATCATGGATATGCCTGAAAGTATTCCTACAGAAATCAGTAGTGGTTTTGGCATTGGCTTCAATGCATGGGAGACTATGATAGCAGGAATTTTATAAAGGAAAGTTAATAACCCACAGGTGAAAGAAGCTGAGTCCTAACATGCTTCCCCCAAGACTGTAAGCACGACTGGACTCATATTGAATGAGGGTTCTGAAACAGCAGGCAAAGTTTCTTCCCAGTTTACACCAAAGGCAAACATCCTAACGGTGGGATTAGTGATGCTTCTCCATCTGTCATGAGTCCTGTAGAACTTCACAGCTCACAGGTAAAAGCTGGGACTGGATGGTGTGTAAATATGATTATTGATGATACTCATGTTCGAGTTTAGGGTTGCAATGGGGAAGTGCAGAGTTGTTCTCGTCCCAGGGTGAAGTCATTTCTAAGTGCAACTTTGTGAACTTGGATCCAATCCATCATCCAGCTTAACCAGAGACAAACTTTCTGTGTGACTACAATGGCAGATAAATGAAACTCATGGAGAGACAGTCTTGTGAACATATGACTGTGCCTGAGCTAAGAACCTGGGTGTTGTGTACCTCTGATTAAAATCAGGATCATCCCTCTTTACAGCACAAAACTCTAAATTCAATTTATTTGTGAACTCAGCAGAGTTGGTAACTTTGCAACCCCAATAGGCCTGGGAAAAACTAATAAGATTTGATTCATTTATCACTGTAGCCTTGGATTTAAATGCCACAGTCACCAGCTTTCTCCCAAGAGGCACTAAAAAACTTCAGATACTTGTATCAACATATTGTCTGCATGACCCTGTTTATAAAGAAACCGTGTTGTCACATATTGATCAATAAAAGGCAGGTATGCCTTAGGTTTCTAATCATTATGAATCCGTTTAGAATTCAAGGCAATAGCAGCAATCACACTGAAATCATCAGGGGATTTGCAAGGATGGCTCATGCAGTTCCACAGCAATTCCCCTTGTAATTCAGCACTAATTATGCATTATTTCATGCAGGAAATAATGAGCTGTGGAAACACTGTTAGTGCCAAATAATGGAATAAAGGTGTGTTTACATATTATAAGCACGCCATGAATGTTCAAAGAGGTTAGAGCAGGTCTTGACTTTTTTACCCCCAGGAAGAGAAAGGATACTGAAGGAGTCATCTTGCTTACTTCAGTTGAATATAGCCTAAATAAATATTGAATTAGAGAGGGACACACTGGAAATTGGAAAATCACTCTAACTTTGCACATTTGAAATGTCAGTGGTTTAATCATTAGATTGCTTCCTGATAAATCAGTGCCATTCCTGAGAGAAGTTTGCAGGTTAACCAGGGCTCAGAGTAATTGAATTGTTGTAGTAGACCTTATTGTTATTTATAGCTGGTAACAACATTTGAAACTTTTCATTTGAAAACAAGTTATGAGGAAAGACTTACAAAAGATGCCAACTTCCTATTTTACTGAAAGAGTTTTTAAGCACTGGAACAGGTTGCCCAGGGAAGTGGTGGAATCACCATGAACATAGGGCCATGTTCCAAGCCACTCAGATCTACTTCCCCAAGAGCAGATACAAAGAGAGTCCCATGGATGCCTCTGCAGACCATTACTGACATTGCCCAGGAGAAGCTGGATATTGATGTGATGGGGTGAAATTTCAAGTGGCATTGCAATGGTCATACTCTGGCAGTTTTGGCTTCAGATCACAAATTAGACTTAAAAAACAATTACATCTGAACAGCTCAATTAGAAATGCGTTCATCAGACATAGAAGATTTTTGGCTGGCACTATGGCATGTAAATACTTCCTACAAGTATTTTCCTCTTAACCATGGAAGGCTCAGTCATTAACAGAAGTGGTTGAGAATGGGTTGCTGTTTGTTTTATTTTGAGTAGCAAAACACTCAAAAGATCAACTATTTAAAAAAAAAATATATTGGCCTGTAGAGGTGAAAATCAGTTGAACATCAGTTGAACAAAAGACATTTATGTTAAGAAATAGAAGCACACAAAATAATTTCTGAAAGAGACACAAAAACTTCTGCAACTTTCAGTGTCTGTCCCGTGGCTGGATAGGTTCTGAGTCTGAGCTTTGTGGAAGGATGTGCTAGGAAGACACATGAGCATTACCATGTTGTATGATAATCCACTTAATAGCATTTTGTTGCAGAGTATCTGGAAATGGACCTTCTGAATTTTGTTCATGAAGGAACAGAAGATACTTGTCTTCTAGTCCATGGGAGCAGAGAAGGGACAGAACAGATATGTTGGACACATCCTACCAGACCTGTCTGGAATCTTCTCGATATCAAGATGGATTTTGGTGCCCAAGGACAAGGGAAAAATATCTATATTTGTCCTATGCTCCCTGAAGTGCTGCTGGATGGAAACATGAGGTGTAGGAGAAGCACCACTGGACTCTGCATGGGGATGGGCAGTTCTGTGTGAAGGCCACAGTAGTAGGGAAGCTATTAAGGAACTATTGCTCAGTCCCGAGGTGCTAAGGTTGATAAGATCTGGGAGAACAGCTCTTTGGATGCTGTTTTCTGCTGTTTGCCCTTGATTCTTATGTCTCTTAATGGCCATGCAGCTATCCATTGTTTCCAAGCAGCCATGGCAAGATCAAGAAAGCTTATCAGAGCAACAATGAAGCTGAGAAAGCTTTCTGAACCTTCTCTATTGCATGGATTTCTGTGACAGATTATTAAATATTATAGCTCCATCATCACCATGACAGACAAAGTAGGTGATGAGGTCAGGGGAAGGAGGAGCTTGTTCCTTACAATGTTTTCTTTATACCCCTGCTTTCCAAGTCCCATTTTTATGATCATGGAGGCAGGCATTGTGTAAGTCCTTCAATCAGACTGGCACTTGCCCTAACCTGTATTGACTTGTGAGACCTCTTCATTTCCTCCTCTGACTCTCCTCAGTCTTGCAGCTCTGAAATTCAATATATGAGAAATAGGAATGCAAGAAAGCTTGGAAGCCTACGCTAATCAGATATTGTCAGGTGGGAGCTTTGCAATACATCAGGAGCAATGGTTTTATTTTTCTCATTCCTCTGGAAATGCTCTTTGGTTTGAATTCAAAATGCAGGTCAAGTTAAAGAGGCAGGTTTTGCTATTGGAACCCTTTCTCTAGCAACATCCCCTTTGCTTTCAGTGGGAACCAGCTGCTCCCCAAATGTTTCTAAGATCAAATTCAAACTCCTGATAGTCCAAGCTGCTGATGGCTCGGTGTGAAGCTAATTGCTAGTTTGCTGTATTTTGTTTCTACTGTGGCTATGGTTGTTTTGTGTCGATTTTACCATCCCTTTCCTTTCAAAGCAGTAACTTTTCTCAACAGATTGGGCTTCAAACAAAAGAAAATGCTGCAGCTTTAATGAAAATTTAAAAGTCAATGAGACACAAGCAAAAAAGAGACATGACCCAGGATGAGCTCAGTCCAATGAATAAATTCAAACCATTTAGTGAATGTTTGGAAAGATCAGAAGGGCACCTTTGCTTGCAGCATTTTAACAAGCCTCCATGAATTAGCAAGAGGCCTGAAAAATGAGTGGCAGTGGTGGGGAGTAATTCAGTTGTGATCACTTGAGGGTGATGAATGAGGAAGTGACATAGTCTGTGCAGAGACAAGTCATCTTTTCTAAAACAATTGTACTTAGTCCTCATGGCTGGAGATTTATATGGCAATGGTGGCAATGCTGGTAATTAATGAAATAGTCATGACTTTTTGGGGGGATGTTAGAAACACAAGACTGAAGAAGGAGCAATGTGGAGTCTCGAAGAGAATTTCTCAAAAGGCTGAAATATTCCTGGACATTGAATGTTGCAGTATGAGGTTGATAAATTTGTCTTTAGCCTGGGAGATTGAGCATGGTTTAAAAGGGCTGGGAAAAAAAATTACTTCATGGCACGTTTTAAGGTAGATGGAGGATGAATTAAGATTAATGAGTCTTGCAAGTAGGCTGAAACTAGCAGTCCTGATATGAGAACAGTGATAAAAGCCAGCAAGACCAGCCTCAGAATGTGAATTACTCACGTTATTCGGTGCCCCTTGTAGTTATGTCTGAGCCATTTGCATGTGCATGTGTGTGAATGCATGTATGTACAGCTGACAGACACTTTACATCAACCATGCACAAAACCTCAGTGACCATCAGGACAAAAGAATGAAAACCTCCTTAAATCCCAAGATGCAAGACCTTTTTTTCCTCTTTCTTTCTCTCACTCCCAACAGTAAATCACAATGGTGATTGTGTCCTGTTAATAGTTAAATGTGCTGTAAGTTAAATAGACCTAACAAGGCAGTTTTCAAACAGGAAACTGGTAGGAGTTTAATGACATCTTACAGTACACCCATCCTGGCAATATAATCATTAAAATTTGTCAAGTGTAAAAACAAATGACAAAACATTACCCCAGAGCAACTTACAATATAAATGCAACAAGGAAGCTGCTAAATGGTTTCTCTGGATATTTACTTCCAGATCTGAAGTCATATTGATTTGACTTCATCTCCTGAAGGGCATGGGTTCATAGTTTTACAGAGAATGCAAAATGAGATTCACCTTATATGAGAGGTTTACACAGCTGTGCTGCAAAATGGTGTAGAATTATTTAAAAAAGAACATCCAGAAATGGCTGAAACTCTATTGGAAACACAGAGTGTTGGTGTTGGGTGGGTGGGTTTAATGATGCTAGAAGAAAGTAGTTTCTACACTGAGTATCTACATGGCTATGCACCATTCCTAAAATTGCACAAATGCTGGCAGGACATTTGCTGATGGGATAAATTTCATGGGACGAAAGAGCTCATTGCTGAAAGTTCCTTAATGCATAAGCATTCATCATGGAAGTGAAAGCACAAACCCACAGACAAATTTATGTAAATGCATTCAGATATTTGTGAGCACTAAATCCTAAACTCCAAGGGGATGTTGGAATATGAGACGTTGCTATTACGGCCTGCCTGGGGTTGGAAACCAGATAATCCCATGGATTGCAGAGCCCGGTGGGGACAGATTACACCAAAAAAAGAAATGAAATATGGGTTGCTGAAGGTCTTGATAATGCTGTGTCTGCATGTTTCCTCTCTGTCCCCATTTTAAACATTCACTGCTTAGAAGAGCCATGTGCTGCAAACGCTTCAATTCTTGCTTAAGAGGTGTGCTTGCATGTAGCATCTGTTAAAAAATCATATAATCACTGTCCCACTCTCACAGTACCCAGACCTTGGAGCTGAGTGAAGCTCATAGCTCATGCAAAAGGAGATGCCTGACTTCTGTATCCTTGAATGAGTATTCTACATAATTTATGGGCAAGTGAACAGGCCTTTGAAAGCAAAGGAACTACTTACTTTGGTATACATCACTCCAGGTAATAGCAGATGGTGGGACTGGAACATGGTTCAAAACATGAAGTACTTTTCTGTATTCCTCTTTATGCCTCTTTTGTACTGTAAAAAGATATAACCATAATGTATATTAACTTTGATACTGGGTTCACAGATTCACAGATTTATAGAACATTACAAGTTGGGACTCTGAAAGATCATCTAGTCCAACCCTCCTGCCTGAGCAGGATCACCTCGACCAAATCACACAGGAACACATCCAGATTGGTCTTGAACGTCTCCAGAGAAGGAGACTCCACAACCTCTCTGGGCAGCCTGTTCCAGTGATCTGTCACCCTCACACACAAAAAATTTCCCTTACACTCACATGGAGCTTCCTATGCTCCAGCTTGGACCCATTGCACCTTGTTCTATCACTGGCCAACACTGAGAAGAGCCTGGCTCAGTCTTCCTGACACTCACCCTTAACATATTTATAAACATTAATGAGGCCACCCCTCAGAGTCTCCTCTTCTCCAAGCTAAAGGGACCCAGCTCCCTCAGCCTGTCCTCATAAGGAAGATGTTCCATTCCATCGTCTTGGTGGGCCCACAACTGGACACAGTACTCCAGGTGCGGTCTCAGCAGGGCAGAATAGAGGGGGAGAAGGACCTCTCTTGACCTACTAGCCACCCCCCTTCTAATACACCCCAGGATGCCATTAGCCTTCTTGGACTCAAGGGAACATTGCTGTCTCATGGCCATCTCGTTATCTACCAGGACCCCCAGTTCCCTCTCCTCTACTCTGCTCTTCAACAGGCCAGTCCCCAGACTATACTGGTAGCTGGGTTTGTTGGGGCCCTGATGAACTCAAACAAAACTTAATGAGTGGTAACTGGGCATAAAGAAATTTTCTCATTAATGAAAGAACTCTTCATTATAGATAGTCTTGAGGCTGGCTAATTATTGTCATTATGCTCAGTATTTGACTGTGAAATCACCAGGAAATAACTATATGACTATGGAATTCACTATTTTTTGCAAAATACTTTTTCAAGAACAATTTTTTCTGAAATTTTTCCTTGTCCCCTCAAAGCAGCAGGGAAATACTCCTTAGAGGGGGAGTGAAGGTCTTTCATACTCAAATATAAGCAAATCCTGAATTAAAAGATGGATAACATCCTTGTTATTTTTGTTTGTTTGCTTTTAAAATAAGAAGATGCCAAGATTCATGGTTTTCCCTCAGGGTCACCCATATACTTACATACTTTGTAAACCTGGTCTTCCCTGTGCATGGGAGCTTGGTAGAATATTTTTCAGTTTCTATGAGGTGTTTCAATAATTATGCAGTGTCACCATGCAAAAATTCCTTATTGATTCTATCCTGTTTTTTTCCAAGCTATGAGGTTTTCTAGGCAGCTATTTAATAAGGAGAGTAAATCACTGCTGGAGTGGGGCCTTGGAGGCAAGGCAATGACCTGGTAAGCACAAGGCTACTGAACCTCATTTCCTTTCGTTTCCTCTCTCTGGTTCTTTCATTCTCTCAAGCAGCATGGCCCAGCTTCCTGCCTGCCTTCCTTTGTTACCTGGAGGGTGTAGGAGTTGGAGGGACTAATTTCCCAAGGAAATTTTTGAAATGAAGGCATCTGAAAGTCACCTTGCTCTGTTGTGGAATGGAGACATTCACATGCACATTTGCAGAGGAAGTCTAAGATATGAATCTCTGGGAGAAAGAAAGCACCTCCAAGTACAGCTTACTGGGTTAGCTAAAAACTGAAAAAAAATGAGACAACCCTGAACTCTGCAGTTCTTGTGGAGTAGATCAGATGTTGTTGACTCTTCTGTGCTCACCAGCTTGTCTGGGTTCCATCTACTGCACTGATTTCCCTGTAGCACATGGCAGTTGCCCATCTCACTTGGACCAGGACAAATAGGCATGTAAATGAGGATGATTAGCTTTCCACCCTCTTTGCCCATAATTAGATCACCTCTCCCAGTTCCTGGGGATAGTCCTTTCCCATTTTGTTGTAAATACTACCAACTCAAGGTGGGGATGGGCAAGCAGGAGAATATGAAGTAGAAGGGATTAGCTCTATTAAAGTCTTTGACAATTTAACTGCTATAATTAAATACTAATTAAGTTATATTTGTCTGCCACTGGATGTTGAGTTATGAAAACAGGCTAACCAACCATGTGTGTTCTCTTGGTGCTTCTCCTCTATGTGCTCAGGATACTATGGCAATGAAGGCACAGAGAGAGAACACCCTGCTGCTATAGGTGAGTGGCAAGAACCAACACAAGTGCTGATGGGCTTATTCAAGTCCAGTCCTCCACAAACATGTTCAATAGATGGGCATTGCAGGAAGCTTCCTAGAGCATGTCTTTCATCCACCACCACTTCATAAATTAGATTAGCAGGACCCACCTGTCTCTCCTCTGTATCTGTTAGAATACCTGGACACATGCGTGGGATCCCACCTAGAAAAGCTGAGAAAGCCTGCTGTGCTGCAGCCTTACTGTCTGCTCATGTCTCCTTCTTAGAAATACATAACCGAGCTCAGTGACAGACATGGGAATAAAGATAAACTCTCCAGACATGTAGGGCAGCATTTTAGCCATCAGGTAATTTAAAAAGAGCCCTTGCATGCTCATCTTTTACAGTAAATCTCCCAACAGAAATATAACTTTTAAACCATCTTGCCTTTAAAAATGAAGACAACATCTGAGACATGCTTTTGGTCATTTTGAAATAGATTCTTCTCTAATTTATGAAATGAATGTGAAGCCCTTTGCATGTACAGCCAAACTCAATTATGTCCCTCAAATGGCTCTTTTCCACTTGATAAAAGCTGCACTCTGAGGTTATAGCCATGAAGCTCACTAGCACCATAATCACAGGCCTATTTTGGCATCTTTCCTTTTAATTTGATTAGTTTTTTTTTTTCCTCCAGCCATTAGTTCATGCTTTTTCTAAGCTAAATCCTGTTTCATATTTCCCAGCTTCTCTAAGTCCTTTGGGTCTTTGGTGTTTCTGACACCTTCTAGCGAAGTGCCAATTGCAAGCTTAATTAACACATCCTCCACCTTCTTATTTTCACAGGAGTAATGAAAACACTGAATAAAGCCAGAGACAATACCAGTCCCTTTGGTAGCCCAAGTCCTTCCACTGACCAGGTTTGACTTTATAGACTATTCTGCATGTGGTGCTTTGATTAAATGCCTTATACACTCTTTTAACCTTGTAACAGAATATGCATCTATGTGAATTTTTTCCCCCAGGTAAAATCACTATATGCTTTGACTTTGGTTTTCAGCCCAGATCTGCCACTTGAGCATATGAACTGGAATGAACTCTATCCACAAACAATGAGCAAAAGATCCCCTGGGTATGAGGAAAATCCCAACTAACATGAAACTGGCAGGAGAAGACACTACCTCAGCCCCCTGTACTGTATGTGGAACCTACAATGGAGAGAGTGGAGAAGAATGGATAATACTTAATGGATCTCTCTCCTATATTTCCTCAGCTGGCACAGAGTAATGATAAATGTATTAACCACATGTTTCACTTAGTTCTATCTGGCCAAAGCAGTGAGTCATTTCCTCACTACTTCAAACTTCACTTGAAAATGTCTTTTTTGTATTGCCTCTAATTAATTCATTTTAAGTCTTTTGCACTACTGTGTTAAGAAAACAGTAAATAACAAAATATTTTAATACATAATAATCACCTATTTACTCAGTTATTTACTTGAGCATACAACTACCATAAGCTTAATGTGTTTGACTTAGCAGCCACAAGATTTATCATTTTGCAGGCAAAACCCATTTTCTGGAATATCTTCAGTTATTCTATAAGCTGAACTGACAGCTGGAAGGTAATAGCAGTGGAGACTGAGAGAGCATTGAGTCTTCACACTTTGTTAAGCATACATACCTGTGAAATGCACGTGTTGAAGGATTGCCATTGGAGCCCGCATTTTGGGAGAGACTTGCCTCACCTAGGTTGACCTACCTCAAGAGAATGACATATTTAATCTGTCTCAGTAACCCACACTCAGATGGAAGGCAATGCCTCCTGAGATGTCAACCTCCTTTTATTGACCAGAAGGCTCACTTTGGGCCAGCTGGTGCTGGGGGTGAGGAATCCCCCAGCTGTGGTGCAGTTTGTAGTTGTCATGAGTAATTTTTAGATTACTTATTTCCCAGCTTGCAAATGCCTAACCTTGGCTCTTATCTCATAAGGCTGCTTGTTCTCCATGTTTAATAGGGAATGTTTGAGATACTTCCAATGGAAGATGAGATTTAAAATGAAAGTTCAAGGTTTAGAGGCTTGCCTTACAAATGCCTATGCCTCAAAACCAGGTAATGAGAATGTCCAAAGTATTGCCTTACAGCAGCCCCTTACAGAAGTGACTCTAAATAAATTATTTTGCTAGATTCTCTCACAAACCAACACATGCATTCCAGTGATTCAAACACAAATCCCAGGTAATCACACGAATTTCAACTTTTCCATGAAAAAAAAAGAAAGGATATTGTAATCCTGTTTTATGTTGCTTTTTCTTACCCAGGTCCTTGGTTCACAAAGCTCTCTGCCCCAGAAGCTTGGATAGGAAGAGATGAAGCCCCGAATCCCTTGTGGTATTCATTTTGCACATTACTGTACAACTCCTATGTTTCTATGATTTGCATTCCCCCGTGAAGCAGACAAATGAATAAACATTAAAGATGGAGACTATGTTGAAAGAACAATATTCTTGTTAAAGGAGCTCTCTCTTTCAAAAATCAATGAGATAATATCCTTCTAAAGCTGTTTCCAACTGTCTTCTCTCCTGATTTGGCTCTCTGGGAGTTGGGAGCATTGGGGAGATTAATAACAGATTTAACAACAGAAAGGTTCACCTTATTTCGATCTAGTACAGTTAATGTCCTCTAATGCTTTGTCCATGCTGTGAATCCAGACAAGAGGCCATTGCAATGCTTTTATTTGTTCAGGTGAAGTGGTGGGTAACCGTGACTTTCTGGATTATTGGGGAGTGTCGGGGAGGGGCGACTACATAGCTGACAGAAAGTCAATGGCATGGGGGAAAAGCGTCTCCATCAGGCTCTCCACCACTTTCTCCTAGCCAGCAGGGAGCAGCCTGGGCTCACTTCAGCAGTGCAGCCTGGAGAGATGGAGCCCTCCTGCTTAGTCCTTCTGGAAGAGCCGGCCTGGATGTGCTCATATCATTTCAGCTGCACAGAGGCACCTTGCTGGTTTCTTAGGGCTTCAGCTTCACAAACCATTATAAGAATAATAGTCCTTACAGGATCATTTCTAAATGAGTTGTGAAAATAGATTAGGTATATTCAGTTCAGGGAAAAAGCATTTTTTGATAGGCTTTGGGCAAACAATCTGTTCCTTTGATACATCTTACTACTGAGTTTCAAAGAAACCAAATTGATGAAGCTGTGAAGAAAGCGATTTGTTAAAAATTAAGTCTTTTTCTTTGGAGATTCAAGTTGAAAGAACATCTCTGTGGACTGTGCCTAATCAGAACCTTTGAACACTATCAGGCATGCCCCATTAGGGTTGCCAGCCTTCCAAAACAAATTACTTACAGTAATCCCTCGCCTGATGTATGCAATAAAAGACAATAGTGCAGCACGACAGCACTGTCATTGCATGAGATTTATAGTGTGCAGCTGAGCAAACTTCAATTTATACTTATATCACAAAGTGGCCATGAACCTCACTTCAAGACAAAGAATATTAAAAGTATCAAACTTACTTAACATAACTGGCCAGGTTCTCAGCTGATATGAATTGGTGCAGCTATGTGGGCTTTAGCAGAGTTGTACTGATTTACACCTGATGAAAATCCAGCATTCGCCTCCTCCTCAGAGTTTGAAAACTTTTAAAACTATCCTTGTTACAAGGGAGTGTGAATGGATTAAGCATCAGTGAGAAGAGTAAATTCTTCCTCCCTTCATTCACATACATTGCCATTGATTACATTTATTCCTTAGCATATAAACCAGCATAGTCTTCATGGAAATAACATGGTAACTCATCCACCCCCTCCAATTTTTGGTGTGCATCACTGTGTGTTTAAGCTCTTCCTTAAACAATTATTTTCTTTACACACTGAGCATGATCTTGTTTAATCCATCCTGTGACCAGTCATTTGGATAGTCACAAAGGCTTCATAATATCATTAAGACATTCAATTGGATCATAAAATAATTCTGAGGTAAATGAAGCACAGTAACTTAAATTATTCAGTAACTTGCAACTGTGGAAATGCAGTAAGGGGATTGTGTATTTGATGGTAATTGGAATATAGTAAGCAATCAGCTAACAAAAAAAAAGCAGTTTGGATAATCATATTTCGTAATAAAGTGTCAGCAATGTTGTATGCCTTGCACAATGGAAAAGGAATGATGTCTGTGTTATGAATTATGTTAAGCACAAATCTAGCTGGGTAACCAGGTCCTGCACCAAGCTCAGGTGAAGCAGCTGCAGGGGGGCCTTCACAGGAACCACGAATTCAGCCCTACCAAAGTGTTGCTGAGACCTTGCACAAGTGGCTTGGCAGTGCTGGTGAGGCCTCAGGATGTTACCCAGCCTCTTGGGCAACTGCATGTGAAAACCTCCGTTCCCCAGGATGTTTGGAACACACCTCAGTTTAAGCAAAAGAGTTATTCCTCAGTGGCACTCTAAGAGAAATCTGAAACCAGTGAACTGTATTTGGTGATTGCTATATGTGTAAAGCAATTAACTTCACATTTTTCTGGCCTGAGCAAAGTGCTCCCTTATATTTTTATCTCACCGGTTTCAACTTTCCCCATTTCCTTCTTTGCCTCTTTGCTCCAAACCATCACCTTTGCAGGAAAGGTATATCTCTTCACTTGAGGCATCAGTAGACAAAAAATATAAAGAAACAATCTAAAAATATGTTATATGTGGCCTCACCTGTTTCTCTTCCAAAACTTAATTTTGCAGCCAGTTTTGTTTATACAGATGAATTTAGATGTTAGAAAAGGTGCTACTGAAAGCTTCTTTGAGATTTTTGTAGGAATGCTTTCAGGATGGAGAACAGAGAGAATGCTTAATTTTCCAGAAAAAAAAAATCATCGTTGAATAAGGACTTGTTGGTTTCTGGAGAGCTTCTCTCTCACTAGGAGAAGCAAGGTTCCTCAAACCAGGAGCACCAGAGAACATCACTGTCTCCCTACTCATTACAATTTGTATCATGCTTTTGTTCCTGATCACTTATGCATCTCTGTAGCCTTCAATAGATCATCTATTGAACCCACACTGACCTAATCAAGGCTGTATTCTTGCATGCAGATACTTAACTACCTAGCTTTGTAGGTATTGCTCAAAGTCTTGGCAAATGTGTATTTCATTTGAAGTGAGTTGCCTTAAGCAACATTTCCATGCATGTGAAAACAAACAAAACAATGTTTCAGGTGACATTTGCAAAAACTTTGCCTTTGACCTACTTTGCCTACTGTCAGAATCAAAGAGGGTTTGCCACCAACTTTATAGAAATAAATGTTAGCCAAAATCTTACACTTTTAAAAATGACAGTCCATGAAACTTATCTTTTTCTTTTTTGCACATTACATTTTGAAGTAAACATTCTTACTTTTCTTTAGGGAGATAGGTCTTTCTTTTCTCTCTGTCCTTTGAAGGAACAACATTGTATTTATAATAAGGTTTGCTGTCATAATTTAATTGAGCCAATAAGTCTTTGCAGTCTTTTCTTTCTGCTGGCCTCTAAAGCAGGGCCATTTTCCTCTTCCCTTAAAAAAATAAAAAATACAGCTAGACTGTCTTTTGAAATCACAATTCTGTTCTCTGCACATGCACATTCATATTTTTCTTCTCTCATATTTGCACTGAGGGGAAAAGAAGAGAACGGATTATAAATATGACAATTGCACTAGCACACATTTTCCATCATATTCCCCTTACAGGAAAGTAACTGTCCCTTCTTCAGTGAGAGGCTTTTGAAATACAGAGAGATAATTGTTATAATTAGGTAGATGCTGATGTGGATGGTTAGTCAATTTAGGCCAAAGTTCAAGTGAAGGAGTGGTGTTATGCTCTTCTGCTGAGCTAAGGCGGGACCCAGGCATATAGAGTGTATTGAAGGAGGAACTTGGGACTTTAAGCACATATGTTGAAAGCTGTCATGGTATGTTCCTAGCCTTCTGACCCTTTTCATCACTCGAGTTCTGGTGTTAATGTCTCCACTCTTTTTGGTGCTAGTCTCTCAATTAAAATAGACCCTAATGTCTCAGTTCCCGCTTGTGTTGAAGACCAAGCCAAAGTTTAAAGGTTGCATGCAAAATATTAAGGGCAAATTGCAAACCTTGAGAAAGTGAGGTTAAGGTACAGAACATATTATGCAAATCTGAGCCACATTTTCTTTCAAATCCCTTTAACTTTCAAGTCACTCTCAGGGTAAATCTTAGGATTGACTCTTGATTGCAACAGAACAAACAGGAGCAGGGGGCTTTTTGATGCAAGAGAAGAGAGGCAAAAATCTGATGCCTTATACAGATAAATATATTTGACAAATTGTATTCACTTCTTTAATTCATGAGATAATAAATCTCAATGATAAATGCTTCCTCCAAACAATAGAACAATGGGGTGGCTATCAGTGTTTATCCACCGCCTGTAAACATACAAACCCCTCCATATTGGAAAAGCAAGTAGTGCCTAAATTGATGGTTGCCTGCTCAAGACATCTCATTTATTACAGTAGATGTGATGCAGGCAAATAAAAGAGTGACCAAAGGAGGCTGCTAGGTGGAGAATAGGAGGATAATGAGGTCAGATAAAATGTCTGGGCCTCATTAATCCAAAAAGAGCTAAGAGAGCTTTCTATGGCAGTTCAGCAAAGATGGGGAAGCATGATGAGCAACGAATCCATAATGACATTAGTGTTTCCTGGTAACCTGAACCTATAGAAATCTCTGTCTTCTCTATGCAAGTTGCTGAGCAAAGCACAAGGACACTTGATAATACACCTGGAAACAGATTCTCCATTTATTGCAGAAATATGGGCTGGAATCAGTGAGGTGATGGTTTCTCCCTGCCCATGTGCTCCCTATTCCACCAGTGTGAAACAACACAAAGACTTGAAATTCATGGAGATGTTGCTCTTAAATTGGCAGGGCCAAAACTAACATTGAGATCCTAATAATAACATTTATATTAGTCCAGAAATAGTTAACAAGCAAAAATAGCTATAGGCAAGTCCCCTCCCAGTAACATTTACTTTCTGTTTAAAATTACCACTTTTGACTGTCCTATACTTATCTTATGCTGACCTTAGCTCCCTTTTATAAAGTTACTTGCCTAATATCTTACCTAAGTCTCCATTCTTGCAAATTTAGCCCCCTTTTTTGGCCTAGCTTATCATCAATATAGAAAAAGAAATGGATTTCTACACCTTGAAGAATAAACTTTTATATTATAAGCTGTTAGACACTTTCTGTTTTCCATTACCTTCCTCTAGGACTCATACTTTTCTTGTTCAAACAAACCAGGGTCTAACTATTTTTCTAATGGGATGATACTTTTTCATCTGCATGTCATGATGCCATTCTGTGGCACTGTTTACTTAAATCTTTCACATGCATCACCCAGAGAGAAATGGTGAGATACCACCAGTGCTGAGCAAAAATGAACACCAACTATTCTTTCAGGATCTTCACTTTGCTACTAATTTTTCATTTTGAGATCTAACATCTTCAGGTTTTTTACAGCTATGCCATTCTAGTCAGACATTTGCCATTTTCTAGTTTTACTCCCTAAATACAACATCTGTATTAAATTTAATATTATTGATTTCAGGTCATTTATCCAATTTAATGTGATTATTTTGAAGTCTAATCCTGTCTTCAAAATTTCTCATGAGACTTCCAGTAAGATGTCATCTACAAATTTTATATATATATATATAAAATTTGTAGATTTGTATACTCTCCATTCCATGATCCAAGTAATTTATAAAAATATTGAATAACAATGGACTGAGGACAGGTTCCTATGGGGCTTGCATGATGTGACCTTCCACTTTGACAGTACACTATTGATAACTACTCTTTGCATAAGGTTTTTCAAGCATTTGTGTATCAGCTTTGTAGTGATTTTGTCTAGATCATAATCCTTCATATGTCTGCCATTTGTTGTCCTTCCCCAAAAGCCGACTGAGCAGTATTTTCACAGTGAAAATTCCCTCTTTAATCACCTGCTATATTGAAGCTGTCCTCTGTTGTTAATGCCTCTTCCTAAGCAGGTAAATATGGCTTTTCTTTATTAACCTTTTTTCTTTTCCTTCAGCTTCAGCAGCTGGGGAATATCTTGACTTTCTAGTCTGCCTCTGCTCATTAAATGGGAGATCTGCATGCTCTTTTTTCTCTTCTTTACAATGATAATTTGGTTCCTTGCTTCTCTTCCCAATGCCAGACATTGACCTTGCAAAATGGTGTATTTCCCACGTTTAATTAATAAATTGGCAGAACGCTAAAGCTTTTTCAGAGTGATAAACCAATGTATGGCAGAATTGGAAGAACAAAACCCACACAACCCACATCTGTCAAAGTACAGAAAAATCAGGGCATTGATTTACTTAATATTCATGCTATCAGTGACCTCCTGTACATGTTCAGTCCTTGGTCTCATATACAGGAGTCTGGAGGATGACATAAAGTTTTATTGGACATCATGTATGTCTGTACAAATCTGATCTCAGCCCACGGCCTCACAACCTTTCCAAGAAAGCAGGAGAGATCATTCTCATGAAATGACCACACAGAACCCTAGAGCTCCCTTCACAAGCTACTCAGAAAACTATTGGAGGTGGAGCAAGTTTGTCACTGCCCATTCACAGTTCTTTCTCTTTAGGTTTCACTAGAACAACTTGCCAAAAGCACGTTTCACAGATTTCGTTAAATCCCAGTTGCCATCAGAATCACAGAGTCACTGAATCACAGAATTGTAGGGGTTGGAAGGGACCTCTGGAGATCATCGAGTCCAACCCCCTGCTAAAGCAGGTTCCCTAGAACAGGTTGCACAGGTCAGCATCCAGATGGGTCTTGAATATCTCCGGAGAAGGAGACTCCACAACCCCCCTGAGCAGCCTGTTCCAGTGCTCTGTCACCCTCACTGTGAAGTTCTTCCTCACATCGGTGTGGAACCTCCTGTGGTCCAACTTGTGACCATTGCCCCTTGTGCTGTCCCCACAGGCCACTGAGAAGAGGTTGGCTGTCTCCCATAGCCTCCCACACTTCAGATATTTATAAATATTGTTGAGATCCACTCTCAGTCTTCTCTTCTCAAAAGACCACGTTTTCTCAGCTGACCATGATGGCTGAATGCTTCACAGAGAAGAGCAGAAGTGGGTAAGACCCCACTCTCCAAGAGGGGATTGCTGAGGTGGAGGCTGCAGAGCCGTAAGAAACACAAACCCACACTGATTTGTGGTGGCTGGAGATCAAGCCTTGAATCCTAAACGAACCCTTTCTCGTTCACCCCAGGTCTGGCTCACGCAGGATTCATACTGCCATGGAGCTACAGCTCCGTACCCACCCCAGGTCACGAGTGAGAAGCTGTGTGGTCCCCATGTGTCACTGTCACTGTTC
Organism: Heliornis fulica; assembly: GCA_013399135.1. Taxonomy (NCBI): domain Eukaryota; kingdom Metazoa; phylum Chordata; class Aves; order Gruiformes; family Heliornithidae; genus Heliornis; species Heliornis fulica. The sequence goes on along the minus strand of VXBZ01005599.1, from coordinate 503,645 downwards.
CTGCCTCTCCTCACTGCCATCAGTGATTTGCAGAGGTGCTACACACTAAACCAGATTCATCAACACATTCATTCTGGTGCAACACAAACACGTGTGAAACACAAGCACAACCAGTGGGTGTGTCCCTGTGTTTTGAGACCGGCTGGGAACGCTAATTGGATCTGGTCTGAATCAGCTTCCGAGTTCAGGGCACACTCGTAAAAGGGATTTTGGCTGCACGTTCAGTGCCAAATGTAGCAGATGGTGGAAGGATAGTAAATTACGTTAAGGAATACTTGTACAGTTTCTTTACCACTTTTGTAGTTGAAAAACAAACAATTGAGTCGCTTAGGGTAATGGCAGATGTAGTTTCGTGTATGTCTACCACCCTAATAGTTTTATGGAATTATCTCGGAGAACAAAGAAGAAGATTTAATAACCATGGAAATGATCTGAATAATCCTGCAGCGATTATCATTTCTAGCTTAGAAGTTTATGTTCCTCTGTTGCTAAGATTTGTGTTTCCAATTCCAAGTATTTATATAATCATATGCTGCATTTTATTTTATTTTATTTATTTCTTTTTCAGACTTTTTCCACTTATTTACAAAAACCTTTCTGCAAACAACTTTCTAGCCAACTGTGAGCAATAAGTGGCACCCCTGGGTATTAGTGCCACCTGGTTGTCATGATGTATTGACTCACTTCCTATTTAAAAGAGTGTTTAAACAGTCTTCTCCATAGTTTGTTTTCCAGGTGTGCCTCTTTTGTTTAGGAGTTTCCAGACCTTCTTTGAAACACTTTCTAACTATCTGTTATTGGAGAATTTCAGAATAATCCAGGCTGGAAAGTACTCTGGTCCCACCTCCTGCTTAAAGCAGTCAGCTCTGAGATCAGACCAGGGTCTCAGGGCTATTTCCAAATAGGTTTTGAAAGCCTCCACAGTCTGAGATCTCCCAGACTCTGTGGGAAATTGCTCCACTGTTTCACTGTTGAAATTTTGATTATAATATCAAGTGGAACTCTATATTCAACATGATTCTGCACTCTTCTTAGCATCCTGAAAATAAAAATGCCAAAATACAGTCCCCCCACAATTTGCCAGAGGTTCAAGAAAAATAAATATTTATCTACTTGAGTAACAGATTTTTTTTTTTTCAGTAATTTGTGTTGTGCATAATAAAGTGGGTGAGTGAACAGATATGCATGTACATTGCCAGGGTCTTTTAGTTCCATGCGGGCCGAGAATGACCAGACACATCGATATGATGCAGAATCATTCCACTTTATTAGCAAACTCCATGACATTATATAGGAAATCATTTCCATACATGTGCCACATATGCATCACGAGCTAAGCTGATTGGCTACCTTATCTTCTATAGCTACACCCCTATTCAGACAGGTATCCTCCTTTCTTGGAACTTCCCCAACTTAGTTGCCACATCAGCAACTTCCCTCTTTCACTGACCTTGGTTACTGCTGCCTGACCGCCCACACCAAGTATATCTCAGACAAAGCTGCTCGGGCCCCAACAGTACATTAATATCCCTCAAGTGGTTCTTTATGGATGATAGAGGAAAAGACTCTAAGAATGCATATGGACTTGGGATTTATTTTCTTATCTGATAAAGCAAGATCTAAATTAGTTTCCATTTTTGAGTGTCCAGATATCTCATTCCATTACTATATTGTTGGTTCTGCAGGCAACTTGAGGAAAGTAAACTGCCACAGAAGAGCCCCAAATATGAAAGCAATAGTTATCAACATCATGATTAAAAACAAGAACAGCTTTGTACAATGAAGCATATGAGATGATAACCATGTAAATAAAAAGGTAAAAGTGTAAAAACATGCATTATTAATATCATGTTCTGTTGAAATAAGGTTATCTCTTCTTTTGTTTTCCTTTGTTCTTATTACTAACAGAAATGTAGTCAAACTGGTTGAACATTTCCATTAGACCAAATTCCCCCAAGTACCAGTGTAGGTTGGGGACTGGCCTGTTGGTGAGCAGTGTAGGTGAGAGGGGCCTGGGGGTACTAGTGGATAGCAAGACAACCATGAGCCAGCAATATGCCCTTGTGGCCAAGANGAACTCTATATTCAACATGATTCTGCACTCTTCTTAGCATCCTGAAAATAAAAATGCCAAAATACAGTCCCCCCACAATTTGCCAGAGGTTCAAGAAAAATAAATATTTATCTACTTGAGTAACAGATTTNAAGGTGCAATGGGTCCAAGCTGGAGCATAGGAAGCTCCATGTGAGTGCAAGGGAAATTTTTTGTGTGTGAGGGTGACGGATCACTGGAACAGGCTGCCCAGAGAGGTTGTGGAGTCTCCTTCTCTGGAGACATTCAAGACCAATCTGGATGTGTTCCTGTGTGATTTGGTTGAGGTGATCCTGCTCAGGCAGGAGGGTTGGACTAGATGATCTTTCGGGGTCCCTTCCAACTCCTGACATTCTGTGATTCTGTGAATCTCTACTGGATAATCTTGCCCTGCTTCAGGACACCAAAAAATTGAAGCAAGCAGATTTTCAAAAGGCAGATTTTATAATATTAAGGAACTGCCCATGGGTTTCAAATGAGATGACATGGTTATATGGCAAGAACATGACCATCAAACAGGGCTGAAGAGGAAGGTCACTACACTGGTATGTAGAAAACAATTACAGCAGCCTATAATTGATTCTTCCCTAGGCTGGTGAATGATGTATAATAGTGACAGTGATGGTCTCACAAGGATGGAGGGTGGGATGAGGGACAGATTCCCCTTTTGGGCTATGGTGATGAGAAATGAAGTTGACACCTAACAGCAGGAAGGACTACTGGGGAAATGAGGAAACATGACCGAAGTCTTGCAAAACACTAGAAACAGTTTTGTTACAGAGGTACACAACATTGTTTCAGCTCCTCAACTCTCAACTTTCTCAAAAGAAAAAAAAAAAAAAGAAAAAATATCTCACAAAGTCATGATTCTTTAGCTACTCAGGAAAAAGTAGGATGCTGCTTGCTGAATACCTGTTCCTGCCGCTAAGGCACCTAGTGAAAAATTGTGAAAAAGCATCAAAAAATGGATACACCTTACAGAAACAACCATTGAAGCTTTCAGTTACTGAACATAGAGAGGAAGAAATGCGTGGGAAGATCTCACCGGCTGTTAATGAACCACAAAAGAGACATGGATGAGTGTAGAAATGAATCAGTTTTTAGTCTTGATTGAGTTTCCTTTGAAAAAAAAGGCTCCACAAAAAAACCCCACATGGCATAATTTCCTTCTTTCAGATGAACAGGTAACTATGGTGACTGGGGAGAAAGATCAGATGCTTTCATTTTACAGCACAGTAACATATATATCCTCCAAGACTACTTGTAGTGGGGGCGATAGAGTGTCAACAGGCCTTTCACAGTGAGTCACCAACCACAGTGCCAACCATCAGTGATCAAAGCTGCTGTTTAAGGACAGCCCTGGAGCAGTGCTGGGGGCTGGCAACTTCTAGTAGAGGTCATCGGAGAGCTCAAGTCCTGCTTGGCCACAGTTCCAGCTCAGACTTTGACTGGCATCCCCTGTCCTACAACAGTGATGCTGCCAGAATTGAGACAATCTCTAGGTTTTGTGTTTGCTTGTATTTGCTCAAGGGTGAGGCTTGCTCTCTCTCCATGCTGTGAGTTAACACTTCGTCTGGTTCTTCTTATACATATTTTATGACCTGGCTACTGTGTTTTAATCGGCTGAGAAACAACTCAAGCACTCGAGCAGGTGGTCTAGTGGCTTTATAAATATAATTATGATGACTGAAAGCCACGTTGCACTTGGCACCATTCTTCACAGTTTCCCCAGAGGTTGGCTTGCTCTGGTGACAGACCCAACCACTGCAGTCTCCCTGTCCACCTTCCGAGAATTTGTCAGCCAGGCTCACCTCTCAGTCTCTGCATATCTGGTATTCCTGCATGGAGACAGAACTGGTGTGGGAATTTAAATTAAAACCAGCAAAACCTACACAAACCAAGCCCAAATTGTATTCCATCTTGGACTGACAAGAATCTCATAATACAAACATGGAAGCGAACTGGAAACAGACTGCAAACTAAGCTCAGGATAGGTAATTCTGTGCTAAATACCATTTTTGGTTGATCCAGTGTGAATTAAACTGTGAGTCACTCAAGCTATTACTGTCATTGGAATGGAAAAATAAAACATACTGAGGCTGGGACGATAGCTTCAGTGATAACACACAGGTTTCAGTGCATCCCAGCGATGCCTTTGCTCCTTCTGTCAGTATGTTGTTTTTGTTACTTAGAGCTGGCAGATATCCATCAAGTTACTCAGTTTGCCTATTCAGCAAAGGCCCTAGATAGTGTACTTAAAATTAATCACATTTACATCCCACTGAGGTAACATAATTAGCTTCATGATTATTTCAATGTTTGTGTTGTCTATATAGATCTCTCTCTTTCATATCATAATATGTAGATGAGATTTTCAGTGCACATTGAGCTAGAATTCTGAAAGGGGCCACTGTAATCTTGATATTTCCTTCATTTCCAAGTGCTTGTTTCTCCTCATTTAGGAAAAAAAATTCTATAGCCCAAGATTATATTTTTCAAAATAAAATTGAAAACGTTTTGAAATGGAAATTAATTTTATCATGAAAATACATAATGTTCTCAAATATGTTTAAATAGAAAAATAAAAATAAATATTTTTAAATTATTTTCCTAGAATGAAATGGAAAAGTATTTATATAGGAATGTCCCTATATGCTTCAGGGACATGTCACTTTCTATCCATGACCAGCTCTAGACACTTTGATGTACGAGACTGTTTTGATGTCTAGTCTATAAACACAGAGGATCACATTCTGATCTTTCAAAATTTGGTGTTGTACTGATTTCAAGAAAGATATGAGATGTTACACAGCCAGGGAGCCTAAATCTTCCTTCAGTTCCTCCAGGCAACCACAGTGGTAACTGAACAGCCCACACCCTAAACCCATCATTGTCGTAACATTTGATGTCGTTGTAGACTGTGTTATTGGTACTCTGGCCATCTGTGTTTAACTAGGAATCTGCAGGAAATATTCTGCAAGGCATATGTCCTAAAAGCTGAAGATTTAAAATAAATGGGTGGACGAAGAAGTTAAAAAAAAAAAAGCCCTCAAAACAGAAACAAAACCCCAAATGCCTGAGGAATCCCAGTGGATCGTTTCGGGATGGAACAGGCACAAGACATCAATGTTTGCAAGACATGCGCATCACGCGCACATGGAGCCTGAGCATGTTGTTTGCAGCAGAATGCAAACTGTATTTTTTCCTGTCCCAGCCTGGTTCATACTGTTGCACAGACATGATGGAGTTACTGGCCACTCGATGGTATGGCAGAGGCAAATCATCACAAAGACCTTCTATCACCCACCTCATTTACACGGCCTGGGTTAGGATGCCTGGGTGTGAACACAGCAACCTGCAGAAGCAGGGATGATGTCTGCGTAATAGCAAGCCTGTAGCACAGCAGAGAGATGTCTGGCTCGCAGGCAGTGTGCCTTCAGAACGTGCCCATCCCTATGGTTTATTGAGTCCAGCACAAGCAGGCCAAGCTTGCGAGAGCTTAAAGCATTAAGAAAAAGCTTATGTAGCCTAAGGCTGCTTCTTTAGCCAAAGATGCTTTTTTTGTGTGTGCAAAAACATTCCCTGCTGCCCTGATCCCTGGTTTGACTGGTGAATCAAGCTCTAATGAAATAAGCCTTATACCAAGTGAGTCCAAGGAGCAACACTACTGTAAGCAAAACTACTCAGCGTCTGTGGTTTTGCCACCTGTGAGAACTGAGAGAAAAGCGCCCCCGTACAGCGATAATGCCTCCACAAAGAAGTGATGGTAATACACAGATTTACTACCCAAAACCTTCTCCAGTGGACTGTTTCACCTCTAGCTTTCATGTAGGGATTTGCTTAATCTTTTGTTGATAACATGATAACAAACAAAGCCATTAACATAATAACACCATGATTACACACCTAATCAGTCTTTAGACTTATAATCGTCTAACTAACCTTCCCTACTAGGCAAGTGAGAATTTAAGAACATTAACTTATACTAAGCCTGCTTGTTTTGTGCTAATATTTCATTCCTAATTAGCAGCACAGCATTTTCCCCTGCAGAAACCTATTTAATAAAACATTGAATTTTTAATGTTTTTGACTGGGGGAGGTGCAAGCCATGTGCACTCCTAAAGACTAACATTCCTCTTTATTTTGCCATTGCTAAGGCACATTATGGTTGTTACGATCACCCTTGCCCTCTTGGAGCATGCATAACCCAATGAAAACGCTTCTATTGCTCTCTGAGACCTTGCTTTTACACACAGCACTGTATTTTAGAGCCAAGATGTATAAACTTAATAAAGATGTTAACCTTGGTGATTCATTTATGATAGCAGAGTCGCCAACTTCTGTAAATCTGTCTGAGAGAGCTTTTGGAATGATGACTGAATTGTAGAGGTTTCATATACAGGCATAAATGAAGTTAGAAAGTTCCTTATTTGTACTCTGCAAAAATTTGAAGCCTTAATGAGTGTGATTTGTGAGCTGAGCTCATAGTTTGGAAGATCTGTTTGTGGCTTGGCTGGTGACGCGGTGATACAAATTATACAACTCTGACAAGATAAGGCAGAAGAACTTTTAATATAGGAGAGGGGATGCTTCACTAGTCGTAACCCTCGTTGCTCATTCCTGAGTTCAAGTCTTGGCCAGACTGGTAGCAACAGAAAATGAAAGTAGTACAGTGGTACCCCAAAGGCTCCTGCATTCCTTCTGTCTGCATATCCTTGCACTTGCATGTGCAGGCAGTGCTGAATTCACATCCTAAAAGGCAGATAGACATGCAATGACCTATTGTGCGCACTCTCTTGTGAGTTTTTATACACCAGCCAATTTTCCCTTCTTAGAAATACCAATCTACATGGTCAATGATCAGCAACCTACACAAGTTGAAGGCTCAAGTCAGTGCAGAAGGTACTGCAGTCCAAGTACCCTTATTGAGCAGAAAAAATGGTTTTCTACACGTGGAGACATCATGCAAAACAAAAAAAAAGTCAAATGAAGGCAAGGTTTAGGCAGGAAATATTTGTGTCCTTAGGAAGAGCGTTCCTAAAATGAGTGGCTCCTTCATGATATATGGCTTAATGAGAACATCCTATTAAAGAACATAGAACTAGAAGGGACTGTTTAGGTCAACTAATGCAGTCCCTTGCTCTTAGAGGCAGCCACAGCATAAACATTTAAAGCAGATGGGACTGTAACCCATCCTCTCCACACATAGAAACTTTATTACTGTCAACATCTGACAACACATTTAGGACAAATACGACAAATGCCAAGAAGCAGACCATGGCAGAGAAGGCCTGCTGTATAGCACGCTACAGAACACCAACAAGCTGCAATAAAGAAAAACTGTCCTTAACTTAAAATATATAGAAATACTGGTCTTGCTAGAAACCAGGGAGGTCACTAAATCACAGCGCTTCTATCAGTGAAACAAGTTTGCATAGAGAGCAACAACATGTAGCTGTGGTTTCCCAGGCTGAGGACAGGGATTTTGGTGCATTAATTTATCCTGTTGATGACCTGGGATTTTCAAAGTACTTTTATAAAAGAAATTGTTCTTTCTCCTGTGTATATATAGGAATGCAGGCAGCATATTCTGGTATTTCATTGCCAGGTGCCATTAAGAATAATGTCTGGATTTTAACTGGCATAGTCCAGCACGCATCCGAGTTCCTCATAAACTAAAGTTAACGTCAGGAAAGGGAGAGAAGGTAGGGGAATGAGCAACTGTCATGATATGGATTTCCACATGTGAAACTGGGAAACAACTGGACTTCTGACCTTCTCTGCATCTCCCCCTGACACTCTTGACCTCCACAGAAACATATGGCAAAGCATCTACTGATTCAAAATGAGACTACACACAGTTGGATACCTCCCTGCTTGCCCCTTTCTTCTTTCCCTGGTCCCCATTCCTCCCAGGTGCTCTGGCTTCTGTGACAACTCAGCAAGTCCTCTTGGCTCACTCAGCCAACAAAAAAATCAACATAGCAGAAAGATGCAGGTTAGAGGCCAAAGAACAGTCTTGATTTTTTTTTTCCCCAGGAAATAGTTTGAATCTTTTCTATATTAATGGGTGTGGGGAGTCTTTCCTCTTAAAATGCCTTGGAGGTCAATCTGCATATAACATTGCTGAGGGATATTTGGGGACTCAGCCTACTGACCTTCTGAAAGGCTATTTAAAAAATACCCTCAATAATTTTGCAGAAGAGTGAATATCTTTTATGATATTGTCTAGTGCAGTAAAACCCCTCTGCAGTGTCTGAAGAGATAATTTTCTATTATCTGCCAGAAGCCTTTTAATAAAGGAGAAAAAGAGTGCTGCACAGCTGTTTTATTGGCTGAGGTTCATCCTGCAAACACAGAGAAGTACCACCTAGGGCTCTGACAAACAGGCATCTTTGAAGCACTGTGGTATTGAAGCAGCCCCTGTGATAGCTCAGTACCCACTTCTGATCGTTTGTATTTTACATCGTGCTTCAGAAGGAGATACAACAAGTTTTTCTCCTTCTCTCTCTGTTTCTTGTTGGGAATAAGGATGGGATCAGATCACTTGGGTGTGCTGCTGCAATGAAACATTCAAAATGTTATCTGCACTCAGTCCAGCCTGCCTCCTTCCTTTCCTTCTGGAAAGGAATTAAGTAATTACTGTATAGTGGGTGCTTCCAAATATCGCAGCTAACACTTCCAGATGTAAATCAGCAGGGTGTGTAACAGTCAGCAAGAAGGAAGGAAGGGAAGATAGTATTCTGCCAGTTTAGGCCAAGTTTTAAAGTGGTATAAATACCTGAAAATTCACTCTATTTGAAAATTTAGCATCCATTTCAGAGCAAAGCTGGAGAGACATGTCCTTGCTTGAAACTCCCACTTAAGGAGGGCTGAGATTTCTTCAGTATATTTTATCTGGTATATATTCGGAATATATGTAAATCTGATACAAGTAAGCTTGCTTTTCTTAGTTATCTTCCTTGGACCCTTAGAACTAGCTCATGGGCCATACAGATTGAACCCACTAGAATGTGGTAACAGAGAGCAATAATTTCTGTACCTGCAGACCAGTCCCCCCCGTGCTCTGCTTGCACCTCTCTGTGGATGCCAGATGGCTCCTGATGGAAACCTTTCAGACAAAAAGAGTATTTGGTGGTCTCTGGTGCTCCCTATCCCCAGTATAAGACACTTCATAACACCAATGCTTGGACTGAGTTGGGCCAGAGTTCTCAGTACCCCAGGGGGCTTCACCACCATAAGTGCAGCAGCTGGCCAGGAGCATATTCCTGTTCTTGTTTTGTCCTGAAGCTGCTCTATGTGAAGGCACAAAAGTGACAGAAAGCTTCACCTCACACTTGCTCTGCTTGCAAGCAGAACACTGTCTCCAAGCCTTGATTTCAATTTCTCTGCCCTCTTTTGAAGGAGAGGTGCAAGACTGACTTCATGGACAAAGTTTCCTCGGTGAACCTCCTTTTTGTACATTTTTTTTTCCTCCTTTTCTTTTCCCCTTTCTATGATTCTCATTTTTAGGATGCAAGCACAGATTTCCCTGGTGGATTTTTTCAACATGACTAAAATAATTGCCCACACTGCTAACTATACCAAAAGCGATATTATGGAGGTCATTTATTAATTTTTTATGCATGTTAACTGTATAAATAATGATTTGTAAAATTAGGCAGAAGTTATATTAAATTGAGCAGTGGTTAAATCTTGACACTGTTTATATTTCCCTTCTAAAATAATTAAACCTCACTTTCATTTAGAAGACCATGTCCAGACAGTTGTAATATGTTTAATATTTTTATAGCAAGTCATTTAACTAAGAAGTTCACTAAATTAATTGCAAAGTGTAAACTTTATTTAAGATCCTCCAAGTGAGCATACAGTTATATGGTAGTAAAGAATTAATACTGTATATCTTTGAAAGGACATTACCTTGAAATTGTCAGCCAATTTCTCATAATATTCAACAGTGAATCATTATTTAAATGTTAGGTCATACTCCAATACACTTGTCCACATGTCAGGAGCTGAGAGACTGTGAATTGCCTTCATGTCAAATAACCTGTGATGGATGGCTGTCTTCAGCTTCCAGAGCCAGCAAAGCCCAGGGATGAGAATGTAAGGGACAAAAGGAGGGAGAAAGGTGCGAAAGTGAATATTGGCAAGGGAGATTTTCAAACACACACACAGAATGGACCCCGAAATCCTTCCTGAAGCAGATCATAATATAAAACAAGAAGCTGATGTGTTTCTACTTCAATAGTGAAGACTCTGAATCTGAATGGGCTGAAGGGAGGTTCAGAGCCATGGATAGTTTGGTTCCCTAACTTCAGCATAACACAAAAGACACCCTCTATATATTGGGGCAAGCCGAATGTGAGTGCCAAGGCAGAGCCCAGGCTGGGGAGATGTCTCACCAGGCTGGGCCTATTCATTCCTCTCAGCCCTTGCTAACATGGCTCTGGAACACAGAAAAGTACCTGAGTGAAAAGCTGCTCCCGACTGTGAAACACACCCTCATGTTTCTCCCAAAATAAATGTGGGGCTCAGGAATTGAAGTGAAAAGAGAAAGAGGAAGACAGGCAGGTGACAAGCTCAGTATCCAGAATCCACATGGGGTCCCCACGATATCCCACCAGCAATGCTGGGCTCACAGGAGTTTGGCTGGGCAGTACAAGGTGCTGAGTGTGGCAGCGCTGGTGACAGCTGATGTGATGTTTTTCCTCATGTTCTGTACCCTTGGGTTGACTGTTCCTGACCTCACATTTTAGATGCCAGATCAGATGCCTGTGAACAAATGCATACAACTCAGCCTAACCTCTGATAACAGCTCCAGTTCAATATCCTGCCTTCCTACAATGACTCAGACACAGCAACCTTCCTGATATTCCTTCCCACATTCCTTCACTGTGTTGTTCAACTCTGATAAATGAGAGAAATAATTTTTGCTCCCCAAGTGGATGCATTGGCTCTTGGCTTGAAATCATCTTGCAAGTCTCAGTGCCTAAAAGTTCTCTGGATAAAGAAGTGCTCTCTGAAAGCAGATGTTATTCATTAGGAGATCTGCATCTCTTTCAAGTTTCATTTTCACCCTTGTCTTTCCTCAGTCTCTCACATAATGCTGAGAGGCTCTGCTGCTTTTCCATGTCTGGAAGTCTGGACATAGTCAAAACAGGGAGGGCTTTTCTGCTCATATTTCTTTAAAGAAAGAGAACAAATAGAAATTTCAAGTTCCTATAGAAAGTGAAGTAAAATTATCAATATATTTCCTGCCGCAAAAGGATGACAACTCTGAATGACCCAGAGCTGAGGCAGAAGAACGTGCATTGGTGTGTATCCACTGTTGAAAAGCCTATATGAAAATTTAATGAGAACACACCCAAATACTTTGAAGACCAATAATGTTTATGATCTCATTTAAAATTCAAGCTGACATAAAACATTTTAAAATTCATTAGGCACTTCCTGTCAAATCAGATGTTATTTGAAAGACAAATGACTGCCTAGTGTGCTCCTTTATTTGTGAGGTGACAGAAGTTCAACCTTAAAATTATTTAATCACAGGGATCGGCACTTTTTGATTCACCTTCAATTCTGTAATGAAATGCTTGTAGTCATGCAGAGAGATCTGTTAAAAAAATACTTGGTATGTAAAATGTACTGAAGTTACCTCTTCCTGAGGTTCAACTGACGCAATTTGTTAATGAGAAACTGCTAATGGGGAATGAATATGTCTCCTTCCCCATGTTCTGGCATTGCACACCAGATTTTTTTCCTTCCTTCCTTCCCACAAGGCTAGAATGGAGGGAATAACATCATAATTCAAAACAGGAGCAAGCAGTGGGTTAGCAAATTCCTTCCATTTTCAACTCTCAACAATGGGCCCAGTTTCTCAGCTTCCAGCCCAGAATGCCAACCATAGCCTGAGTTGCATCAAAACCAGCATGACCAGTAGGTCGAGCGAGATGATTCTGCCCCTCCACTCCGCTTTTGTGAGACCCCCCACCTGGATGCATCTAGCCCTGGGGTTCCCAACATAAGAGACATGGAGATGTTGGAGTGAGTCCAGAGGAGAGCCATGAAAAGGACCAGAGGGCTGGAGGACATCTCCTGTGAAGACAGGTTGAAAGAGTCAGGCTTGTTCAGACGGCAGAAGAGAAGGAGAGATCTTGCTGTGGCCTGGAGTCTCCAGGGAGTCTTTATAGCAGCCCTCCAGCACCTACAAGTGCCTACAGGAAAAATGGAGAGGGACTTATACAAGGGCAAGGAGTGATAGGGCAACATGGAATGGTCTTAAAATGAAGAAGGATAGAATTAGATTAGATTAGATTAGATTAGATTAGATTAGATTAGATTAGATTAGATTAGATTGCCTGGGCTAGTGGAGTGTGTCCCTGCCCTTGGCAGGGGGTTGTGACCAGCTAGACTTTGAGGCCCCTTCCAACACAAACCAGACCATGATTGTGTGAAACTATATATGCTTGAACTCTGAAATTGAAAGCTTATCAGATACTGGCTCTATTCATATACCTGAATACTCAAGAACATCTGCTGTATTGCAATTCATCATTCAAAAGACTTAATTAAAATAATGCTGAGTTGGAGACTCAGAATGCATTACCAAAGAGTGTATTTGTTTTGCTACAATCAATTAAGACTGTATTCATGAAAACAACTCCTGCAACAAAATCTGTATGTTTAATCCTTATGCTAATCTCCTCAGAATTTGTTATACTGTTTCAGAGGCAGTCAATTGAAGACTTTATTTTCTTTAATAAAACTGCATAACATGTTTTCATTAACCCAACAAGAGGTAAATCAGGATTGATGTCTAGTATAAACACTGAGAGAAAAATCTAAATTGAGGCATCTTGGTGATAAATATCAGCCTAGACTTCCAGTTGGCTGAAGGTTTTTCCAGTTAAGATATTACTGAGTATTTTTTAAAATCCTCATTAAACACTCAGTTTTAAAAGATGCTTTGCTCTCCAAGCACACCTTCTCTTTGTTATCTACTGTTCTTTCATTGATTTAAGAGATTAAGAAATCTAAGTAGAATCAATAGCCTACTCACACATAATCTGATTTGTCTCCATCACCGATGGGGTGTCATTAATAATGTTATAGCCTACCACAACCGCTTGTATTGCATGCTGTGCTTGAGTTAGAATAGCAACTGTGCATGGCACTTAAAAGTTTATTGTTACCTTTTTCATTCACTAATGACAAAATGTATATACACTTTTGCTTTCTAGAAATAATCCAACATTTGGAAAACAAAATTTGGAGCTATCATTTGGAAATGAAATGTTTGTGCTTCCTTGCAAAGAAATGTTGAGAAATAGATTGTGATGCAACTGGGAGGTTTAGGGGAAGGACCAGCAGGGTGGATAGTCCCAGGTGGGACTGGAAAGCAATTGGAATTTGTTATAGTCAATGGGCTAGATAAAAGAGGGGTGCTGATCTTCTCACATATTCCCTTTGGACACAGGACTCTGTTCATATCCCACTGATCCTATCCCAAATGTACAACCACCCTCATTCCTTATTTCCCAAGTGCTGATGCACAACTGACCCACATGCAGCCAGTAATTTGGGACCAACTGTCAAAACAAAACTTTCATCAGACAGGAAGATTGCTTATCTTGGGTAGTTTGATGGACCCTCTTCTGAAACAAGGCAAAATATGTTGCTCATGTCCCCTGACTCCTTGTGGTGTAGCCCACAGGTGTTATGCTGCTGGATTGTATTGTTACAGATTAAAGACAAACTGAAAAGCTTATGTTGGAAAACTATCAATCATGCAAGCAGTTCCTTCCTGCCTATAAGGAATCACTGAATGAGAATCAAATCTCAAAGAAGGTAAAGCTTTTACTTTCTCTTTGAAATGATCTCTATGGATTTGGGTTTTGCAGGGCTCTTTCTGCCACCAAGGCGTCCAGCAATACTCTAAGCGTCCAGAAACATCTTTAAACCTGAGCTCACTGATGCTCAGCTCCCTGGAAAGGCACCTGGGGCCATGTGTGTATGTGTCCAGATGTGAGGATGAGCAGAAAGAGGTGAAAGATCCTAGGCTGAACTGAGAAACAGACGGGAAAATCCGTGGGAGGAAAAAGGAACAGCAGGGAGAAGCACAGCTTGCCTTATGGAGAGCGTCTTGTCTTAATAGCTGCTTTCCCTGAACCTGCTTGGGTGAGGGTCATGTCTGAGGTTTGCATTCACAGCAGCAGAGATCTGCTGTGATTCTTCCAAAGAAGAATTGCCCTCGGTGGGAAGTGGCTGAGAACCACTGGAAAGATGGAAATAGGAATGACAAAGCTTAATTGTTAGCGTTGCAGGAAAGAAGTAATGGCTGTCTCCCAGCAGTGTGAAATGAATGTAATGAACAACTCATAACAGACAGTGCTTGCCAGCAGTTGTCCAGGGAACTATTGCCTGCACAGTTTCCATGGGATGCTTATGCCTGTCAGCAAAGTCATCAAATGAAGAGCATAGAAGAGTGCCGTTTACTAGCCTTCACCTTTGAGACTCTAGGGGCCAACAGGATTTGGTTCACGGACTATATCACTTCATTCCTGCCCTCCATAAATCATCAGTTCAGGGCTGGTGACTTGCAGGAAAAATTTTGCCCCTTGGCAAATAAAATTTGATTTATTTTCATTCCTTTCCACATTTTTGCACCCCAACTGAAGAACCCTTTGCCTTCTGTGACTATTAGAAGACTGATATTCTGAAGGCTGCTTTGTAAGGATTTATTATGTGCAGGAAGGTGTGTTCTTGCATCTCTGTGTGCAGAGGATGGCAGTCTCCTAGCAAGAGGAGGAGGAAAGAGCATGAGTGGGCAGGCCAAGGAAAATTAGAGCACTAAACGAAAGAGGTCTGAGCTGTGAGTTTCTGTCCTTTTTAGAGAATGTCAGGAGACCAATCAGCAATCACAAGGATGTTTGTTTTATTTAAGTTGACATTAATCCATCCAATTCTGTGTATCCTATAAAGATCCAAAAGCTTTCTTTTCTAAGGGGACGGTCTAAATAGCAGCTTCTGAGTCAGACACTGCTGCCCAGAATGAAACAGAGCAGACTGCTTTCTCCAGTCATTCAAAGTCTCTGAGTAGCCTTGAGCCCATGATTTCCACAGGGAAAGACAAGCAGAGCCACCTCTGAGAAGGCTTTTCCCAGACATTTTCATCCAGCACTGAAGATTATGCAGGCTTTTCCAGGAAGTCTGGCAGGTCTCTCAACTTGGGTATGGAAATGTACATGTGCCAAAGCCACTCCTGACTATACTGATGGAATTATATATAATTAATATATATAATATTGACAGACAGCACATCAAGTTGTAGATCCTGGGTCTAGTCTATACAGTGGGGAAAAAACCCGAAACAAACCCTTCAGGATGCAGGGAAATTTGTTAAATTCCATTTAGAAAGAATTTCCTCATTGTCTGGAATAACATTTGCAGACTCCACTTTAATACTTGAGAAACCAGTAGACACTGAAAAATACAAGAACATTAAGAATTTTTTTTCACTTTCAACAATGTTGCAAAAATATTCATACAACAAAAGCCTCTCTACAACTTCTCAGCGGATATGGTTGGACCTTGGTATTTTCTACAGTCTTCACATACAATTTAGGTCAGCTTTAACAAGTGAAGCATTTTCTTTGAGACGTCACAGATTCCTTTTGTGAGAGAAACTTGATTTGTTTCTGATTACTATATTATTGTAGTTCCAGATTAATTAACATACCTTGAGAGTATTTGCCAACCTACCAGGATTTTATTAACTACTTCCAGTAGCTGCCTAAAACCATGAGGAGAGGAAGATCCTACATGCTGAATAAGAAAATTATTGCTGCATCTGCATCACAGACACCAGTCCTGCTCTGAAACAACACATCTACTTACTGGTATTATCATGTGTGTTTGTAGTTATTTACAGTCTGGTTATATAATATTTCACTTGAAGCTCCTTCACCATTGAATTCCACAGGCAAAAATGCCTACATGAAATGCTATTTGTATTTGTATTTGTATGTGTTGGAAATTTATGTCCCTTTCACTTCCTTGCTCTTTTGTTAATCAAAGACTTTAGAAAAAGAAAAAAATGCAGAAAATAAAATCAATTAAAACATAAGTCATTTCAAACTGGCCATTTTATAATTGCTGTGGCAAGAAAATGGCTGTATAAATGAGAACATGCTCCAAGCTGCTAAAGTGGCAAAATATATTATTCCTGGGGACAATTGTTTACTCCAGTTGATCTGTTACTTTCAAATTCAGTGCTTGATTGGAGTCCATGATAACTCATGTTCCTCTAAAATAAGTAGCCTGAAGTTAATAATTTTTCTTTCTTCTAATCCTTCTGTTTAAAAGAATACCAGACACTTGGCATTTTCCATCACAACTTGCAATATCAGATTGGAAAAGGATTAAGTCTGTACAGTGATACTATGAAAACACAGTAAAGAAAACCCAGAGTAGAAATTAAATGAAAATACCTTGGGATATATAAAAATAGATTCTAGAAAGATAAACAGTAATAGTATTTTGGAGGATGAGTGGTTTCCTGAGTAAAGCATTAACCTTTCACCTTCAGCGTATCAATAAACAGTGGGATCCTACGACAAGGATTGATTTAAACAACTTTTCTCCCTCACCATTCTAGCCCAAATGCTTTCTACACTGCAGATCCGAGAAACAAGAAACCTCCTCAGATGTAGTGCCCTGGAGATGCAGCATCTTCCTGGGCAAAAAAACACCGGGCACTTCAGAGCAGGGTTGAAGGTGAATCATGTTATTATTGGCTTTAATTAGCACTTCCAGAAGCTGCAGAGTTCTTTACCTGCAGCTGAATTGCACTTGGAGAGGTGTGAAAGCCCTATTGCCTTTGTAAACATCAAAGAGATTCATTTCTAATCTGGTCTTTTTAACCAAGCCCTCCTGCTGATCAGAAAAAGCGAGGGCAAACACCTCTGAAGAAAAAAAATGAAGTGACTTTGGAATTTGAGATTTATTATTTATCATTCTAGATTGATATGTATTTATTATTTAGTTTGTTAGTTCTCTGGGACTTATGCCTATCCTCTTGCACCTAGCTCACAGTCGGTGCTATATAAATAAGTCATTATTGTTAATATTTGATAAGGGTAGCTGAAAGATTACTGTGAGCAATGATCAATGAGATTTCTTGATTCCTGATTCTGCTTTGGCTTCCACCACTTTTACGCTACTGGAATTTCACCTGCTTCTTTGGGAGTGCTCCTGCCTTGTAGCAGAGAAGCGAGGTGAGGATCACGACATTTCTGTCTATATGGTCTGGGGAGCAATTCATAAACACAGCCTTTGTAAACACCCTCACATCTAGTGTGATATGAAAATGTGACTGATTAAGGGCTCAATTCACAGCAAGTGAATTACTTTGGTGCCAGCAGGGCAAATGCTGGTTTGTGCCACTTGAAGATCTTCCCAGATGTTGTTGATGAAGTCAGTTCTATAAAATTGCCTCCTGGGACACCCCTTTTCTAAGATGCTTTGTGCAGTCCAGAACAGGATGACCAGCCAGCTTTATGAGCACCAGAAATCTTTGTTGTCCAAGCCTAAGGTAGGATGAACAGTTTTAAGGCCAGAGCCCTGGAGCACAGTGACCTGACTGAGGTCTATGTGGCAGGTGGCCGTGCAGTGCTGCCTGTTGACTGACACAAGGTAAGGGAGAATTTAAAGTGGGCTTTCAACCCAAACATGCCTCTCTGGCTGATAGTAGCATCCCAGAGTCACTCACAGTTGAAGTTTATCCATATCCAACACTTTTTTCCAGCTGTCCCTGCCACATCCTCCCATCTATGCACCAGGATCCTATCAAAGTAGCTGATCCTTTTATCTAAAGAGAAGACACATGGGGCCTGTCAGTTGCAGAAGGACATAGAACTCCATCAAAGAGTCCAGCGCAGGGTCACCAAGATGATGAAGGGAGCGGAACATTGTCTTTATGAGGAAAGGCTGAGGGAGCTGGGTCTCTTCAGCTTGCAGGACACTGAGGGGTGACCTCATTAATATATAAATATATTAAATATATAAAGGGTGAGTGTCAGGAGGATGGATACAGGCTCTTCTCAGTGATGGGCAGTGATAGAACAAAGGGCAATGGGTCCAATCTGAAACATAGCAAGATCTATGTGAATGTAAGGAAAAAACCTTTCACTGTGAGGGTGACAGAGCACTGGAACAGGCTGCCCAGAGAGGTTGTGGAGTCTTCTTCTCTGGAGACATTCAAGACCAATCTGGACGCGTTCCTGTGTGATCTAACTGAGGTGATCCTGCTTGGGCAGGGGGGCTGGACTAGATGATCTTTTGAGGTCCAACATTCTGTGATTCTGTGATTTCCTTTAAGACTAAGAGTAGGAGGCATCTGTGGGGAATTTTGGATCCCAACTGGGCAGTCCATGACATATGAAAGACTGTGCTGTGCTGTAATCATTTTGTGCCTTAGTGTCTTTGAGCCTGATCTGTTTTTTATTCTGAATAAAGCCCATATTTCTCATTTGTCTTCTCTGTTTCAGGAGACATGCTCAGAGCCTTTCCAATTTGTAGACTGGCCAGAGCCTGGAGAGGTTCTCTGAAGAGAAAATCCCCTTTGCTTTCTTTTAGTGCCCTAAGTATGGTTTGTATTTAATTAGCGATGGAGAAATTGTAATAGCATCCAGCAGAACATGGGTAAAGGCCAGAAACACAGCTAGCAACAGAAGATGTTTTGACATGTTCTTCTCCAGATTTACTTTCAAAACCAAGTACTCCTGGACTTTGAGGTCCAGCACAACCCTTGGGCAATTTTTGGAGGATTTTCACCAAGACTGATTTGAACATTGAGTGTGAGATGACTGGTAAGTGAAAAGTAAAAAGAAAGAAAGAAGCGCCGGTTCCTGCTAGGTCTACTCCCTCTGGTTGCTCCATGGCTGGAGAAGTTTTGATTAGGTTTTGATTAACTCTATCATTTTCAGGAGCAGTACTTTTTTCATCAAATTAAGTAACCTGAAAGCACAGAAAATGCACTCACTCCAGAACCACACAGCATAGAAAAAGCTAGTCCCCACTTCAGTGGAGCTACTCAGGATCCCTGTCATGTAAAGTCCAACTTCTCATTCATTTTCATGGTTTCATTTAGGGAGTTGTCTATCTAACACTGACCTATATTGCTTACATTAACTCTTCTGGGCTGTTGTGAGCACTGTGCAGACAAGGGGAAGATGGAGTTGTCAGTTCTTTGGTAAAGTCCTTTGCATTCAGAGGAGAAAATATGCTTTGGGGAGCTTAATTCTCCAAGCTGTTCCATTTCCTACCCTACTTCCCCTTTTTTTAGACAGACTGAGCATGGGGATCCTCTGCAGCTTGCTCTCCTATGCACACACAAAATTTACCAGTCATCAAATAATACCCTTTACTAAACCAATGAGTATTTAAAATGGGAATAGTATTTATGTCTATAGAAAATATATTTTTATGGGGTTTTCTTTCATCCTTTCTATTTTCTATATTTCCTACTTCCACCTCCACCCTCCCACCCAATTTGCAATGATCCTTGCACTTGATTGGATTCCCAGGACTGAAACCCTGACCATATTGAATACATCAGAGGTACTTGTACCTTCTTCTTTGACATAAAAGATTTCATACATGCTGCTAATTAGTAAAAAACCCAAGAATACAGTGTATCTGCTTTAGTGCCTGGCTCTGCTCAGGACATACCCTATCATCATTTCCTTGAATGCAATTTCACTGAAGGCAACAGCAGTTACAGGGATGTGTGTCCTTGCTGAATGGGTAAATACCACCTATTTGTTCATAAGATGTTGTATGTGAGAGAGGAAAGGCTCATTTTAGGGGAAAACAATGACATGACATCCTGCTTTTGCTAGCCAGGCCACTGTATACATTTTACATGATAAGGAGAGACCCGGTAAACCAGCAGGTCAAGGAAAGATGCCCTCTGTTTCCTCACTGTATAATAACACCATTCAAAGTGAAAGATCGGTGATGGGTGTTTTTGCATCTAAAACTCACTCAGAGAGATCCATTATGCCGCATAAACCACGTTACATTAAGCAGCGCATGCAGGCATTAAGCAGGTGTTTGCAGAATGCCTCAGCAAGTAATGCGGGCCACGAGCCTTCATCTCCTTTGTTGAAGCTGACAGCTATGGCTAAAGGAGGGGTGCATATCACGCTGCCTACCGCTGCACTCCTTCGAGTTACAGAATCAGACAGCACTAGAATGTGAACCCACACTGCAGAAGCTGAAGGATGCAGTGACTGATAACTCCAAAGAGGGTCCATATGGCTGGATGGCTGCACTTATAAATATTTCAAATGTCAATTCACAAGGCTACAATCATCCCAAGCTGTTTGCGTTATTCTGAATAATTGCTAGCAAACTATAACAAAATATTTGTCATACTAGAATAACACATATAAATTTAACTGCTGTATACACCAAGCTTTTCTCCAGATAATATATTTTATTAGGTTAATAAAAACAACAGAGGCAGCATGGTTGCAGGAAATTTGTAAATAATTACCTATGAAAAACCCTTCATGCATACCTTTCCTGCTGAAGAGATTGTAGAACTTCATGTCTTTTCCCCAATGAGAACAGGCTATTGTGACAGCAAGCCAAGGTAATCAGGGCTTTCTACATCCTTATTTAGTTTTATTTTCCTCCATTAGCATTTGCACATGTGCTTATTTGATTTTATTGGCTGTCACCAGTAATTACTAACGCACAGCCGTGTGGATGCAGTGACAGAATGCAGGGAATATGGTGCTTTCCATGTTGATGTCTTTGAAGCATGTTGGATGTTTTTTGCAGCTCTAAGCCCTGGGATGAGATGAGCCACACTGAGAGAGGAGCAGCTCACAAACAGCTATTTCCACCACCGCACTGGTAAGCAGGATCAGCTGGAGCTCCTCAAAAGGGTTTGCTGTTCTGCTTCAATAATGGGCTTATTTCGTTCTCTCCAGTTATGATGCGCTCATTGAAAAGCTAAGCAACTTGTAGTTGATTTACATAATTTAATACCTCCTCCCCTCAGTTTGGAAATGAAAATGGGATTTTTTGCATGGCAAAAATGGGATTTTTCACATGGCATCCATGGCATTTTGAAACAGACTTTAATCAATTCTTACTTTTCAGTTGCTTATTATGACCTCTGAACTGCTGACACTTATATAAAAATTTCAGTATTATTCCAGAAAGAGAAGTGACAGAATTGTGCATACAGTTGGCTAAATTAGGACCCATTCATGTGATAGTCCTTCTTGTGCAACACCGTATAAAATCCTAGTAATTCTGGACAACGAGGAAAGTATATATCTTGTCAAGCTTCCAAGACTATTTCTCTGTCTTCTGACAACTGAAGGGTCAAACAGTCATTGACTCACAAATGTGGAACAATGTCTTACAGCAAGAAGAACTGATGTTCCTCACTGTGCTGAGAACAAAAAGGCCAGCTAAAGGCTAAACTCTCCACAACTCTGAATACAGTTTAGTATTTGTGCATGGCTTGCAAAGCTTTCCCAGGACCTGCTCTTACCATTCCATCCTCTCAGCTCCTTCCAGTTTTGTGAATGAGCCTGAACCTTGGCTCAAGGCAAAAGTAGAGGCACCAGGCAGCACCATGGCCTTTATCTAAAACCTTACAATGTAGTCAGCAGACTTCTGTCATGTAGTCCAGTGACTCACGTGTGAGAGCTACAGGACCATATGAGGTCAAAGACATATTCTTGGCTGGAAAGGTTTGTGCAAAGCAAGATGTAAGCAGATAAAGAGCTGCAGCCTCATGGCAAGGTAAAACTGCTGTAGGAGAGAGCAGAGGAGCCTGGTGTGGGATGCTTAGCAAAGGGTAGTGTAGGAGTAAACCCAACCTGATGGTTATTCAAGGCTCCTTTGTGTAATGTTTGGAAGGGACCAGAGGCTCTGCTAACAGAGTGTGCTGTTGCTCTTCTCTTGATGTATGTGGGAGTTCACAGAATGAACAGCATATGTTCAGCTTCACCAAGGGACAGCAGAACGGCATTTAGGGCACCCAGAATATTTGGGAATGAACTTTATGAGGTGACATTGTCAACCCTGGCCCACATCCTAAATTAAGCATAAAGACTGGAAGAAACTGTCCCCTGTGAAATGCCTGGCAGATAGTATCATGCTTTCAGTGGCAAGGACAGTGAAGCACAGCAACAGATTGTCTGGCAAGATTGTGTTGTCTCCAGCACTGGACATCTTTATGGACAGATAAGACAACTACCAGAAATGACTGAGATGCAGTTCTCCCTGTCTTGAGGCAGGGAGATGCACTGGGCCAGTTTTCCCAGCCCTATTCTCTGCATCTGTGATAAGAATTTGCAGAACTGGGCTTTAAGGCCAGAGCTGTTATTCTCAGCAGCCGGTGGGAGCATCAGCCAGGATTTCAGAGTTATGCATAACACCGTGGGACTGTTCTCACTCCCACAATACCACGGTATCACTGTGACAATACCACAGTGGTGACAACCGCTTATCCCATCACCCTCCCATAACCCTTGTGTGGCACTGGACAACAGGAGAGAGCATTAAACAGAAAATGTGTATGGGCTATAGCAGCTATATGCAAATGTCACAAATACACTGAACGAGATAATAGCATGAAAAGATTACACTGGTGTAGCCACATATAAAAGATGTCTTCACAGCCTGCATCAGCTCTAGCAATGAAAACTGAATGATTGCCCACACAAGCACTATTAAAAGTCATGAATCTTCTCACTCTGCTTCCTTTCCTTTTTACTGGGATTAGGTTTTGGTTCTCTTGGGTTGTTAAAATCTCACATATCCATTTGGGATGAAATACCATTTAATCACTTAAGATTGTGATGGTGAACTTTTTTCTGAGTGAAATAGACTTTTCAGACCTATCCAGCAAACTGCATCGTAACACATATCCTTTTCTTGTCCAGCGACAAGGCAGAAAAACTATAATGGTGCTAAATAATTCACTTGAAAACAAACATCATTTTTCCTGAGGGGTTTCTTCTAGTCAGAAATCTTTGAAAATAAGACCCACAAAGGCCAGGGGAATCCAGAGATCCCAGAAAAGGTGGTGGGACTGTCTTACAGGAGTACAGAGGTGTATATGTCCTCCTCATGAGGTATGGAGCAAGAGATAAACTCCAAAAGATGCCAGTTCGCCACAGGGGCACAAGCTCTGCTGCTTGCATTTGGAGTGACAGATCTGCTGAACCAGAGCTTTGTATCACTCAGGAGAGGAGAGCAGGGTGTAGAGGAGAGCAGGGACTGACACTTTATCTGCTTCTTGCAGGACACACCACAATACCTATTGCTGCATTTGGAGGCACCAAAGTTCCCACCCCAGTCGACATTCTGCACACACATGAAGTTCTGTTAACAAAGAGCATCAAAGTCACTATTCTCTGACTTCACTAGCTTCTTTGACTGAGCCACAATTTAAACTTTTGATGTGGAAACTGTTATTTCTGAAAGGGTTATTTGCTTGAGTCTGAGACTGTGGAGACTGTAGAATATTTTTACCATATTAGAGGGAAAAATGTTTATACTAAACCAGTTCAAGGGTAGAAACAAGCTTTTCTTACTGGTGGACTTTTTGATTGACACTGTGTGTGCATATGACAGATAATAAGAAGTCAAACATCAGTTTCTCTTTAAATAGGTCGAGCAATTCAAAGCAGTTCCTCTAACATGTAATTTAAAGGGGTTGGAAGGTTCCTCCCAATAACAAACAGTGATACACTTAAATGTGATAAACCATATGTTGTTTCTACCAGGAGTCAATCATTCCTGCTCTCAAATTGAAAAACTTAGAATATGCAGCCACTTGCCTTACTAAAGTGCAGTAAATGATCATTTTCAGAGGCTAATGTATTATTAATACTATAGGAAAGACATCTTAATATATTTATATAGATATTCTGTATATTTTTGCTTGAACATATGGGACAGAATACAAATGCTGTCCAGATCTTTAATCAATACTGATGATCATTACAGCCCTACACAACAGAGCAGCACTTACCACCAATGAATTCCAGCTTTTAATCTGGACTCCTGAAGCAGTCATAAATCTGTTTCACCACCTAAATGCAGTGAAAAACGGAAGTCACCACCTACAAGACATCTGTGATTTATTCTTTTGGGCTTCCAACGATGAGATCAGAGTCATTACAATATAAGGCAAGGTGGGTTGTTAAATTCTACTGTTGATTTACACATAGATCATGGTGTTGCATTGCTAATTTGCAAAGAAAGCAACCTGCAACTGTATACAAAATGGTGTGCTATGGTTGAAGATGGATTATGATCTTTAATAGGATTTCATTCTTGCTAGTATGTGTATTATTAAGGCTAAAACCCTGCACCACGCTTCCAGAAGCCAGGCAAACACAGTTGAGCCATTTAGGGTGTTAAGACCACTTGTAGGAAAGGAATATATGGGGAGCAGTAAACTTAAGAGGAACTTAAGCAACATTAAGAGGGCTGTAGGCCCCAGCTCGTCTAGGAAAACAAGGTATATGGATAGAGATAAGGAGGTTATTGTCCGTGAGAAAGACAGACAGGCAGCTCCTAGCTCAAAGAGACAGAGGTGAAGAGGAAAAGAGACCCTATACCAGATAAAAAAGAGATGTGGCAGGTAAACTCATGAGGTCATAGTTATTTTAAGGAACTAAACAACAAGGAATGGCAGGTTTTCAGGAGTGATGGATGTCATTGCACCCCTGAGGAAATAATAGGTTAAGTGAGTTCCTCTCTTTATCACCCTGTATTTTGAGTTAACCAAGATGGGATCTTCAACCTCCCCAAGGCAGGACAACTTGCAGATACGTGACCTGTGCTTGTAGTTGTAAAGTTACAGGTATGTCTAGCTTGCACAGGAAGACTTACAATGGAGAGTGGTTTCATGGAACAAGCCTAAAATGTCTGTGCCTTCCCTTATAACCATCAGACACTCATTCCACCTGTACTACACAGTATGAGTCTGGGATGAAAGAAGAACTGGAACCCATGTCTTTCAGTTGGTTCCTTCTTGGAGACAAACATGTTAGACAGCAATAACATGTCTTGAGGACATGGTCTAAGGGTAGACTTGGTGACGGTAGGTTAATGGTTGGACTGGATGATCTTAAGGGTCTTTTCCAACCTTAACAATTCTATGATTCTGTGATTCTATGCATAATGTAATGAAGGCAGGTTTCCAAGGACTGAAAAGCCCAGAATCATGGAACATCCCCTGCCACAAAGACCTCTCAGGCCAATCACAGTCTGGCCTTTAGGAAGGTACAGACAACTGAAAAAAAGACATGTTCTCTGGCATCTGTCCTGGCAGAATAATCCAAAATTATGTGGGTTTCAGACTATCAGACTTATCAGCAATGCTGTCATTGGTCTCTGCTTGCAATGCATTGCTTCATGCGCACAAGCTTTGTGCCAGAAGCCTGTATAAGAGACAAAAATCTGCCTGCCAGTGCCAGTGCCATAGGAACATAAGCACTCTGACATCTAGAGTCATTGGTGATCTTTGGGCTGTCCCTGAACTTTTATTCCAAGCTGGTTATGAAATAGCCTGTTAAAACATACACACTCCAGGCTCCCTGAAATTACAGCTGCAGCAGCTTGAGCTGTGCATTTCTGTGGGATTGCTGGTGTAAGGAGAAGCATTTATTTTCCAAGAGTATAGGCTTTTCTGTCCTTGAATGGCCACAAGGAGCATTCTCAGACTGAAGAGTTTCTGGTGGGAGTCTGCAGACAGAGAAGGGAGGGCTCAGTGCCTTCCCCTGAGACTCAGCCACAGTCCTGTGTAATGTAGTATTTTTGTTCTACTTAACTTAGGTCACAATAACGACAACATTAAAGCCTCACATTTGTGAAAGCCAAAAGGGTTATGGTTAAAATAAAAGTGCTTTAAAAGAACAACTGAACACAAAGTTGCAATGCAACTCTCTGTGACACTGTCCAACTAAAAATGAAATCAGGACTTTCAGATCAGCTGGATGATTCTCTGTACTATGAAAAACACAGTGTTTTCTGGCTCTGTTCAGTCATGTCACTTCAGTAGAGCTTGACAGTCTTCAAAGGCACAAGCATCCGAAAAGCAGAAAAAGTCAACCCATAATGTGCAAGTCTATTGAGCACAAAGGTCATCTGCTAGTGGAGGTCTCATAGGTACACCTTACCAGCAGCATGTATGGAACTGCTTGGGGAGGGCAGGAGCTTCCTTGGGCATCTGCTCTCCACACCCCTTCCATTGTAGAGATCCCTCTTCCTCTTAGGCAAGGTCAGGCAGCACATTGAGCTGCTTCATGCTCAGAGCTGGAGGGACTTGCAATCTCAATATGCCACTTTGGAAAAGCAATGGAGGGCAGATGACCTTGGAGTTAATTTTTTAAACAAACAAAAAGTCTCTCTGTTGCTAGCCTCAAGCATTTGCTTGCCATTGCTCATCTTCTTGCCTTCCTTTGAACTATGAAATAGGCTTAAACATGACATTGAAATATACACACTGGTGGATTTTCTTTCACTTACTCATTTCTACTTTTTATTTGGGTGGTTTCTGAGCTTTTATGGTTTGTGCACTGCATCCTTGCCTTGTCCAAACCTCCCCCACTGGCCACACACAAGTAAAACCACAGTGGCTTTGGGCTGTAACTTGAAAGAAGGGAGAACTTCCAGGATTGCTTGAGAGGCAAGGATGTGGTTTGTCACCAGGTCATGTTCCCATCTCTGTTAAACTCCCCAGCTCCTGCCATCTTGCCCAGAAATGTCCTTCCTCTGACCCACCTTGTTTCAGGCCCTTGCATTGCAGAAATTCCATTATATTCCCTACAAATCCGTATGAACCTGAAAGAGGATTGGTGGTTCACTGCCGGGCAAATCATGGAGGCAGCAGGTTTCAAACACTATAGAAGATTTTTCCAAGCCACTGAAGAAATCCATGGCAGAACTAAGAACAAAGTGCTATGGCTCTCCTCAGCCCTATTCTCTACCCACCCAGTTATGCTGCCATTATGTTGCAGGGCCAATGTTCTAGTAAGTAACTAGAACTGAAGCCTTATTTTGACTTCAGCACAGGCAGAGTAGATCTCAGTGATACTGGACTTCCTACAGTGTGCTTATCACCCTCGAATCCAGCAGACATAACTTCTAACACCCAGTATTTAAAGTTCATGAAGCGATTTTCTTGAACTGCTCCCTGTATTACATAGTGAGGAGAAAGATGATCAGCAAAACACTCCATCAACAAGCAGTTCCTAATCATCTCTTTTGGAAGATAAAACATATGCAGGCAAACAGACAAATACTATCTAGAGCAAACAGCCAGAATAGCAGGTTTATATGCTAGGACATTTCTTTGGAGCATGGAAATACTAAGTGTTCTCCTTCCTTTAAGGTATGGAATTGCTAAAATAGATTTGTAAAAACATCTGAAATATCTGAAGTTCTCCCTAGCCCCACACTCTTTTCTGCTATTTTTGAGAGCAGTATATATCTTTCCAGGCTGTGTTGCAGTTTACAATATCCACTCCAGACCATGTGTTTAATGTTTAAGAGTTATTCTACTGGCCTGAAATGAAATTCCCTACACATTGACCCCACAGATGATCTCCCTTTGGGGTTCAAAAGGGCTTTTGATGGCTGGCACATGACAGTGGTTGAGAAGCACTGGTGCTGTGAACCACTTTATTCCTCTCAAAACTAGATGCATGAGTTGCACTAATTGCATAAACCATGCCTGGCAGGGAAAGCCATGACAATTTACCAAGCATGTGTTCAAGAATTTTGAACTTAAAAAGAAATCCAGGGCTAGGATATATTCTTTTAGTGTCTCTACTGTTGATTGGAAAAATAATTTTAAAAAAGAACAAAACTAACCCCAGAAATCACAACAAGAAGCACTTATGCAAATGCCTATGTGGATTAGGGGCAGCCCTCAGGCTCTTGGCAAATTGCCAAAGCAGCCTTGAACATTCTGGGGCTGGGGTCCCTCAGTTCAAAATCTATGCCAAACATTCTCTTCCCCGCTCAGGGAGTGGGGCTTCCCCTTCCAGGGAGCAGAAGCTTTCTCAGTCACGACTCTCATCCCAGAGCGGCAGTTCAGAGCATCCCCTCCCTGTCCTCTGGGCCAAGCCCAGATGGAGCCACAGTCCCTGTCCCCATGAATTTTTACAGTACTTTTTCTTCATCATCAGCTTTTCCTTGTCACTAAAGAAGTTCATCTGTCCGCTTTTTGAGTAGTAGGCACTGGCAGTGGAGGGAAGGGTAACCTTGTGAAGAAGAGACTGGCTTGAATTGCAGCCCTGGATGTGGTTCCCAGCTTCAGCGTTGGCTCCGAGCCTTCCCCTACCCTCTGACAGGCACTTTCCAAAGACCCTTAGTGCCAACTCAGCGAAACCCTTGAAGGCAGGCTTAGCAAACGCTAACATCTGTGGGATTAGTGATGTGTCTGAAGTGTCACTCAGCTGGGATGAAGTCTACGTTGGTTGTCCGGACTGCACCCTCTGCAGCTGCGTACCTACCGGCCCATCCAGCACCCAGCAGGATCAGCTCCTGAAGTAGAAAACATCACATCTTGTAGGTAGTACAGACTTTGATTCTGCCTATGGGATTGGTACAAAAAGTGCTCATCACTAGAACTGGATCACATGCCGTTTAACAGCTACACGTCAGACAGCCGTTGTCGCTCTCATTTTGTTAGCAGCCTGCCTTGATCTAATAATAGAGGGGGGTTCTATCACTTCCTTTAATTATTTTTTTCTCTTTGCAGTAAATGTAACTGTAAACAATTAATAACTCCAATTAGCATGGATTTTGAGGGGACTCTGGCAGCTGTCTTTTCACAGGTTTTCCTGTGCTGCTGCAGGGGCAAATCAGATCATATAAATGTGCATATTAACAAAGGTTCATTAAGCGACTCTGTCTTTCTAAGCCTCTGGAAAAGAAGCAAGCAGATATAAGCCTCAGAAGTAAGTGCACTGTGTACTTTACTAAATTTGACATCATACTGAAATCAGCAGCTTTTTAATAATCTACATTCAAGATGCAAATGTATCTATTTGATAGGAAAGTCTAATGTATGACTAAAGATTCCAAATTGTTTTATCACTTTTTGATTGCTGTTGGCAAGAGGGGAATTGTCATGCTAACAGCCTCACTGAGGGTAAGCCATGTGCCTGAAATGGAGACAACACTGAAGTTACAAAGTTTAGTGAGATTAAGTTACATGGAGAAAGGTTCATTTAAAGTAGCGACTAATTAATGACCTCAGAGGTAACCTTACCAGCTACCACACTGGTTAGAGAGGTGAATCCTATTAACAACCTCCTAAGTGCAGTTTCCAATTACTAATATTTCCAGCAGCTTTATGGTGTAAGAGAAATGACTTCAGGCCCCTGCTCCCATCACCGGGTCATCTCATTTCACTTTCAGTCTGTGCTACAAAATGATAGTCCTGTGGGCAGCCCCTGACAGCCAAGAGGCTACTTTAATATTGCCAGACCTCAGCAAGACACTTTCATTTGAAATGCAAGAAATACAGAGTGGCAGTTCAGCTCTCTCCCTCCTATCGTATCAGCTGCTGAAATTGTAGAATAATTACTCTTACCCCATGGATTAACCAGGGGGTGAATGGCCTCAGACTGTCCTGGCTTTGATATAAGGGAGACAAAGTTGTGGGGAGAGACCAAATCTTTTATTAAAGTAACAGAC
The DNA here is from genome assembly GCA_013399135.1 of Heliornis fulica. NCBI lineage: Eukaryota > Metazoa > Chordata > Aves > Gruiformes > Heliornithidae > Heliornis > Heliornis fulica. Next base: position 473,800 of record VXBZ01005599.1, on the reverse strand, counting down.
ACAGGGAAAAGGGACAAGGTTAGGAACACAAGCCTTTGGGAAAGATCAAAAAGCCTGAAAGGTTGCTCATTTGTTCCATATATATATATAAAGATATATAAAGATACCATTTTTCTCTATGACGTTTCCCGCTTTAGACCACTGGGGCTGCTCTTGCACTATTACTTTAGTAACACTGAGTAAGGCTGCAAGGGGGCAGATAGGCAGAGAGAAATGTACTGTGGCCATGTGGCTGCTTGGTTGCTTGGTAATCTGAGCCTGTGCCTTGTCTCACTAATTAGTGTGTAATAGCTGTGTACGATGGCTCATTTTGGGATGCCTTATCAAAGCAGGAGAAGGAACTGGGTTTAATTTAGGTATACAGAGAGACTGCATCTGTTTTCACAGCCACTGAAGTATAATTGTTTCTAGATTACAGTGGGTCATTTGTGTACAGCCTTTTTAATTATAACTTAAATTTCTCTACAACCTAGGAAAATATTTTTATTCTTCTTTTTCTTGTTGTTGTTGTTGTTGTTATTATTATTACTGTTGCTGTTGTTGTTATTTTTAATTTTAACTCCCCTAACTCTTTTTTGCTCTCTTACTTGCAACATAAGCCTTTGCTCTTTCCACAGAACTGACCGATTTCTTTGTTCGTACCTGTCACCATTGTTTCTTTTGATTTATGCAACAATTTCATAGTTTGGGATTAAAGGTTATGAAAGCTTGGCATTCAACCAGTCTCATCTCTGGAAACATTAGTCAAATTCTCTTGTTGAAAATTCCCTCTATAGAAGGAAACATTGCCACCTAGATCTCTGTCTGTATTTCATTTTATCTATCTCACAGCTTTATCTGACCACATCTTGTTTTGCACAATTCAAAATGCTCAAATCTCACATAGTGCAGGGCTTACAGTGTTATGCCATGGCTTGAGATGCTCTGCTCTAGATGTCAGTCATAGCTTAAACTTGTTTGCATGTCTTTTACACAGTAAATGTCAGAATAAATAACACCCATTAAAAGGAGGGCAACATTAAGGAGTACAAGACAGAGGACCAGAAGATCCCAAGGGAGAAGGCTCAGGAAAATGAACATTTTCTATTCCTGGGCCCAGGATATCTGAAGAGTGATGGTGGTCTGTATGGTGGTCATCCTATGGAAAGTCTTCACTTCCTTCAGAGCAAGAACTGGGCCAGCCAGAACAAAGTGAAACTTGGACAGCCCAGGGTGGAGAAATAGGCAGTAAGGGGAGTTTTTGTACGATTCCAATAACTTTTTGAAACAGACAGGTGAAAGCCAGTAATTCTGGAAAATGCAGAAGTATACATAGGCAAAATCTCATATACTCTAGAGGTCTATAAAACCAGGCAGATGGAAAACTGTTACTATCCTTCTGCTGGCCAAGTTGGGCTTAAAAGAAAGGTCAGTGTAGATGACTGTAGTAGTGTAGATTTGATACTCTGATATTGGCCAATAAGGTTATTAATGATGTGATAGAGATGAAAAGCAAGGGATCCTGATATCTTCTTAATGAATCCTCATGGGTAAGAAAAGCTGATTATCCCACAGCTGGTCAAAAGAAGGATTCCACAGAGCACCAAGGAAAGCTGTTCCACCCTGATTCCCAGCCCACAGGTCCTGAACACGAGACACATCGTCGGCAAGCAGATGAGCTAACAGTGGCTAACACATTAGCTGGTGACTCAGTGCCTCCTGCTTTTACTCCATTGGGCAGCTGATCTTCTAGCTAGGGCCTGAATGGGATGGTTCATATGGCAAGAACAAAATCACACCCCTGGTATTTGAAGGCTTTCTCTAACCCTGGTAATTAACTCGTGAGATGCAACAAGCAACAACCTCAGTACAGTAGGGTCTGCTTGCAGGCTCTGTGGTCTGGAAATGTATGCCAAGAAGTGATGTGGATTTCACATCAAGAACTTTTTAACACATTTAACAACTGTGAAGGCTGAAAGCTAGGCACAAAATGCTAAACATGCCTCAGATGAGCCAGAGAATTAGTTAAGCATGTGGATGAATCAGTAGATGGGACTTTGAAACCAGACCTTAATTCTGAGCTAAGCTCTTGGCTGAAGGGGGTCGGGTGAGCATTTAAACCTGCAAATACTGCATTCCCTGTGCCAGAGGTCACATAGGAGCTAGACCACCCTCATCTCCTTGGATGACAGCAACTGAAAGGCAGCCAAGGAATATATCTATCATCCAGTGCACGTAATAGACTTTTTTACTCAAGAAGAAGGTTCACAAGCCTGGGATTGAGAGCATGTGGAGATTTTTTCCCTTCTCAAGAGACTATGGCCCACAAAGTTTTGCTTACCTCAGTGACAGGATGATACATCAGGTTCCTGGTTCCCTTTTCCAGAACAAAGTATGAGAAAGGCAGAACCTTGGTATAGATTTATAGAAGAAAGTACTTAGTGAGTAACAGGAGGAGCCTTTGTTGTGTCTGCTCAGCAGATATCATCATTGTTTTTCTGACCTTCAGGGTGAATAGAAAGTGGCAGAAGCATGAGAGATGGTGGCACAAATGAGCGAGATAACTTTTCAGATAAGTTTCCTGAAGTTAGGATGGATGGGTACAGCGTATTCTAGCAGCAGGATAGAGGTGAGGAGCCTGAGGTAAGGATTTACACTGAATACAAAGCAATGGGCATTTTCAAAGTTTGTGACTAGTTGGCTACATAAAGCAAGCTGAGGGAAAGCTGGATGAGGGCTTTGAAATTTAATGCAGTGCCCTTTGGATGTACATCTAGGCTGGAGCAGCTGGCTAAAACACAGCCATGTAATCAGGGAAAGGGTCTAGTCAGACTTTGCCAACTTACTAGAGATTTCAAACAGTTGCATGTGTTTGTCTACAGTGGATGATCAAAAAGGGGTCTTTGGGAGTATAGATGTGAACGTTAAAGCACCGGTGAAAGCAAAAAGCGAAAAAAATGTTATTATCCAACTAGGTATTGCACTCTATGGAAAGCATTCATGCCGCTTCTGGGTGAAGGTTGGACATAGTGGCCATGTCATCCCAGTCTGACCACTGAGGATACATAGCATAAGATGCTGTTTTAAACACACAAACAAGAAGCAACTGAAAGCTGTTTCATAAAGTCCTTCCTGTAGGATCATCCACATTGTGGCCACCAATAAGGCAGAAAAATAAGTTTTGAAAACCTAGACATGTAGCATGGATCAAGAGATGTGTGTGGGCACACACACTAGTCTATGGCTGACATACCCTCTCAGGTGGAGAAGTGTGTGCCCAAAATAAAAAAAAAAAATCTGCTAACTATATGATCCTAGCCATTTTGGCTGGGAGAGCCTTTTAATCAGCTGGCAGGTCATGTGCATTGGCTCAGATATGGTATTACCTCAAAACAATAGACTTGTGTTTTTCCATCATCAGCCTGCTTTACAATCTTAACAGGAATGAGCTGCCTCTGATCATGTAGAATCACCTTTTACAATGTATTCTGTACTGGCTGCGTAATAAAATCTTTATTTGTGAACATGGAACTGGCAGGGAAAAGATCAACATCCATAATGAATTTTATTACAACTGGGAAGGTCAAAGAATATGAGGAAAAAAAATGAAGTCATCATTCTGTGAGACAAAAATGAGTGCTTTCCCTAAGCATTATTTTCAAGGGAGGAGGATGGTATGGTGGCTTGAGCAGGAGAAAACGCAGTAATACAATATCTCTTTAGGTGATCAGGAGATTGAAAGTACTGTCTGGGATTTTAAACTAAAGTAAAAGGGAAGTAAAATGGTCAAGTTCAGGAGACAGAAATATCCTCAGGTACCAGTAACACCACCATGGTTTAGTTAAAAACTCCACACTTGTTGAAGTGATTCAGCTATCTCTGGATTTTCCTTCTTTTGTTTACTGATATCCAATAATTCAGAATTTGCCTTTGTATTCCAATTCTTAAAGCTTTAATATGCAGGTGATCCTGCATCAGAGATAGTGAGACTTTTACAAATTATCATTACTTAATTAAGGCAGTTGTTTTTAATTAGTTGGCGTCCATTCTTTAACTGAGGAATGTTGCGATGAATATACTGAGCATCCCAGAACAGCCATGCGTTTGAGTGCTCCAGAAAGATACAAACAATGCTATTTCTAAGAGGAAAGTTAACTTACAGGATGCTACCATTTCTGTCTGAAATTACACCTCAGATATTTCTGTGAAAGGTTGCTCATGAGCAACCATTTGTTCCCATTCAGTACTCAAAACTAAACATATAAGAAGTTTTTCTTAGGCATTGTTAGCATCTTTTCTTCTTTGAAGATATTTTATTTATTTACTTTTGCATTGAAGAAGGATAAAGCAGTGGAGCAGGTTGGTAGACAGAAACACAGAACAACATCCCAAGTAATCAACTCCCTAAGTGTTAACTTTGCAGTCAAGTATTTGAATGGAACATGCCTTTGGGATCCTACCTTGTGTGTTGCCCTGTTTTGTGTCATACATAAACAGATCAGGAAAAGCTATATCAGTTACACAGGAGTGAAGTCCTTCTCTTAGTAATTTTGAGTATTTTTTTTTTTTTGGCTTTTATCCTTCCTTGCTCTTTCCCACATCCCTGCAAAAGGTCCCTACTTCTCATTTGCTCTCAATTTTTCCTTCATTTTCTGTACTGCATAGGCATCACCAGTAGTAATGAATACAGATCTCTTCTCTCAGTCTCTAAGCTTTCTTTCACAGCAGTCTCCAGCTGTGATCTGAAACAAATTGTAAGGAAATACTGTTCAGCCATTAAAATCATGATAACAATGCTCAGTTACTCTGCAGAGCTTCCTGTGCATTTATCTAGCAGATAAAAGAAAAGGCTATGCTCAGGGCAGATGGGGTCTTCAAATACTTTAGCTTCCAAACTCTAACAAGTCTTTTATGAGCACGTATTTACTGAATTAACAAAATCAACAATCACCAGGTAAATGAAAGGCATGCTTTTCACTCTGGAGCATCCAACCTGATTTTCAAGTCTCCCTTCACACCTGTAGTGGTACAGCAGTTTTGCCAGTGAAACAGATGTCTTTTTCTTTTTTTACTCATAGGCAAAGTTAAAGTATATTTTTCTCTTTCCCTTTGTTCTCAGAGATGTAAGAACCATTGTTAGCTAAAGCTTTCTCTAAAAAAATCAGCCTGAGGGCACTTCTGGCAAAAGAAATTTCATCCTGAACTTGTTTGCTCTAAAAGCTAAAGAAAAAGATCTTTTAATGGAATTTGTCGGGCAGCCTTAACTACAGGCAGTGATAAGCCAAGCACACTGCAAGTACCTGAATTTAGTTTTCTTCAGTTATCACCTAATACACACTTAATATGTACTGTTTTGGTGTCCTGTGTCTCAGCAAAATAATTGCTTATGTGTTCAAGCATAACTGATACGGGAATTAAGTCACAGAGTTAGATCTGGGTTCAATTCTACTTTCAAAGGTAGCTTCCCATCCCACCTTTGTTCATTTGGTAAAGTCACTTAACGTAGAGATTAATGTTTCCTTAGGGATCTGTGGAAATCATAATTCCTTTCCTCCTTGTTGTTAGCTGTTTTGTGTGTAAAGACTCTGGAAAATGAATTGCCATATGCTGTTTTCTTATAATGCAAAGAATTGTGGAATCACCAATTATTAAAGGAATGTAAGTATACAAAACCACCTCAGTTGGGTTCAAAAATGTAGAATTCACTAGCTTTGTATGCACTAACATTTGTCCACCTCCTCACCTTGAATTATAAATAGATTTTGACTGTTACTTTCAAATGTCATTACCACCCTGCTACAACAGAACACAGAAATGAAGTATATTGTGTCACTATTTTCATCTGTCCTGGGAAATAGCCATGTATTTGCTGACTGTACTGGCAGTTATTTGTGTAAATGAGGTAAATGTTTTCAGCAATGGCACCATGTAACTACAAAACAAGAAATATCCCAAGGGAACACTGTAGAATCACAGGTGACTAGGTTGGAAAAGACCTGAGCTCATCAAGTCCAACCATCCCTGTCCTCTCCTAAACCATATCCCTGAGCACCTCATCTACCCGTCTGTTAAATACACCCAGGGATGGGACTCAACCACCTCCCTGGGCAGCCTGTTCCAAGCCTTTTCGTAAAGGACTTTTTCCTAATTTCTAATCTGAACCTGCCCTGGCACAACTTGAGGCCATTCCCCCTTGTCCTGTCACCTGTCACCTGTCACTTTTCTGAAGAGACCATCACCCACCTCTCTACAGTCTCCTTTCAGGTCACTGAAAGGACAGATAAGGTTTCCCCTCAGCTTTCTCTTCTCCAGACTAAGCCCCCCCAGCTCCCTCAGCTGCTCCTCATAAGGTTTGTTCTCCAGACCCTTCCCCAGCCTGGTTGTCCTTCTCTGGACACACTCCAGGACCTTGATGTCCTTCATGTAGTGAGGGGCCCAAAACTGAACACATGCAACTATGCGAACTTTTAATAAGCCACCATTAATTGTGATGCTGTTCTTTGTTACCTGGATGAGATGGGATGCAACCGAAAGCAATGGCGATATCTCCACCATAGTTGTCAATGCATCCCAGTGAAACTGCACAGGTGGCGAAGAGAGGGCTTTCTATCTTACCTGTTAGTTTTTCCAAGGCACCTTTTGGACCAGAGTCAACATGCAGAGAACAGATAGCAGTGCTAAGCTAATGATCACCCAGAGAGGTGGGTAGAAAAGAAAACCTGATTGCTGTGTGGCTAGAGTCCATACAGCTGGAAGCAGCTGTAGAGGAGAGAGGTTTAAAAATGCTCTTTGAGAAAGGTGAAAACTTGAAACTGTTCCCTGAGCAGAATTTTATTTCATATATGATTCTGCTCTAAGTTCTCTTAAATTTAATTAAAAATAATATCCTCAGAGTCAAACTTAAGTGATAACAGAACCATTGCAGCAGAAGAAAGTCCCTCTTTCCTAATAGTGGCTTCTGTAAAGGTTCTGCTATGAAGTGTTTTCACTACAGTATTTGTCATGCCTTGATCTAAACAAAACCTAAACAAAACCAGAAAACCTGAAAAGCTGAAATGGACTCCTGCAATTACATCATAATTTTTTTTATCATCATCATCATCATCATCATCATCATCATCATCATCATCATCATCATTTTAATTATTTTTATTTATTTTTTACTGTGAGGGTGATGGAACAGGCTGCCCAGAGGGGTTGTGGAGTCTCCTTCACTGGAGACATTCAAGACCAATATTGACACGTTCCTGTGTGATCTAATCTAGGTGATTCTGCTTGGGCATGGGGGTTGGACTGGATGGTCTTTTGAAGTCCCTTCCAACTCCTGACATTCTGTGAATCTATCTTCCTGCTTTTTCTTTGTGTGATGTCATTATCTATGCTACACAAGATGATTTGAATTGAAACAAAGAAGAGCTTTGTGTTGATAAATAGAATGTTTCATTCTATCAAAATTCCTTTAATACTCGATAGACAAACCTTGTTTGATTCTTCCATAGGAAATTGTATTTTCAAAGCCACACATATTCTTGCTGCATCAGAGTACCTTTTACTGGGTCTATTTTTTATCTAAAGATGTACATGGATAATTAATCTAAAGGAAAAAAAAATCTAAGTTAGACAACTATGCTTTGTCTGGACATTAAAATAACCTTTAATCAAAACAGAATGAAGATAGTTGTGTTGCCCAGTGCTTGAGGATTGAATACTGTTGATTACTTCTGAGAGACTTTTGCATGTTTTCCTTGTACCTCTTCTCTCTGTTAGTTATTTTCTTCACAATCAAGTTTTAGCTGGAGAAGTCAGTCCTGTCTAAAAATTCAGACTTTATTTGAAAGAGAAGTTGATATGTAACTGAACCCTGTAGCAGGAAATCTTTGTGGTTTAGAGGTCTTTTGTAGATGATGTGCCAAGCTTAAATGGAAAAGCACTGGTATCACTGCCAGTTCGGGATGAATTCCTCTCTGCCTGGAGAGGGAGCATTGTGGAGCCCCACTCTGGAAGCTGAAGATGGGATGTCTCCTCAATCTGTCATAGCCTGCATTCATGAATCAAAAAAAGATTCTGCTGAGATTTTATTTTTCTTCTAAATGAGCAATAGATGCTTATGTGCTGTAAAAACCCAGCTGTCCTGTATTTCTTTCCTGCCTTGCTTCTCCTATAAAATGAGGAAAGTGCTTCCTCACCTCCCAGTACTCACTTACCTCCCAGGGATGTTGTAAGGGGAACTACACTAAAGATTACAAGGTACAGTATGAATGGAGCTATATTAGTACATTAAGAGATAGACAGAAGGATGAATATCATCCCTGAGGAGCAGAAACACCTGCTGTTCCTGTGACAGTCACAAAAACTGCTGCAATATATTTAGTAGCTCATACAATAGCAAAAGAAAGCTATTAAAGTAGGGAAACCTGGCCACTAGATAAGCCCAAAGAATCTCTGCTCCAATGAAGGTTTTTATTTGGACTTATTCCTAGTTTGACATCTTCACATTATTGCTTTATTAACTTTGTGAAACACAGTCATGCTCTTTGTTATATGAATTCTACACTCAAGGGAAATGGGGACTTTAATCCATGTGCTACACAGCAGTAGCAGAAAGCCCAGCTCAGAGACAACAGTGGCACATTGGTCTTACGGCCACCCCTTTGGGTTGTACCCATCAGATGAACTGGGAATGGTGGTAAAGCTGGTGGGGAAGTAGGCCAGTTGCTGGGTACCTCACTGCAGCTGGCTAAGCAGAGACTGCCACAAAGTCTGTGTCAGCTACCAGGAGCTTCCACAGCCAAAGCCAAGGTGCTTTACTCATTCAGGTAGAAGACTGACCTCTGTGAATAGGACTTGAGGCGGATGCAGTGTCCTGTGTATCCACTGGAAGTGTCCTGGAAAACAGAGTATGTGCACTGACTGGTGATCACATCTGCAGAGGGGAAGCTTTTGGAGAGTCCAGTGTACTCAAAGACAGTGTCTGACACATGTGTTATGTGGAGCAGCTGAAATAACCTACACAGTGAACTCCTGACTGAACGATGATTATTCACAGGTATTATGTTGTGTCTAGAGGTGGTGAATGTATTCATCCATTTCTAGAAAGGAAATTAGAGCAATTTTTTTCCCTGTCTGAGTAGCTCTATGGCAAGAACTGCAGTTTCCTGACATCTGTCTTCACTCTTTTCTCCCCATCCCCGAGAAGATCAGAGCGGATGCTGGGTTTATTAACAAGTGTATACAGGTTTACCTTAGCATCCATGAGACAGACTAGAAGTGTAGAGCTCAGCGATTCACCAATCCTGTCTCCAGAGACTGTCACATATATTCTGAACTGATACTCTATATAACAGGTATAGTATCTGATCATAAAAAGTATGTCCCCGATATCACAGCTCTGATGCATTGCTTTATGTTTTTATTACAGTGTTTCATGCAGAGGAAACTAGAGTGACACTCAATAAATTCCAACAACAGGAGAACGATTCAAGCTCCTAGCAATACAAATGACATTTTATGCTTGCAAACACCACATTGTGAAGAGCAGTGATGTTTAATACACACTGTGCCACGTCTACCAGGACAATATACAGCCCTGTGTATGAGCACTAAAAACATATGAGTGAAACATCCCAAGTCATCACCATTGCTCAGCCTGCAATAGCAAATATCTACCCAGCAATTGACCCCAATCACGACGGGTTCAAAATCGGTAAGGCACAGTTTACACTTGATCCCAAAGGCTGAGAGATTTGTGTAGTGTAAGGAATAGACTTAGACATATTTTACGTTATCTTGCTTATTGCAGAAAATAGTTTAAATTGTACACCAAAATTAGATTAGAACAAATGTGGAGAGCCTCCAAAGCATGCTTTCATCCTTTTCATGATGAAAATATGAACCACGATGTCTGCTGTCAAATAACTATGTTCATTCCTAACAGAATGAGAAGATCCATCTGTTTATATCTGTGAAATGGAGATAGACTTTGGTACTTCTACATTAGGACTTAAGCTCAGAACAGAAGAGTGCTTGTGAAGTGAAATGTCCCGTCTTCCCCACTTGTGTGTACTCTATGTTATAAAGCACAGTTAGAGCATGCAAACCAAATTCCATTCAGATAACAACAAGAATTCTAAGAGTGTATCTAATTTATCCCCAATGCTAAAGGGTCTTCTGGTCTTGCTATTCAATTGTTAATTATTCAGATACTTTAAATACCTGTTGATGATTAGTCTTTTAATCTTCCTTGAGAATGCCTATTCCCATGGAGATCTGTGGGCTGCTGAGGACATGTTTGGAATCTGTGCTTTAGAGGAGAATAGGAAAGAGTGCTCACTGCAGCACTTAGCTCTTCTGGAACCAGATCTCTCTTAGCTCTTCTCCCAGCCAAGTCCCGGGATCCTAGCACAACTACAATAACATAAATGCATTTTGCATGCTGCATTTTAAATGTGCCTTTTGCATGAAGGTGACCTAAGCTTTTGGAGTCAGCTCTGCTTGTATCTGTCTGCACTGCTTATGGGGACAAGAAAAGCATTAAAATGTGTCAAACTGGCTGTAGGTTTAAGAAAACTAAAAGCAATCTAAATAGTCAGCAGTGGAAAAGGAAAGCAATAATCACCTTGAGCTGGTATTTACCTGCTGTGCTCAAATGTACAGTGGTTCCAATTTATAGAATCTGATTTGCATTTGTAATCCCACACAGTGTTAAGACCTTTGGTTTCATGGAGGAAAAAACAAAACAAAACAAAAAATGTTTCTGTTCTGCTTTTGCAGCTCCTCAGCTACTATGTGGAGGAGTGAAAGCCTCTCATTTTGTACCCACGGGCCTGAGTTCCAACTTTGGACTCCTGTCAAAACCTATTTTAAATGGAAAACATTAAGGGTTAAAACTTACCAATGTGATGTTTGCCAAACACATCCCAACTGATTACAGACCTGGTGTACTGGTCTCAGTTTGGGGTCCCCACTACAAGACAGATATTGACACGCTGGGTTGAGTAGAAGGCCATTAAAATGAAAAGGGATGTGATACAGCACGTTATTTTAGGAGAGGTGTTATCAACTGGGTTTGCTCAGCCTTAAGAAGAGAAGGTTGAAAGATTTTCTTACTTTGCCCTTTTACTCCCTAAAAGGAAGTTATAGAAAAGAGAGACATCTCTTCTCAGAAGAACAGCTAAGGAACATTGTGTAACACTCACAATTTGTTACAAAAGGAACAATAAGATATTAAGATTTTGACTTTTTAGTACTTTTTTAATGATGGTGTTAAACACTGGAATAGAAGTCCAGAGAGAATGTGTAATCTCCATAATTAAAGATGTTCACAAATTGACAGAGAAAAGCCCTAACCAAATTGATCTATCATGACAGCTGAATCTACCTTCAAACTTGGACCTATTTAGAGCAGAAAACTGAATCAGAAGACCATCATAGCTCCCAGCCAAACTAAGTTCTTTTATGATTCTACTTTTATTTACAATGCTAAACCAAAGGAGCAACTGGGTGTGAGGGGATTCCTAGCCTTTAGTGGATTTAGGAATCTGGTGCCTTCCAAAAGCAGGGACATACTCTCTGAAGTCAAGATAATGCAAACATTAACACACAAAGTGAAGAAAAGGCAAATAAATATGAATAATAAAAGGAAGCATGACTGTACCAATGTGCTCCATGAAATACAGCTGCTGTAGGAGTTTTAGTCTCCAAGATAACAGTAAAAGCAATTACTAGAAGAACAACACATTACCCAAAATCATTAATATGGTTATTGTGTCTCCCTTGTGCACTAACCCAGCAAAAGGAAAGAGATTTTGGAGAAGAGATTTGCTGATTCTGCTGTTGTCTATTTAATGGCATTTATTGGCATCTATCCCTGGTTTGCTAAGTTGACTCAAGTTGTTATTGTGCAGCTCACAAGCAGATCTGGTAAAAGCAGACAAAAACCTCTGGCCTCTTTTGTGAGTCTGTGCACTACTGTCACTGCAGTGAAGGCCTTGTGTTCATACAGCACTTGAGTCCCCAAGGGCTGTGCATTCAAAAGCCTCACGTGAGGTGACAACCACCACATCTGAATCAAAAAGGATCAGTCACAGCAGAGATATCTGTGACACTCATCACTGAGCAGAGAGGTCTTTGCTTCTGTCTCCTGCTCTCCTTTGTACCAAAACCACAGCCTGAACCTCAACCTGTAAAAAAAAGTTCTAGTTGCCTTTGTGATCGGTTTCCACAGAATCACAGACCATTAGGGGTTGGAAGAGACTTCAAAAGATCATTTAGTCCAACCCCCCTGCCCGAGCAGGATCACCTAGATTAAATCACACAGGAACACGTCCAGATTGGTCTTGAATGTCTCCATAGAAGAGACTCCACAACCTCTCTGGACAGCCTGTCCCAGGGCTCTGTCACCCTCAAAGTGAAGCAGTTTTTCCTTATGTTCACATGGAACCTCTTTTGATCCTACCGGCACCCGTTGCCCCTTGTCTTGAAGGGTATTTCCCCCTTCTGGACCTGTACTTTTCTACAGGCAGTGCTGAGGTGACAGAGAGTGTCCTTTCAAGGGGAAAGACTGTCAGTTGTTATACTGAGCATCTCCTTAACATAGGCTATAGAAGGCAGCAAGGGCAACTGAAATATACAAATACAATAAATACAATATTTTCTCACGCATTGTAAAGACTAGGAGATAGCTATGAGACTCAGCACTCATAGTTCCTTGAAATCATTCTTAATTAAAACATACTAGCAAATCTTGGTAGTCTATGAGTTAATCTGTTGCAAGACAGAGCCAGGAAATGATTTCTGGTTTCCTTCCCTTTTGTTCTGACTTCAAATCATGATTGCACTGCTCTTTAGCACACACACTTTAATTTAGCTTTACACCAACTGTTTCCAAATCCTTAATTAAGCTTAATCTTTTTTTTCCTAATTTTAAGATATGTGGGATTTTAAAATATAACAAATTATTAGGAAATTAATTCAAAATATTAATGAATTATTAATCAAGGCTAATAGTGAAAATGTAATCATTATTATAGATAATCACTACACGCTGTGGGGCTGTAGCAAAAGCACATTCTACCATCTCACTGAAACAATTTGTAGTCCCAAAACATGTCTTAGTACTAGACTAAAGTGACATTATGATGTAAATAAATCCTTAGTAACTTCCATTTATAATCCTAGCACTACTGCTTTTTAATGCCCAACCGATTTTCTCCTTGGCACAAGAATGGTTTCTAGTTAGGACAGTTTCACATGCTCTGCAGCCTCAGGAAGAGGAAACATCTTGGCATAAACTGATGCTACTGTTTAATCACCCCAAAATAACATGATTGATCCTGACATGAGGAGACAAAGACTCTGTTTACTTCTCAAGCTCACAGTAGTTTGACAGAAAACACACCAATGCAGTGTCATCTCGGGATTTATTTTTTGGGTTCTTTTTTATTTATTTTTTATCTGCCTCAGAGTAAGAAACAATCTAAGACACACATGTCCAGTCTTCTACCTGATTTTCTGCCCATTTTTCTGTGCATTTGTTGTCAGAGGATCCAAGTGCTTCACTTTCACTAACATATTAATTTTCCTTTTCTCCTGTGGTGCACTAAGAAATTATATGCATTTGGGGGAAACTGAGGAACACATGGGACAGATGTTTGTGGAAAAGAGGGGCTGATAGTTCTCATCGCTCCAGTGACACAGCTGACATCCTAACTTATCCTTACACCTGGAAAGATACTTAAATTTTATTCCTATAGTGTGAAGAATTTCTCTGAGTTTATTTTTTTAAAACCCATTTTCCTATCCACCATCTGGCTTATCTCCAACATATTTCACATTTGAGATCTTGGTTTCTGTTCTACGACTATAGATTAAAGGAAAAAAAAAAAAAACCACTACATATATTTTTAAGCAGAGATTGCAGAGAGTTTCAACATACTGATGGTTCAGGGTGATGAATCATATCAAGTCTGATGTTTTCTAGGCTGCAGTGCGCTTATTTGATATGACACCCAGTACCTGGGATGTGGCAATCTGCTGCAAAACATCACTGCTCACTGACACACCACCAGAAACACAGACACACTTGAGACAATGTGGTTACATTTCGATCCCTTATTATATTTTTAAAAAGGCATTTTGAAGCTTTAAGTTCTATTCTGTTGGCACTTTTTAATTGATTCTAGGAGTTTGAATCACTCAGTGACTGTCCACCTTCCTCATTTCTTCTACAAAGTGGTCCTGAATTTAAACATTGCCATCATAGCCTTCCTATGCAGCCTTACTTTTGTGTTTTAACATTTCCCAGACAAAAATCAGTGACCAATCCTGCCTGTTTAGGCACAAACAGAGCTCTATCCTGTCACAGGGCAATCCATAGAAAATGGGTTGAAAATAGCAGCTGGCATTTGAACACACCAGTAAGAGCAATTGAATTGCAGATATGTGACCGGTTGCTGCCCCTCATCTAGGCAGTTTCTCATGCATTTCCTTCACATATCACTGAAAGACTGCATTTCCCCTTGTGACCGAGGTAGGTTGTAAGGATGTGCATCAAGCCTTGCAGAAGATTTGTGATAATCTCTTAAATTTTGTAGCTTGATCAGATTGGGCTGGCTATTTGCAGCCCCAGTACCTAGGATTCTGATTCAACTAAGTGTTTGCATTGACTTCACTGGGATCTGAAAATGCCCTGGGCTGTTTACGATGAGTTTGAAGTTCCCCAAGCAAGGACATTATTGCTCCAGTTCTTTGGTTGCAGCAAATACATAGAAGTACAATCTTACCAGGATCCTTTCTCTTTTTCAATTTTTTTTTTTAGGCTTTACTTTCCCAGTAAAAATATTAATATTAAATTAATATTAATAATAAAATATTAAAATTGTGAGGCTACCCTTGTGCAAAGTTTAGAATTTTCTGCAATTGCTTTCTTAGAAAACATCCCTGTGAATGGCAACAGATCCCTGGCAGTAGGAACCCTGGAAAAAGAGTGGCAATTTAAGTGTTGTCATCAAACTTCTTCAGGCCATTAAGTTGTGCAATTTTGCATATAATCTCCTGTATACTTAACAGAGGAGGCAAGCACCTGGACAAGGCCTGGTAAATATAAATCAACATATAATGATATTCCTCTTTCTGTCACACTTATTACCAAGAGCATCAGAGTCTTTATGTTTATCCATTTAGAAAAATATCAGCCTGGACAGATATGGCTGGCAGTAATTACAGGATACAAACTGATGAATTTGGAGCTGAAGAATTTTCCCTATTTAAAAATGTTGAAAGCAGAGAGGTAGAAAGATGTTTTCCTTTTAATTTCTTTTATTTTTTGTTTGCTTTTCTGTGCCCCTTCCTCTCTTTTCACTAATTTGGAGAGGTGACAGCACTTTTCTCCTGCTACAGTCTGGCCTAATGATGATGTTTGCATTTTTGTAAGGGTTATACAGCACTTTTTTCCACCCTCTCTTTGATATGCAGAGATATGATCAAATCAATCAAAGGGAGGCAGAACTGATATGCCAAGATACGGAGACTAGCCAAATTTCTGCTTGCAGTCTTCAGTAATGGCCTTGTCTGTTGAGAGCAAACGTCTCTAAAGGATCATGTATGCTACTAAAGGAATCAGTGTTCCTTATTACCAACACAGTAGGCTGTTTCTTTCTGCAAATGTTCCCAGTCATTACTACTGTTTTCTTTTTTTTTTTAACCATAAAATTCTCACTGCTCCTGACTGCAGAATGAGGCATGAGCTAATGACGCCTTGCAAAGAAGTTCAGTCTCGCTGACATGGGAGTGATCCAAACTTAACAATATGTCAGATTCAAAGTTATCTTTACTGACATTTCTGAGACTTGCTACTGGCAATGTAATTCTGGATGTGGAATGACTTATAGTAATTCAAAATGTTGCTTAAAATCAAGATGCTAGGTTAAAAAGGCAATCCAAAGTGAAGATTCTTTCCACTTTTAAATACATCTTTAAATGACACTAATGGAGTTGCAACTCTCAAAAGCTCATCTGAATAGGCCCTAAGCATTATTAATAGCTACCTACCAAGTCAAGGCTTGATCCTCTATGCTCTGTGCATCCAAACCTCCCACACAGCTGCCTCTTTCATGAAAGAATAATTGTAAGAGCAGAGGAACAGACCAAGTGCTCAGTGTTAGAGCAGTGGAAGGCAACAGCAAACCATAAACAAGAATTTTCTTTAGATAGTTACCAAATCCACCGCTTCTATAAATCACCTGAATTCTGGGCTCTCCTCGTTGTGTGCTGTCAGGTATCTATGTTGCACTGACATCTTATGCTATAGGCAAATTACCAGAATTGGTACAATGCAGAATTTATTGGGATTTGAATCCAAGTCTATGACAGTTACACACATTAACCACAAAATGCCCTCTAGCCCAACTGAATGTACACTTTCAAAAATTACCTCACCTTTGCTCCTACTTACTGGAAACTGATTCACATGGTGCAAGAGACAATGCTGGATGATACATACGTTATGCAGGAGGTTGCTATCAATACTCAAAACTGGAATTGAGAGATAATACTAAAGGCTTCACTGAAATTCAGAATGAGATAAATGAGTAGAAATTATATTTTTCAGAGAATAATGAAGGCTTCAGGGCTCATTCTGAGCTCACTGTAGTCATATACTGCTGCAGTGCCATTGACATTGGAGAAGCTATACTGGATAAACTGATATCCTAACTGGTTTTTCAATATTAATTCAATTGTATGACAATGTGAAAGGACATGATTATGACAATTTGAGGCATTAACACTCCTGCTTCTTAAAGGAGGGGAAGACAAGAGAGCTAATGAAGGAAAGGAACTAGTTTTTATAATTCAGGTGCAATTCTGATACTTTGAGTCTCCCCTACCAGCCAAAAAGGATTCAAGACAGAAGATTTCTCCACAAAACCGCACAGGAAATATAAAAATTTGAAGGAACATAAATATCTTTTAAAAAACCACATCATTTCTTTTTTTCTTCAACTTTTTTCCTCTCCAATGCAAAAATACATCACAGTTGGTTTGGGTGTTTTCCCAGAGGTACTGGGTATTTTTTTCCCAAGTTCTTTGTGCATACCTTTTCCCATGGCATTAAGCCGCTTATGTTGAAACAGCTATTGAGACTTGTTTTATCACAGCACATTAAACATTCTTTACAATGCCAGCAACTGGCATGGGCAGGATATGAAGGAAGGCACATAGACAGCTGATACAAGGCACATGTTGGGATTGCAAACATGACTTTGGAGCCACTGCGCTTTTTTTTTTTTGAGTGTGTGTGTGTGTCTATGTGTGCGTCTGTGTGTGTGTGTAGGGTTTGGGTGTGTAAAGCATCATTGCCCAGAGAAGAGAAGAAAGAACTCTGTGCCTTGGATGTGTGGTGGCAAATCTTCTGATCCTTCAGCTCTGCCCCTTCCTGACTGTAGCTGGAACAAACTGGCATTTCACCTTAGAGTGCAACATGTTGAGAAGCCTTGGACTAGCTCCAATTCCCACCTATGGCAAGCTCAGTTGTGTAAATTCTGCAGGAAAGGAGCAAGCAGTTCTCTGCTTCCTCATTGCAGCCACTCTGTCACCATCACCAATATCACACATTTTGGATGCAACCCATCTTGTTGAAATCTAGGTCACTCCAACAAAGGTGTCTGACCCAAGTTCATCACCATGAGCTTCCATTGCAGCGAACTAAGTCTTGCTTGGTCAACATATATAGGTGAGTTAAAGTGTGATTCATATGATGGAATGTAGGTGCCTTCAGCTCTGGGGTGAGCTGAATCACTCTTTGCAACTGCAGGCAGTAGAAAGTGCTCTTCAGAGCACTTGCTAAAGACTTAGCTTTTCATGGGTGTCCAAAGCACAGCAGTGCCCTCTATCTTGTTTTCATTTGGAAATCACAGGTTTCTGGCTCAAACCTCAAAACTTGTAAGAAAAAGTCTCAATCAGAACCATTTACATTATGTTATGGCAAAAATCACTAATGAAAACAATCATTAAATACAAACCTTCCTCCTTCAGGGAATAGCTCAATATAAGAAATTTTTCTTTCTCTTGTTACTAAACCTCTGTATACAACTACCCACAGAGAGAAGACCCCATCTAGATGCCACCCTACAAATTCTTCTCTGTAGGACCCTCCTCCTTGTCACTGCATGGAACCGCATACATCCTCCTACAGTAAAGAATATTTTTCCCCTATAGAGACACCATGGGGTCTCTTACTTGCTCAGTGTTTCCCTTACAGCCAAGATGAACAATAGTATAATGTTATTTTGTCATTAAAGTGCTATAAAATTACTTTCATTCAACTACAGTAATTTCCTCAACCTCTACAAAATCCTGGCACTGACAGCAATATTTTCTATTGGGTTTCAGAATAAATTAGTTGCCTCTGAATGAAGGATGTCTCTAACTGATCTTTACTAAAGCAAGATTTACCTGGAGATTTATTGGAGCTTTGCCTTTTTGTTTCCCCATGGGGAAGTTCACAAATGATGCAGCAATCTCATTCCAGTAATACTGTGCTTAAACACACTTCACGGTTTATTTGGTATTCAGGATGTTCTTCCTGTGTGAAGGAAAAAAATAGCCAGTTGGTAAAACCAGACTGAGATTTTCAAATAGTATGACAGTGAATATTTAACAAAACAAATCTTGCTTGCATCTCATTCAGACAATAACCACATGGAAAGTACCTGCACTGAAATAAATGCCTTAATGTGAAGATTGCAAAGCAATAGAAAAGGGTGAGCAGAATCTCATTACCTTCCTGTGAGGAACAGTTATTTGCATTTTATTAGTGAGTAATTTGAATCACGCTAGTTCAGCGAGTTCCCCAAGCTATGGTGAAATCATAAATAATTGCAAGAATCCTAATTCCTGGTTCTTTGCATCAATAGGATGCTTTTTTGATTTCTGGACCCTTTCTAAGGGGGTCCATATCTACAGCATGTGGCAATCAGTAGGAGCGTGGCAAACAGACCCCACATGTGGTTTGTTCATATGGCTGTGGCCACTGGATCAGGAGCAGCAGAGCTGTGCCAGTGCAGTGCTATGCACCAGCAAGGGAACTCAGCCTCTCAGCAAGGCTTCCTCCCCCTCTACTCTGACCTGGTGAGGCCACACCTGGAGTATTGTGTCCAGTTCTGGGCCCCTCAGTTCCAGAAGGACATAGAACTCCTTGACAGAGTGTAGCGCAGGGCCACCAAGATGATTAAGGGAGTGGAACATCTTCCTTATGAGGACAGGCTGAGGGAGTTGGGTCTCGTCCGCTTGGAGGAGACTGAGGGGTGACCTCATTAACATTTATAAATATATAAAGGGTGAGTGTCAGGAGGATGGATCCAGGCTCTTCTCAGTGATGGCCAGAGATGAACAAGGGGAAATGGTTCCAAACTGGAACATAGAAAGTTCCATCTTAATATAAGGAGGAACTTATTCGCTGGAACTGGATTACTGGAACAGGCTGCCCAGAGAGGTTGTGGAGTCTCCTTCTCTGGAGACATTCAAGACCAATCTGGACACGTTCCTGTGTGATTTAATCTACGTGACCCTGCTCGGACGGGGGGGTGGACTGGATGAACTTTCGAGGTCTCTTCCAGCTCCTAACATTCTGTAATTCTGTGTGATTCTGTGATTCTGGGCTTGGTGCTGGGCTGGGCATCCCAGTCTCTGCCAGTGCCCTGGCTACCTGGGAGACATCTGGTTTGCACTGTGGGCTTCACTTCAAGTTTTCAAATCCCAGAACTGCTAGCCAGGCTGTGTTCATCAAGGTTAAAGAATATGTGAAGACTTGTCACTTCTTGCAGTCCTCAGCAGATCAAGGCAGAGTTATTCCCCAAATAGGGCCCACCATTTCCAGTCTTTGATGACAGTATTTGCTATAATGAGATTAGGCAAGGCTATGGTTTTAAAATCTGACTACAGCTGGAGCCGATGAAGATACCTTTGAATGCTAACTCTGAAGCAGTTGAAATATTTGGCTGAGTAGACTAAAGTCTTTCAGTGTCAAGTGCAATAACTCCTAGTGGGTGAGCATCAAACCTGATGTCCTCTTACTCCATCATCAGTCAGTGAGCCCAACCAAATCAAATATGCTGGCTTTGGTTTCCTGAAGCCTTCCAGCTATAACTAATGGTTTGTACATGGCTTTAATCCCAGTGCTTTCCAGCTCCCAGTTTCTCTTTCATTTATTAGTCAACTCTCTGTATTTTAAGTAGCTGTAAGATGTAATATCGGTTGTGGAGAATTAAAATAAAAGGCTTAGTCCACAGAGAACAGTCCTCACGCACAGCTTTTGTTGGCACTACTCAGGAGCATTAGGCTTTTTAACACTAAAATGCTGCTGCCTCTGGAGAGAATGGAACCATTGCACTCTGTGAAATATGAAAGGCCTGATCCCAATCTTATTTATAATGAAGTAAATTAATAGTGACTGACAGAAACTCAGGAATTGCTGCACCATTTCATGCCAGGAATCCAGCTCTTTCAGTGCCATCTATGACCCTGGCCAGCAGCAGTTACATTAGAGGACGTGACAAGAAAGGCTTTAGAAACAATTACAGCATGACCTGCCTATAGCAAAGACTCCTTCTTAACCTCCAGTTCAGAGGTTGCTTTGTGCCTTGAAATACAAGCATCTGCATCTATTCTGAAGGCTCAGATAGGTTCCTTTCAGTCATTGTCATTTTAACTTCATTTTCTTACTTACAGATTCTTCAATTTAAGTGAAATCAAGGGATTACATCATCACAGTGGCCATAAAGTTCCCGTATTAATCTCATGAGCCTGACAGAAACTGCTTATGACCTGACATGTGAGATCTGAGTAGAAAAGCAAACAAAAGACTTCCAGCAAAGCAAGCGTGCCCTTATTCACTCTCTAGGATAGGCAGGCTTTGTTTTACACGTGTAGAGGGACACACTTGTTGTGTACAATGCAAGATTGATCATACAGGGAACATCTGGAATTCATGCAAATCCCTCCTCAATCAAACACTAAAAGCCCTGTTTTATAGCGTTCTGCCAGCTGTATTAAAACACATGTGACATCATATCTGCACTCCAGCTGCCCTTGTGCCCACAGGTCTCTCCTTCCCCAGAGAGACATGCTGTTTCTCTCTCTACTGGGGCAATCTGGAGGAAGAAAAAGGGAGAGGAACCTCCTTCTGCACAAAGGAAAACCAAGCTGATCGTAAAACTTGTTCCTTTACAAGCAGCTGGGAAAAGTCACATACAGATTGTGGTGGTTTGCTTTTGCAAGGTTTCGAATTAACTTTTCCTTGAGCTTCAATTCACATGGTTTTAAACAGTACTAAGCTCTGTGGCTTTGAATGACTCCAAATATCAAGAGACTACCTTGATAAACCTTCTCCCTTTCATTTGGTATTTTAACCAGCATATCAAATCAAAAACGACTGTCTGAGGACATCTGAGGGACATTTTCTTGGGGAGCAGAGAAGGATATAGCCAGAAGGAATCAACTGGGGCAGGACCATGTAAAGGAACAACTACTACAGTCTTATGGCTTAGTGAGACAGCTCACCACAGCCCTGGTCTCCCATTTCTGCTGTCCTGCTCCCCAGACCTAGTTCTTCTTCCACATCTTCAACTTCTTTCCTGGCTCTGTTCAGAGTGATATTCAACTTTTGCTCTCTGGTTACATTTCACAGGGTACATGCCTTGGTGAGACAACTGCTTACCCAGCACTGGAGGATGGAGAGAAAACTGGATGTATCCTGGGCAAGGGACCAGAAAATAGATTTTGCTAACTGCATTGCTTTATAGTGGTGACTATTTTCAATATATTTTTGCAATTCACAGAACAGGGTAGGCACTCTACTAAAAAAATTTTAAAAAATATTTATTTAAGAAACTTATTTTTACAACAGATGGCAATTTTGAGGATTTGTTAGAAAATATAGAAAACTGGTAAGAGGAAAAGGGCAAACACACAGCCTGAAGAATTAAGGCTAATAAGAACAAAAGAACAAAAGAAATAGTAAAAATGGTGCTGCTACTTTACTAGATAGTCATGAGAAAAAGGATAATCTTATCTAACAGGGAGGAAATAATTTTCTATCAATTACTGAAAAAAAAACATTAAAGTTGAATACCACATGTGGATTACTTGCAAGAAAAAACCTTAAAAGACCTGTCTGAGGAGACTGTTATATTGTTGATTGAGAAGATCCAGAAGGCTGAAGAGAAACTAATGCTGGTCTAATATTTGGAATGGAGTAAATGACATGACCCTGCCATTTGTCCCAAGCAAAGTAACAGCTGTCTAGTATTGGTTTCAATTAACTTAGAAAGAAAGGAGACTAAAATAACAAGACGGAGTTAGTGGGAAAGGAGTCTTGTCAAACTGACTTCAAGCTTATGACTCTCTAAACTTGGTTGATAAAGGTCACAGTGTTGATATAATGCACCATGTCTAGATGCTCAAAGGACCCTGGTTTGGCTGTAGGACCCCCAATAACAGAGACAAAAGTGCAACACAGCAGTTACAGCACGACTCCAGTCATTCCTTTCCTAGTGTTACTATAATAGAGCATAGTCGTGTGTCAGGTACTGAGGTTTCTTAAGGCATTTGGCTCGAGATATGTGTTATTTGATAAGTGAAAAGAATCACAGAATCACAAATGTTGGGAGTTGGAAGGGGCCCTGAAAGATCATCCCTGATAGTCCAATCCCCCTGCCCGAGCAGGATCACCTAGAAAAGATCACACAGGAACGTGTCCAGATTGGACTTGAATGTCTCCAGAGAAGAAGACTCCACAACCTCTCTAGGCAGCCTGTTCCAGTGACTAACATCTGCTAGACATATCTAAAATTGCTAAACACATCTAAAATGGTTATAAATGGCTGTCTCACAGTATGATTATGGATGAGAAATCACTAGAAAGCACATGAATTTCTGGTAAGAGGCTGCTGAGAGCTGTTCATCTTCCTCAACTCTTGAACACTGTTGATGATATGAAAGAAAACTTAAAAACGTTACTGATAGAATTTGCAGATGACACATAGGATGGGGACATAATGAATAACAAAGACAAATTACTAATAGGGAGTGATCTGGATAGTGTGATAAGTGGATTACTAAAAAAAGTAGGTGTTTTGATACAGACAAGGAAACTATCAGCAATGAGGAATTAATGTTCTGCTCCAACAGAGAAGTATCTTTAAAAATGGCTCCATGGTTATAACAAATGAACAAATGACAACAGGAGGGGCTATGGCAAAGGGGACAGAGTAGTCCCTGTCTGGGTACATAGAATAACTGAAGGCTACTGAAATATTATGTGTACTATTTTAAAACAGTTAGATGCTGGATAAATTCACATTTGAAGCATGGTTTATGATGAGATAGTGAATTATTCACTGCAACAACTTGCAAGGTTTGTTCATGACTCGTCACTGAAAAAAAATATAATCATACCTTTCTAAAGGACTGGGTCAAACAAGAAGTCCCATGGCCAGTACTCTGCTCAAGGCCAGACTGCAAGATACTTTTTGATTCATAATCTATGAAGTCTGCTTGGGAGTGTTAGATGTTTTTTTTCTTTAAATATTGAATAAGACGAACTCCTGCATGTACATCTTGCTACAGAAGTGAAGGCCATTTTGAAATCAAATAAAATTTCTTCAAATATCATATAATATTAAAGGCCCTGTTCAAAGCCCATGGGAATTAGAGTTTTTCCATTTTTCATTGGTCTATGGGCCAGCCTTTTAAAGCAGGATCCCAGGGAAAGTGATTTCACCAGTCATTCTGTGAAATACCAACATAGAGACATGGGCTCCTCCAAATGTCATCCCATGCCACTGAGATACAGTCACTGTATCTTAATTTTACCAAATCTAAGGATGTAAAAAGAAAAACCTTAATCTGAATTACAGGCCAATACTTGCTTCAATATTTTCTGTAATCTTACATTTATGGTTTTGTACCATTTTCTTACACCACTGAAGTGTAAATTTCATGAATAAATTCTATTATCTCTGGAACTTCACTGATTAAAAAAGGAGCACATATGCAGTTTCAAAATAGTTAAATTCATTCTTCTCACACATCACCAGAAGAGTTGCATGAACAATCCATACTGAATAATTTATGTGGTGAATTTATAGTTTTAAGGTGACTTTTTAAAATAGCCACCAAAGTTATTTACCACTGCCAGATGATGCTTTTATGGGGATGTATTTGCATACATAACTGATACAAACCCCATTTCCTCTGAGCCTTTGTGCAAGTATTCAATATTGGAACTGTGGATATGATCTCCCAGATAATTGCTGATTGTCTTTGTTCTCTCATGATTCCTACACACAACCCCTGCCTCATCTCCTCCAAGCATGAGCAGCCTTAATACATTTTGCTGTCTGTCACGGGCAGAAATTTGGGCACATAGCTGTGTAAAATATTTGGATCAGTCTCCATCCTCTGATCTTTCAGACATTGTATCAGAATAGGACCAGGTAGAACACCAGGTGTTCAGGGTTGCCCCCACACATCCCACTACACAGCTGTCAAGGAATCTGCTTTCTTAGATGGATGAGGAATTCTAACTTTGGAATCTGTTTCACCTCGACTGATTCTTTCGAGTTCATGATGACACTTCTTGTGCAAACACTGTCCCTCACCTCAATTCACTCCCTTTCCTTCCTAGTAATTACTCCTCCAATATTTTTACAGTGAAAAATCCTACCTACTGCTCATCAGTTGCTGTGGCACACTAAAATATGCTTTTCTGTAAGAAGGGCTAGTTCAGATTACATTTCTCTCTCAACCACTACTCATAAATTTCACTCCAGTTGAAATCTTACCATTTCTCTGTAAAATAGACACACTCTCAAGTCTTTAAGTACCCTGCATGAAACACAGCAAGTGCATTGCAGTTACTTCTTCACAGCTGCACTGCACTGAAGTCCTGTATGGTTATTAATGACATGTCCAAGAGAGATAATTGATGGGTGCAGTCCCATGTTTTAATTGATATGACAGAGTTGGCTTAAGAGATTCTTGCCATCTCTGGAATTTGTTTTCCTGCCTTTTTTTTAGTAACACTGACACAGACTTCTTGCTTCATGCTTAGTACTTCTGTTTCGGATGAGAAGTATTTGATGCCCAAATGTTGCCATTTTTAACAACTCTAATACTGCTTTTTCCTATGAATCCTTTATTTCTATTACATCCATTGGAGTCTTTTCCTTGCTTCTGCAGTTTGTACACGAGGAACTCCCTGCTTGCTGTAGAATTTCACCTGATTTGTCCTTCAGCACAGATATTTGAACTTTGTATTTTTGCATTTTGTCGTATTCCCTGATGGAGTTGAGTATGTTCAGAGGACCACACAAATCTTCCATCTGACATTAGGATTCACCTCAATATCAGCAAACATCAGAATCAGTTGTAATTCAAACCATTTCAAAGAAAACATCAAGCCAGATGAGTCCCAAAATCTTTCTTTCACCAAATTCACTGGGAACCTTTCTTCAGGACAATACTTCCTGCCTGAGCAACAGTCTTTCAATCTGGCCTCTTCCTTATCTACATTATAATTCCTTTATTAATCCCTCATCTTTCACAGAATCACAGAATATTAGAAGCTGGAAGACATCTCAAAAGATCACTAAGTCCAACCCACCTGCCCAAGCAGGATCTAGATTAGATCACACAGGAATGTGTCCAGATTGGTCTTGAATGTCTCCAGAGAAGGAGACTCCACAACCTCTCTGGGCAGCCTGTTCCAGTAATCCGTCACCTTCACAGTGAAAAAGTTCCTCCTTACATTAAGATGGAACTTTCTATATTCCAGTTCAGAACCATTTCCCCTTGTCCTATCACTGGCCATTCACTGAGAAGAGCCTGGATCCATCCTCCTGACACTCACCCTTTATATATTTATAAACTTTAATGAGGTCACCCCTCAGTTTCCTCTTCTCCAAGCTGAAGAGACCCAAATCCCTCAGTCTGTCCTCAAAAGGAAGATGTTCCACTCCCTTAAACATCTTAGATGCCCTGTGCTGGACTCTCTGAAGGACTTGTTCTTCTGGAACTGAGGGGCCCAGAACTGGACACAATACTCCAGGTCTCACCAGGGCGGAGTACAGGGGGAGCAGGACCTCTTTCGATCTACTGGCCACCCCCCTTCTAATACACCCCAATACATCCCATTTTAGTTTTATGTGGCACAATAGAACTGCTCTTAGAGAGTCAACTCACATATACAAATTTTCTCAGAAACTGAGCAACTGAAAAGAAAGATGATTGGAAATATCACAGAGCAATGTCTGCTGGAATGACATTATCTTTAGGTGGGTCCAGGAAAATGCTCACATTTGTTGAAACTCCTGGGTCTTGGCTTCACCAACTAAGGAAGTTTGGTAGAATAACCTCTTCCCACACAATGTGCGATGTTTTCTGTTTTCAAGTATTTCTTGATATTTGTGCCTGGAACGAGACCCAGTGAGTCCTCTGTGCACTTAGTGGCTGCCTAAAATTATAAGATACCTAACATCGGCAGAGCAGTAACTGCGCTGAAAATGAGCTTCTTCCCTCACTGGCAAATTGATAAATTATACTCATGAAATTTGGGGGAAATAACAGCCTTCATAGGATAGTTTTAAGTGCAAACAGTAGCAATGCCCTTTCCCTAGGGCTATGAATGCACACTTAAGCTTGCTTGGTCTTGACTTCATATCCCTTTAGGCATACACTTAGCCATGGGGCCAAGGGTTTCCTTCTAAGCTCTTGAATTGACTCTCAGAATTTACAGCTATTTGTTAACTCACAGTTTAAACTTTAATATATTTTTCAGATGACAGAATAATGCATCTGCACTTAGGAAACATGCCTGGAGATAGAGTGAACATAAAGATATTTAAGCAAACTGATATGTGGACAAGTGGGTAAACATTTGACTACATGACTGTCAGAGCTCATTTCATGTTTTATCAGGAAAGGATCAGCAGCTGACAGGAACTGTCAAAAATATGCTGTATTTTGCATAAAATAGCTTAATAATGATCACAGACTGGCAGAAGGTCTATCAAAGTTCAGGCCAGTCAGAGACATAGCTCACAAATGAAGCATCTCAGAAATAATGGTTCACTGAAAGCAGCAAACTAATATTTTTTCCCCCTAAGGTTGATTAGTAAATAGTACTATTTACTGTGATTTTTTTTTTTTAATAACCAGAACCCATAGCCCTTCTTCAAGGGTATTAAACAGGCAATCATACTGCAACAGGACATAGAAGCAGACTGCCCACAAAGGCAAACAGTGGAGAACAGTGACTCTCCGGTTGTGACTACGCAGCTCAACGCGTTGTCTCTGGAGAGGGAAGAGGCACTGTATGATCTGTCTCCTCTCCAGACACAGCCTCATGAGCCACCTGTCACCAGACCAACCCTACCTGGCGCTGTGAGAAACAACTCCCCCGTGCACATTCACACTCATAGGGCTCTGCATGCCATGATGATGGTGACTGACCAGGAATAAGCCTATATTTGCATGGCAGCAAAAGCTGACCACGCAGGATGGTCTTACAGCCAGGTCAGTGTGCAGTGTGGGCTCAGCCCCTGTACTTGCTGGCTTTTCAGTGATGCAGGCAAGCCCTGAAATGTCCACCTCAATGGGACAATGAGAATTTATTCCATATTTGTTCCAACAAACCAGATGCAGGACTGGACTCAAGTCACATCAATTACACAGCATTAAGTGCAAAATAATGCAACAGCATTTATGTTATGAATTCACTGGGAACATATCCATTTGTTGCCACAGAACCAGATCATTATCAACAAAGCATTAGGAGGGCTAAAAAGAGGAAGAAGAGATTACACAAGGGTCTCTACCATTTCCTCGGCTAATTTAAGATAATCTCTGCTTTCAACTGTTTCTATTATTGTATAACTGAATGCACTGAGTGCATGTCAGTGTTCCTTGCTCTCGTTTGAAGCTAAGGCTGCAGGATACCTCACCTAGCATCAGTCCCAAGCTGCGCCGCCATGGGCTGCCACTCCAAGGGCTCAGTGAACCATTCTTCCAGCCCAGGCTGCAGCAGCAGCAAACCAGAGCGGATGTATGGACATTACCTTGATGTACGAAGCTGCCCCACTGCCGCTGGAGACACCCTCACTCTAGTGATGGCGATATTCCCTGCTTGGGTGGCAACCCCAAGTCAGACCTCAGGCTTGTACTCTCAGGGAGTGCAATGAGCACTCTGATGGCATTTCCCCAAAGTGACATGGTAGACAACGCAATCCACATGTGTGAAATTCACATGTGAGAGAGTAAATTGATGTGTTAAGTCTCTTTTGGAGAACTGAGTGCTTGAAAAAAACATTTCATGTCCACCTTGAAACAGAAACTTGCTGCTGGTCAGAGGCAGAAGTCAGGTATGTTTCCATTTCATTGCAATTCCTCTTTTTTCAAAGATTGAGAATTTGAAATAGAAAATGTAACTTTATGTAGATGAATGGTTACCTATAAACATTCATTCTTCTCTTTTCCCCCAAGCAACTTTCCACAGATTATTTGAAGGACTATAATACTTTGCTTTCCTAGTAACCAGGTGTCCATATTTTGTGTGATTATTTGTTCATTTCTTTTTTAGGATAGGTATTTTCTGTGCAATAATATCCACTGATGGTACTGAAATGCAAAAAATATGTCTCTATTGTTGTTTGATTGCTTGACTTTTGACTGTCTTCTGGTCCTGTTTGATGAATTATGGACTGGAGAGACCTGCAGCCTGAGCTTTCTCTGAAGGTATTTGGCTACCTCTTCAATAATCCTTTCTTCTCATGACTTTTCAAATCAAAACAAATGATGAACTCAGCTCAAATGGTAATCCAGATTTTATTTTCCTTTTCCTGAGAAGAGCATAGGCATAAAGAACACTTAATCATGCATAACAGACACACACACACACACAAAAGTTATTTATTTTTCTGAATGATTTATAGTCCGGTTTCTTCTTTTGTTGTTGTAGAAAAGAAGGAGGAATTAAAGTAGAGGTTCATTACTCAAAATGGCAACAGTCCCATTAGGGAGGGACAGCAGAAGGAAAACATAGCCATAATTTTACTTATTTTATGAGAGATGATCTCTTCCATACTTCTCTGAGTAGATGATGGTAAGTTCAACATAAAGAAATACACCATCAGCACAATAAATAAGAAAGAGAAGGATTACTGATATTTTCTCAAGAGCATCATACAGAAATAAATTCACATTCTGTTATATTCTGATGTGCTACTTACATATGCTGAAGTAGTACACCTCAGAGGGCATAAGGTGAAGAAACTGGAGCTGCAAAGGATGCTTCAGCAGCTCTTTTGTAACAAGACTTATTTTGAGTCTACCCACATTGCAAGGCAAAGGGCTGGCTCAAGCACAAGAGCACCAACTTTCCAGCTATGCTGTTGACTTCAGCTCCACAACGATATTCCAGCAACATATAATATCCATGCTATAAGTTGCAGAACTGTGCTGTCAGAGAAAAAGGTTTCACTTGGCTGTCCTCTGGCTTTCTGGGGTACTTTAACCCCAGCTCAAGCCATAAGGGAGTGAGTATTCACACACATATACAAAACTGCTTTTATGACCAAGTTGTTCAGAGTGACTCCAGTCACAGTGAAACTACCTAAATCATGGGATCATAGAATTGTTTATAGCAGAAAAGACATTTAAGATCACCAAGTCCAACCATTAACCCAGCACTTTGAAGACCACCACTAAACCCTGTCCCTTAGTGCCACATCAAATTGACTTTTAAATACCTCCGGGGATGGTGACTCAACCACTTCTCTGGGAAACCTGTTCCAGTGCTTGACAACCCTAAATCCAGTCTAAACCTCCCTTCATGCAACTTGAGGCCATCTCCTCTTGCCTTAAATAACAGATTTCTTATTCAGAAGAGTATATTCAAATGTTACCAGCACTCTTTCAAAGTCTGCTCAGATGGTGTATAAATGGACCTATCAAGCACTTAGAGATGCCTCCTACAGATACTCAACACTTGCAACATGCACTCCAAGCACCTTTTGTAAACTGGTCCCAGTGCAGAGGTCCCTAATAGAGAACTTCAGCTTTGCATGAGCTTCCTTTGTCTGTGGCTACTCATCACTTGCAACATGAGCCACGGCAGCCAGGGACTGGCAGCTCTCTTACAAATTTCCAGAATTTCATTAACTTCAATGATAATAATGTGAAGTGATTAAAAATATTTTGTTTTGCTTGTCTGAAAGAAAGGCATAAATGAGATGCTTTGTTTCTATTTTCAGTCTGTTTGCTAATTGTAAGAAAGCAAAAGGGTCTAAACCCTCCTTATTTGGTCCTGTCAAGGTCTGACAGCAAGGGAAATGTCCTTGGGAGGAACAAACAGTCAATCTGTGTATAAAGACAAAGCAGAAAACACTGCAAACCTGAAAGATTACTGAAAATCATTATAAAAATTGAAAAATGAGGGAAAAACATGATTATGGTCCAACCAGAGAGCAAACGTTCTCAGGTTTTATCAGCGATGTGGGGAGTCTAGCAGTGTGCAGTCAGGTCTTACACTGACAACTCTGCATGATTCCTTGATGTAATTTGGATGATGCTGGATAACCTGTGATTTACTAAACGCTCTCCAGTTAGCCAGTCTGATCAGGGTTTCCCAGCGTATCAACATGGTCATACCTGTGTGTCAGCTGCAGATTATTCCCTCACTTGGCTCTGAGCTGTGAGGATGTGCACAGCTTTGGATGTAAATGAACCTCTGACCTATCACACATACATGAAAGCAGACCCAAACTGCCTGAACTTAGCTTATAACGACTGCCGGAAAGAAATTACTATTCTGTTTATTAGTATTACTTCTTGAATAGAAACAGGCAGTATTAGCAGTGGAGGGAAAGCAATGGTTTTGGTGCTGGATGATGCAATACTACTAGAGTTGATTAACATAAATTGAGAGCTGTTTTTTGCTCTTTTTCTTTTTAACTAGTTTTGTTGATTATTTAAAAAACAAAACAAAACCCCAAAAACCACTCCAAAAAACAAACCAACAACATACTCATACACATACAAAAAAAAAGATGATCATATAAGCTACAACATTGGAATCAGGGAGAAAAAAAAAGGAACTGAATCTATCTCGAGATTTAGGCTACTCTTTTCAATACCAGTCCATCTTTCTCTGGAAATAATGAAGAAGTTATAGTTCATACAAATTAAAACCCCGTTTATTACATTTGGGTGCTTCTAAGTCGCTAGGCTTGACACAGCTGATATATCTTTATGAAAGCTGAGGCTAAGGAAATGGCTGTTGCTTTTCAGACTACAATGAAGAGTTTTTGAGGTCATAGACTCATTTCCATGGTGAAAAACTGTTTATTATATGATGAAGCAACTGAGCAGATGCCTGAAGCAGGGATGAATGGACTAGATGATCTTTACAGGTTCCAAACCATGATACCATTCTACGAAAATCCTGGGCCAAGTGCTTTCCTTTGGTGTCTCTAAATTCGTCTATCAAAAAATCTGTGTAAGTAGAAGCATGTATCTCTAAATTAACAACAATCTGGACCCTTTTGATTGATGGATGCTCTGGATCTTGTGGAACAGGTAACTGATATCCAGTAAGGATCTACGCATGAATTACATTGCTAAGCAAATTCATTACAAATTTATCATGTTGAAGGAGGCTTAATTGCTCAGTGAAATGTTATAAGGAATAATAGACAATCACACACACCCTCTTATAACACAGTAATGGGATGCTAGGGAGGGAAGGAAACATTCCCTTGAGTTTGTTCTTAAAAAATAAACTGCTATGTCTGGCCCAAAGAATAGTAAAATATATTCACCCTTCATGTATCTGGGCCTGTTGTCCAAAATAAATTGATTATAGAATAGTTATATTAAATTATGGGATCTCTTCCATTCCTCCATTGCTTTCTTCAATTCATTTATATTAAAAGGTATTAATACTCCCCAGAACCTTTGTCATTCCCCCAGCAAGAAGAGGGGATGTTATAGATGCATCAAGGGTTTTTTGGTGTAAAAAAAGAAAGAGTGGGAAGATGAAGGATATGAAAGATCGAGAGGGGGACTGTGCTTTTCTCATACTTGCAGCCTCCTCCTGCTCTTGGCCCTGTGGAGCCTGGACATTGGTTCTGGAGAAGCTTGGAGGCTCCATAGACATATAGAAATATTTACGGCATTCATCCATGGGCTCCGTGTAAATCCCTGCAAGATAAAAGGTGTTTCATTTCTATGGTTTGTTTTCGATGCACCCTTAAAAACCTGGCAACCACGTTTATCTTTAAAAGCAATATCTATGCACATTTCATTTATTTCCCAGTGACTGGTTATTTTCAGTGAAAGTGTCATCTTCAATATTTATCTGAGCTTAAAGTTTCTTTCCTGCAAATACTATAAAAATTAGCTTAGATGACATGGTGACTTTGTGATGATTTATGTTCCACAATAGAAGCACTTAATCTGTTCATACGCTGGCCAAATAATATCCAATAAAATATATAGGGGTAGAACTGAGTCATCTTCGTTATGGAGTGGGAGCTCTTTATTATCCAAGTGCCAAATGGCCTTCTGACTTAAGTGGAACTTCTTATTGGGTAAAATGCTGTTATTTAATACAAGCAAGTGTAACCAAATCATTCCCATCATAATTAAACACATTATT
This sequence comes from Heliornis fulica, assembly GCA_013399135.1. Lineage (NCBI taxonomy): Eukaryota > Metazoa > Chordata > Aves > Gruiformes > Heliornithidae > Heliornis > Heliornis fulica. The sequence goes on along the minus strand of VXBZ01005599.1, from coordinate 441,111 downwards.
ATTTCCTATAACCACACAGATTCTTATCTTGCCAAGACAATTTTAATGGGGTGAAAAGTTCAGTTTTAAGGAGGATAGAAGAAAACAAATGCTGAAAGGATAAAATATGTATCCAAACCCTGTCCAGGAACACCAGTGGACCTAAGGGGTATTGGGAGAATGAACCTGAATCTGGTAAGATTTAAACATTAACATGAACACAAAAATTTCTCAAAAAGCTTCATGGATATTATAGCCATATTTATTCATTCTGTTTTATGTTAATGCTATTAGATGACATCATATTCAATAAACAAATGTGAGAATTTTTTTTACTTTGATCTCAGTTTGGGATGGTATTTAATTTCAAAACCTCAGTATATAATAAGTTACATACATTCTTTCTTTGGCCACATCTAACCCAGAAAAAATCATATTTGTATAGAATTGGTTGTCACTCCTTTAGTCAGTTCTTACCTTGGTATTTACTGGGGTGTTTCCATAAGGAATGATTCTAGTTGTGAAGTGGCCATAACATCATGCATTAACTGTCTTCAGAAGGAAAGCATGGCATGCAAGTACAGAACCGTAAACCAGCAGGTGATCCTTCTCACCAACCAAAGCACCAAGTCTGCTCAAATACACAACGCAATTTCCAGTGCTGGGCAACACATAATTCTAAATGTTCCTGACTAATGACTAATGGTAGTTTCTGATACCATTTATGGAACAATTACAGCCATTTGTTTTATACTGGGAGGATTATCAGCTTTTGGATTTAGAATAACAAAAACTAATTTCATGGAAACTGGGGAGGTGTAGAAACGTTATCTCCTCGTCTGTGTTTATTCAGTGATAGCATTGTTTAAAGCCCATGATCCTGTCTGCATCTGCCACTGCAGCTGGCCTAGCCAGCTCACCAGTCTTTATTTAGCTGGATATTACAGCAGTAACATTTCATTGCAGTTGTGCTTGGAAGAAGTCATAGCCCATTGGTTTTATTGAAGCTCACTTCTAGTTTACTTCCATTTCAGGGAAAAGGACAGCTGTTTTAATATGTACTTGGTGGAGCACCTAAAGGGTTTTAGTGCTAATTAAGTTGGGAGGAACTGTTTTTAAGAAGCACCTTTTTGTAAATATCAAGCAGCTCAATCATGTCTCTTTGTTATTATTTGAGTCAGAAATTAGTCAGTACAAGCTCAGCAGACCCACAGCACCATGAGGTACGTTGGAGTGTGACTTCTTTGGACACTGTAGAGTTGGTTAAAACTGAAGGGGTGGGTAGGTAGGAGGGCACATTTGGCTGAGAGCACTCTCCAGTCTTCCTGATCTCTCTCTGTCAGGACTAAGCTTATGGAAAAGGATCTGACGTGAAAGAAATATTTCCCATTTCTAACATTAATTTTAAAAGATAGACTCCATTCTTCTTAAAGATCTGCATGAAACAGAATGTATTGGGCTAACCCTCTCCTCTTGCTCACACACCACCTGAGCAGTCAGTGATGGGCATACAAGACCACAGAGTATGAGTCCTTCATTTTCAGCATCATCTAAAGCTTCAAGCTTTGATACTTACTGTTTTAAGCCACAAATCAGTTAAAAAGGTAAAGAGTCCCTAAACTTAATTGAAAGCCTTCAAGCCAGAGCAGAGTGTGGTTTAACTCAGTTGTCTGCTGCAAGACTCATGGGTCAGACTGTCCTGATGCCTTCTAGGCTGCCATGATGCATCCTCACAGGTTTAGGGTGTGCAAAAAGGAGCAACTACTGGTTTTATACATTGAAATGACTACGTGAATCATGACCTCCCCCGCTTAGCCACCTGATGGTGCTATTTAAGAACGTGTGAGGATGAAAGAAGGCTCACTGCCCACATTTAATAAAAAATACAGATGTCAATAGGAGTTTTGCCTGAGTAGTAATTGAAGTTTTGACCCTAGGATTTGGTGCATGACCATGCGTTTTTATTGCTTCTGCATAAATGCAGAAAAATGGGCACCTTGTCTCCCTAATCACATGAAACACTTAAATCTGTCATCTCCTTCTGCATGTTCAGAGGAAAAAAAAATCACATTCACCCATGATTGCATGAAATTACTCTGCAAAGCAGCTGTGTAGACTTGCTTTGGTGCTGCTCACATCAGAATATTTTTATCACTTAAATTCCTGTTTTACAACCGAGACCTTCAAATCTGTTCTCACCTTACTGGAAGAGATGAAATACAGTATATGTGTTGCATCAAATCACTCAAATACATATTTATTTGCCTCTAATTGCTGTTTCCCACTGTAGTTCCACAGGATTAAGGGGTTAAATTTTGCTGTTGCAAAGTGGTGTAGTTACTACAGAGCTTCACCTTTTCCAGCTGTTTAGAGTTTGGCCCTACTGACAATGATGAAAGGGACCATGCGTCTCATTCACTGTGCTTGTGATACTGTATCATCTTTTTGATAGTTTAGTTATTTGCTGGGTGACATAATGGCTATTTTTAATGTAGTCTCAATTTAGCATGACCAAAATAAGCTAAGTAAAAAAATTATGAAGAACAGGATGCCTTTTGGCATCACTGGAGATAATTAACTTCCTACTGGAATTTCATAATTTTGTCCTCTATGTATAAGTTACATCTCCAAACCCAGCTAGCTACTTTTGAATAAATCACACACATGTGCAAACATCTGTTTATGTTTATGGTCCAATGACTCCTACTTACTGGGCCAGGAAACCTCCATTCAGGTCCCAGCTGTGTAATATTAATTTTGCTCGGATTGCAGGGTAGAATTAAATAGATGGGTGACTATGTGAAAGTGTAAGTGACTCTTTGTGCTTGAGTGCTGCATGGGCAAGCAGGAATAGGGGCATTGTTAAACAATTCTCTTTCCCTGTCTCAGAGCCACAGTTGGACACACTCCTGCTTTAGCTCCTTGCAGACATGCCCATATTTCAGCCTTTCATGCACCAATAGATACTAGCTGGAAATATTTTACTTAACACATATTTTCCTGCCCTGAAAAAAAAAAAAAAAGAAAAAGTGATATATTCATTTCCAAAACCGAGAACAGCTTCTCAATATGATTACTCTTTTCCATTGACACAGGATTTCTGAACATAACAAACCATGCTGTTCTCTTTTGCCTGTAGAACTGACTTTATTTCTGGAGTTTTCAGTGGATTTCAGAGCACCAGGCAAGATAGATAAACAGGAATATAAATGATAATATATACAAGTAACCGCATCATCACGTCGCTTGAACATAGATCTAGGGCGGGCCCCGTACTTTTGAAAATCTCAAATTCATGTAAACATGTAAGAAAGGCTTTTCTTGAGGTTACTGTAGCTAAATGTAACTATCTATTCCTAAAATATTGTCTCTTTTCAGGTAGGCAACTGAACTGAAAATGTATTAGGAATGCATATGAAGTAGAGAAAGGTTACAGTATGAGCTGTAAAGCTGAACAAGCATCCTTTGTCAGTGCATCATATGCACACAGTGCTATTGCTCATGTGTTATGATATGACCTTGGTCTTACACTGTAATTTTTTATTATCATATAGAGTGATATAAAGCTTACCCAGCTTTTTGAACACAGTCCATCAAATAACTGTCTCTGCCTTCTCTTCACATTAAAATCTACAGTGATTAATATCACTTGTAATGAAGTTTTATAAGAAACTTAAAAGCAGAACTGGTTTTATCACCTGGGTTATCAAATCTTTGTTAGTGCCACTGGAGGAGTTGCAGAATATAAATCCCTGAGAAACAGATAAAGCAAACAAATCATAATAATCTAAGATCATGCAGGGATACACTGCCTAGGACAAATAAAGTCATCTTGCAGATAAATACAGAAGACTATCATAAATATCACTTAGTTTTCTTGAAAAACTAATATCAGGGATTGACAATTCCAATTTAGTTTGAAATAAGTAGTGATCTAAAACTTCAAGCAAAGCAATACCAGTCTTCATTGATGGCCTAATGAACAAGCCAAAAACAAATTGGCAGGTGTCCTGTCTTGCCAGATTCTGAGAATATGATGTAAGGTAAGACTCCAACAAAAGAATTAACCATTGAGAAAAGAAGTCTTGGGGTTCTTTGTGGGAATTAGTTTTTTCTGTGCCCTAGAATCCATTTATTATTTCACTTAATCTAAAAAAAAAAAAACAAAACCCTATCAGAAGACATCCAGACCACCCTTTCAACCTCAACCATTATGTGATACTGAGAATTTTCATATTATTCCACACTGTTTTTAAGTGTCCTGATGTTCAGAGAAAACCTCCTGTGTTTCAGACTGTACTCAGTGCCTCTGGTCCAATCACTGGGCACCACTGTATAGAACCTGTCTCTCTTCTCTTCACACCTTCTCTTCAGGGGAATATACACCAATAAGATCCCTGTTTTGCCTTCTCTAGCCTAAACAGTCCCAGTTATCTCAGCCTTTAAGAAACTCTTTCAAATTAGGGAATCCCTGCAGCAGGCAGAGGAACCAGAAGGTTTATAAAGTTATCATCAAAGAAATATGTCTTCTGTAATCTAGTAATTGCACTGACTTCTCCAAATCAGGTGAAAGTGATGTTTTGCTGCAATTTTGCTGATGCCAGGATTTGGATGCTGAGGCTTTAGAGAAGCACCTACACATATCCCATACAGCTAGGGGGGAATAACCACATCATGGGTGGGGCATGGTAGCATCCAGAGGACTCTGAAGTGTTCATCTGGAGTCTTCAAGTACTCTCCTCATCCCTGGTAGAAATTGAGATTTATGGTGGAGTAGAAGCATACTGGGAAAAGCTACATGAAGCAAGTGCTTGCTGAAATTTTGGTTATGTGTTTCTCACTTCAAGATAAATAAATAGGTCCTTGTTTGAGATAAGTCTTTAGGAACAGCTCTGGGACCCTAACTGAATATCTGAGATAGAAACTGTATTCATACCACTGCTAAAAAGGCATTTAAAATTCAGTCATTTAAGCCTCAATCTTTATTTTAAACAATTGGTTTAGTAAACACATTTAGTTTTCAGCTAGCTGTACATGAGACATTTGAACTAGAAGAATACTGTCTTGTCTAGGACCATGGAGAATGTGAATATAGACCCAGAAACTAATAAAATGACACCTAAATTTTAAGACTTAATTATGGCTTTGTTACAGACTCCTCTCTCAGATTTATGGTTAGTGATTTATAAGAGCAGCTGTGTAGTAAAAAAAAATGAAGAAGAATGGGAAAACTTGCTAATTTATTGCCAGAGACTAGTCACTGGGAAGTAAATAAACCTTTCTTTCCATATTAGCAGTGGATGAGCTCCTTGTATTTGCATTCATCTCTGACTCTACCTTTAGCTGGTACATTTTTCAAAAGAGGAGATTTTCTCCATCCACTTGCAGCTCAGCTTCCAGCCTGGCTCATTCTGCGTGTACAGCACAGCAAAGGACGAAGACTATCCAAATACCTCAGCCACCTCCAGCTGCCAGGGGAATTTGAGGTAAGCTGAATGTAATTTACACACTGGAAGTTGGCCAGCACACCAGGACTATTATCTCCAGTTTTGCAAAAAGGACTACGGGAATGTTAATTAACACAAGTGCCCAAGTCCTTGGTTTTATGTGTCTTCTGGAGGAAGGACACGGGGCTGAGGAGAGGTGCAGAATGTCTAATGAACAGAGAGGGTAGTAAAGTTGTTGGCTTTCAGCTGGGGTGGTCATATTGTGCTCGGAGGCATATGGCACGTTTCAGAGATGGAAAGAGAAGGTAGAAATTTCTCAGAGCCAGGAGTGCCTCATTTTATAGCTGATTAGCTAGATGATGACATACCTTCAAGTATGAACACAAGTAGTGGCAGTGACTTAGACAACTGAGTATATATGAACCACTCCAAAATCACCTATATACCTGGTGTATGCAACAGAGAGCTAATTTGGTCTGTAACTCTGAAAGGCTTCACAGCATGTGTCTGGTGCCCAAAGTCACACAGAATCACAGAATGTTAGGAGTTGGAAGGGACCTCATAAGATCATCTAGTCCATCCCAAACCATTTTATTCCCTGAGCTGTTTCCAGTCCTTTAAGAAAAATACAGATATACTACAAAGCTGTCTAACAGACTTGTATTTTGGCCTCTGTCTCATTGTTTCTGCTAGCTTACCACCAAACTGATAATAACTGGAAATCCAAATTTTCCTTCTTACATATACCATGCTTTCTGTGTGCAAATGCCAGAGTTTGGCTGAATTCAGGCAGACTTTAAGCATTGTTGGGAACTAAAGGAATGGAAGACACCTCAAAAGAAAGATATACTCATAAATGAGCTCTCTTCAGTATGAGTGAGCCTTGTTCCTTCCTGTGACAAGAAGTCGACTTAGGACCAGTACACATCTGTATCTTTGGAGGATGGACATGTAGATTAAGCCACTAGAGGGAGATGCAATATGCATTTGGCTGGAGTCGGAAGAAGAGTGCTTTATACCATAAACTCCCTTACAGCAGTTATAGATAGTATAATATCAAAAGTCTGCAAGTGAAATGAGCAGGGCTCTTAATTGTTTTTTCTAATGTAAAATACATATATATAAAAATAGAAATGTATAGTAAGTTACATGCAGAAGTGTAATTTACTTCAGCAAGGTGTTCGAGTCCATGTTCATGACAGAATATATTCACATATATGCATGGCAGTTGGTTCTTGTGTTACAAATGGCTTCATGAGCACAACTCATAGCTCCTACTCTGAGTCTTTGTAGGGTGACCAACACTAAGGCTGTGATGATACGGTGGCTCCTGGGTAACATGAATTCCAGAATTCTGTATGAAATGCTGACAGCTATGGGCTTGGGCCATGCTGCTACTTCTCTCTATGTCCAAAGCCATCTTGATAATGAGATATTAAGCTTACTGAGAACCTATGTGAGCCATGGTTGAAGCTGACCTTCCTCTCAGCTTTCCAGGGCATGTGACAGGTGTCTTGTAGCTCTTAGCCATATACTTTGTTAAATGTCTTATGGGTTAGGAAGATTACCCCCTAATTCGAGGCATAGTGGCAGGTCTTTAATGGATGAATATCAAACACAGAGTAACAGAGGAACTGCAATCCTTTTGAGGAACAGCATAAGAATTTAAAATCTGCTTGACAAATGGGTGAAATGAGCTGAGGAAAACTGGATGTAGTTCAATGAAAACAGAGAAAACTGAATGCTTCTAAGTGGAGATAATGAACTGTACAAACACCGGATGCAAAACGTCTGCTGGGCATCAGCCCTGTGAAACAGGATCTGGGGGTTACCAAGGTTCACAGACTGAGCTTGTGTCAACATTGTCACACAACCGCAAAAAATAAATATAATAGTGGGCTGGGTAAACAGGAGAGTTGTACATAACAGTCACATGAAATAATCCTTCCATGCAGCTAGGAAAAGACAGTGCTTCTCACCTGATATCCTTGGCACTGTATTTTAGAAGTGGCGGGTCACTGAAAGGCTATCAAATGGAGAGCAACAAAAATGTTCAGCAGCCTAGAAAATCATAGAATGGTTTGGGCTAGAAGGGACTTTAGAGATCATCTAGTTCCAACCCCCCTACCATGGGCATGTACCTCTCTCTAGCCCAGGCTGCTCAAGGACCCATCCAGCCTGGCCTTGAACAACTTCAAGGAGGGAACAGCCACCACTTCCTTGGGCACCATGTTCCAGGGCCTCACCGCCCTCATAGTGAAGAATTTCTTCCTAATACCAATCTAAATCTTCCCCCTTTCTCATTTAAAACCATTTTAAATGGTTTTAAAAACCATTTCCCCTCATCCTATCGCTACACACTCTTCTAAAAAGTCCCTCCCCTGCTTTCTTGTAGGCCAATTCAGGTACTTGAAGGCCACAATAAGATCTCCTCAGAGCCTTCTCCTCTCCAGGCTGAACAACCCCAACTCTCTCTGCCTGACCCTTTTGAAAGTTTTTTCTTCCTTCTTTCTTGAAAGGGTAGCTTCAACCACAAAGGAGAAGACAACATATATCAATGATGTGAAAAGTTGCTGCAGAGAGAAGAAATTTTCTCTTTGTCCTCTATGCCTTGGGCAAAGATTAATGAGTTATTATTGCCTAACTTGCAGGACAGGACCTGTAGAGTAAATATCAGGAAAAGGATGTAGGTGTTAAACGGCAGGACAACAGAATAGATTTCCATGAAGGGTGGTGAAATTTCCATTATTTGAGATTTTCAAGCACAAGGTAACCCCACCCCACCCCGCTTTGGGGGTAGAGAAACCAACTGCATAATCTCAAATAGGGCCTTCCAGCCTTAATTCTTGGGGGAAAAAAATGGGCTTCAGCAAATATTTGTTTGAATTAGAACTAGTTATAAAAGCAGTAGCATAAAATTAGAATTATTTTTGGTGTGTATAATCAAATTTTCCTCATTATAAAAAATAATATTTGAGGAAAAAATGGTGGAATTGGGAATTATTCCAATTAGTCCAGAGACTAGAGTACTGAAGATGTATAAAGATTAACCTTTTTCTGGCAGGAAGATGAATCACACAAATTAATAAATCCTTTCTTATCTAAATTCTACAAGAAGATGATCCTAGAACATTTCTTTCTCAAGTAAAAGTAACATCTTTTTGTTTGTTTTTTGTCTGTCTGATTTAAATTTAAAGCACAAACATCCTGGCACTGTTTCACCCTGGATCTGCCATATATTCTCCTAGAATAAAAGCTCCACGCCTCCCTTGTTTACACCCTTTCCTGGCAAACTCCCAAATGCCTTGAGTCAAATCCAAAAGCACTTCAAACAGAAACCATATGGCTGTGGGGGGAGCATTTTTTTTCTTTAACCAAACATTTCTACGGTACAATTAAATAAATATTTTTAAGGTTTGCTATTAAATTTTGTTAGCATCTTACTGAGTAATACAGCCAGTCAGACCGCTCTAAGTGGCAAACTAACAAACAGTATATTGAAAAAAAAAACTAAACCCAGAGAACCCAACAGGACATGTTCTGGGAAAGATTGTTCTGAGTGGGACAAGCATCATCGGTTGCGATGCTCCCAGCCACTATGTCCTATGATGAATACTCCATGTTCTGAGTGCTTCCTTTTTAAAAAATATTGATGCTGTTTGTAATTAATTAATCTCTGCATTTGAGGATGTCAGTTTTTGTGGTTCCTTTATATCCTGAACAGAGAGATTTGTTTAATGAATGGCAATTACATGTTATTCCATTGTCTCAAGGAATGAAAGGCAGAAAAAAACACATTGTTTGGATTTTTAATTTTTTTCCTCTTACAGATTAGTAATGGAATCCAGAAACGTAGATCCAGACAACTTCACTCTAGTGGAAACCAGTTTAACATTGTTATTAGTTCCATTCAGCCCCCCTGGAAGGATTAGAAGTTAGTTTGGTTTATGTCATAAACCTCTCCCCAGTTTACGTACAGCTGACGCATTGGCTGCCTTGCAAGGAGGCAGCTGGTGGCAGAGGAGGGGTGTGAGCACCATGCAATGGCCCTGTTGGCTCCACATTCTTGGGGACCCCTGCACAGCTGGTGCTTGGGACCCCCTCTGCCCCCTGATGGAGCCTGGGGACCAGATCCAATGAAACGACTTTCAGGGAGCTTAATCTCAAACCCTCAGGGGATGGAGAAGTCCCCCCAAGCTTCAGCTCAGCGTCATGGAGAGGTTGTTCCCAGGAGACTGGGCTGTCCTCTCCTGGCAGCCACCAGTGCAAATTTGACTGGGAATTGTCTGTTCCTGGATGGGAGCAAAACCCTGTGCAAGAATGTCTGTAGGCACCAGGACTGTAGCTGCTCTCACAGCATTTCTTCTGCTTGGGCCTCAATTCACTAAGACTGGAAGTTTGCCTACGTCTGTGGAGTTTTGGCTGCCTTAGATACAGCCCACTCAAAAAGAAAGGACAATTAAAGCAGAAGAAAACAAACATACTTTTTTTTTTCCTAAAAGCATCTTCATTGCCTTCATTGAGAATATTGATTGACTGGCAATAGAAAATAAAACAAAAGAGCTCTCTGGAACTCTCGTTTTAACAAAAACATTCTTTTATTTTAGACAGAGAAGTTTCCTCCCCTGCCACCAATTTTTTTTTTTTTT
>VXBZ01005599.1:378405-431030 GCA_013399135.1 Heliornis fulica | reverse complement strand
TTTTTTTTTTTTTTTGTGTGTGTGAGAAACACTGCCAGGCAGCTGCCAGCCTTAAACTACACTAAGACAAGCCAACTGCTTTTCAGATCTTTGGAAATGAATGTTGGAGGTACTTTTATGCTTAGCTGATTTATCTGGACACAAAAGGAACACAGGCACTCTGATGTAGATTAAACAGACATTTTGGTGGTTGAGATAATTTCAATAGTGCAGTCACAGGATTCATTACTTAGAGTTATCCATCAATTTGATGAGCCGAGACGGAAAAAAAAAACAATCCACAGTGTAAATGAATTTCTAAAAAGAAATAAAATTAAAATAAAATAAAACAAAACCAAATGAGAAAGGGAAGGGTGCAAGCACCTGCATCACATTGTGCTTTAAATTCAGTGTAAGGATTCTACTTAAGGTAATAGTTTGAAGTCCAGTATTTCACAAAGCAATTTTCTCAGGCACAGTAATGGCTTCCTCATGGCAGAACAATTTCACTGTGGTATGAGGACAGTGAAAATACTCAACATTGGACTTTCCTGAATCACAACGACGTGCCAAGCAGGAGCCTTGCTAGAAATCACTCTGCCATCTCAGAGAAGAGAGCAGGTCACTCCCTCCGTGGGATAAGGGAGATATCCCACACAGCACCAAGCATTTGTATCTCTAACAATTATCTACTTCCCAGGGGCCACCTAATTGTTGTTACCATCAATCCCCTTGTCACCTGCAATTTCAATCAGTCTCTTAAAGGTTTCCCTACCTGGGTTTTCCCTTTGGTGCTACTTCTCCCTTGCCAAATGAGCCTTGGATATCTGTCATGCCAAATGCTTAAGGGATCGTTCCAGGACGGCTGGGGAGCAGCAAACTCTTTGATTATAGATAGCCTGTTGTATGTTAGATTAGGTATCTGCTCCACTGTGAAGCTAAATGATACAATGCAGGGGCTGAATAACTCCTTTCAGTCATGGTCTGGGGCTGCTGTAATCCTTTTTATTTTCCTTAAACCGTGACTAGCCATGTGTTTTCAGTTACAAGTAAATGCAAATCAATCTGTGTGATGTGGACGTTAGGGAATCGTGCAGTTTTCTTTAATTCGTATTATATTAGCTTTCATCCACAGGATAACATGTGCACATGAACTTGGGCCCGGGAGAAAGGCAGGGGGAAAGGAAGGCAACAATTATGCATGCTGTAATTGTTCCCACCCAATATTATGGCATGCAATGCATTCGACATGACTGTAACTACACAGTAGCATGACATTTTAAGCAACATCAGCATGTGTTTTGCAAATGGCAGCCCCCATGTCCCCGTCCCTGTCCCTGTCCCCTCCCTCTTCTGCCTTCACACTGAGCTCATCCACTTTGCAGCTGGCATTGCTTCCCAGCGGCTGTGGCAGCTATGTAACGAACACGCCATCCCGGGGATGGAGCAAAGAGCTCTCGGTCTAAATTTCAGCTGACAGCTCCAACATGAGTTGATTCATGATTAGCTACCAAACCCACATCCAGCAATGTGGGTTTGGTAGCAGCAATCTCTGACTCCAGGAATGCTCCCCAGGAAGCAGATGAGCATGGGGACTGTTCTTGTCTGCAGTGTTGGGAGAGTCAGCACAGGAACACACCCTTCTTAAAGGAATGCATTTTTAGTAATGTCATGGAACTTCTGTTGTTGAGGCACTTAGACCACCATTAAATTTGAACTTTGTAATGAAAGAATAAAAAGACAAACTAGACATTCATGCATATAAGGTGGTGTAGCTTCAGTGGTCTGGACAGAGCTGGCCAGATTTGTTCTATCCAAGGACATGGAGAAATATGGCATTTTAAGCTCCTCTTCGGCAAAGCCTGGCTGGCACCAGGTCCAACATACAATGCAGTGTTTTAAGACAGTAGCAGGTTCATACTTTGTTTTTAATTCATTTTAGTAAGTGTGGCATTTGTTTGGGAGCCTAAATCAAATAGTTGGAAAAGGTGGGGTAGAAGGGAAGTATTCTGCACTTATGAACATGGTGTAAAAAACATCTGTAACTGGACTCCCTTTGCTTTGCTAAAGGAAGTACTCACACAAGTTGCTGCAATTAGGCCAATACCATGCTAAGAACTGATAACCTGCAGTCATTGGCACTTTTATATGCATAAAATTCTCAAGCCACCATGAAAATTTTCTAGGTTTCTGCTATTTTTTAATGTGTCTGTGATTCAGAGTTTCCCTTATTAGTGCTGTCCTGTCTACACACTGCAATAAGGATTAGTGCAACGTCCAGAGATTTAGTAGGACTTTATTCAGCTTTCAGTCACCGCTGAATTTGGTCCAAGGATACTAAAGCATTGTAAGCAAAGGAAACCACCAAATAAAAGTAATCAAAATATTGAGCTTATATTTATGTAATATAGTGCTAGGTCTCGAGAGAAGACTTTTGTTTCCAAGAACTGAGATACAGGAAGGTAACAACAGTTTTACTGTAGCAATCACATGGATCAGGGGTGTCTTCAGGCTGACATGGGAATAAAAAGAAGGTTGAGACTTAAAGATTTAAAGATAAAGGGAGAAGAACTAGAGCATAACGTGATGGAAAGATCATCTATTAAACAGAGCAGTGGAGTTGTATAAAACTGTCACTTCTATCAGAGAAGGATAGTGCACATGGCTGAACAAAACCTACAACCCTCTGAACAGTGCCTGTACCCAATAAGGTCAACATTAATGAACAAATAGTGTTCCAGTGATGCAGGAAATAAATATCTCATGCTTTCATCCAAGGTGGAAGGCCTCCGCTCCTCACTATTAACCATCTCTCTGGCAGACTATGCTCCTTTGTTTACTTAGCTCTCTCCTGTGAATCCCAAGCACCAAGTGGTTCAATATTGTCCTATCCAGTGAGTAATCCAGCGTAAAGTACATACAAGCAGGCTGATTTTTCAGATGGAGACACACAATAGTTCCTTTTTAATTGCATTTGACATTACTGGTAATGTTCTGTGCAGCTCCATGCATAACACACATTTAATTGTACCTGTGTGGTAGTGATAACACTACAGCATGGTAATTTTCTGTATTTGTAGTGTGTGGGAGCCAATTCATTCTGGGTATTTCAATGCAGTTTATTAACTGGGAAGATTGGGTAACTGGAACCTCCTTTATTAAAGTTATTGGCTGCCCTGTAGCAACGGAAATAAATTGTGATAATAGCCAGAACAAATTAGCTTGCATATGAATTAGCCCTTAAACGAAAAGAGGAGGGGGCTAACCTTCTCATGGCACATAAAATACCTTTATTCAGGAAGTACGAGTATATTGACAAACAAAAAAAAAAAGCTACTCTAAGAAAATAAATTCTCTCTTTCTGGGCACTGTACAAGATGTTATATAAACTTCAGGGCTGAGCATGGACTTAATCCTCATGTACAGGCACTGTGGGGGACTATGGGGACTTCCACTTCAGACACGTACCTTCAAGCAGAGTGCAGGTCAGGTCTGTGCCTTGGGGAGGGCTGACCTTCAGACTGGAAGAGCTGAGGAAAGCCATGCAAAGACAGTTCTGGAAACAGTACCACCACATCTGTTAGTTACTGCACCTGGTCATGTCACTGAGTCGTGTAAACAGAGGTACCTCTCACTGGTAAGCAGAGAGTAAGTCCACTGTGGTGTAGGTCTGCCACAACTGATAACAGTTTAATGCCGCCAGCAATTTACACTCAGCCTTTTGTGAGAGGTGCTGCTACACCTCTCCTGAGATCCTGGCTACCTCTCAAATCCCTTGAGGCTCATGGAAAGATACTGGGGAATGATTCATGGAGCTCAACACAGTGACACCCTAGACTGTCCTGCCTGACCTTCATTGCAACTCCAAGGAGCATGACTAGCCTGTATTTCATACCTGCTGAACATAAGGACATCTCAGACACCATACAGTTTATCAATTATACTAGATTATATCCTTGGACTGCTCTCCTCCTGATTGAAAGACCCTGTGAATACACACATATACAAGGTTTCTGGTTTCACAGGACAATGTCAAAGGATCGATGTAAAAGAACCACATTAACTTGGCAGAATAGGCTACCTTTTTTTGAGAGAGAGATCCAGAATCACTCCTGATGTTCCTGAGTTAGTCCATATCTTCACTAAGACATGAGTGTACTAAGTACCATGCTGATACTGAGCAAACGACTGAAAGCTCAGGTAAATGGTGCGTGAGCACGCGGCTCAGCATGCACAGTGCATCTCCCAGCAGTTCTTGGGAGCTTGTGAAAATAAAACAGAGAAGGACTGATAGGGTCCTCAAGGGAAGGTCTCTGCAGAGAGCAGATTGCTTAGTTCACTGAAAAAGCTGCTTGCACAAACCACTACATAGTCCCCGGTGCCCTCGGACAAACAGAACACCAAAACCTGCAGAAAAAACACTGCACAGGGAGGGAGCAGGGTGAACACAACTCTACTGCCTTGGTTCACACGAGCACACAATCTACCCAGTGACATGTAAGGAAGTTTAAGGTATCCAGCCTCCTATTCCAGACCTGGGTGTGGGATGAATACCTTCCCTCCCTCTCCCCCAGCATGGTAATTCTGACCATAGCAGGCTAAGGAGCAATGCTAAGAAACAGTCTCCTCCTCTGGAGATATTTAAGACCCATCTGAATGCCGACATGTGCAACCTGCTCTAGGGAACCTGCTTTGGCAGGGGGGTTGGACTTGACAATCTCTTGAGGTCCCTTCCAACCCCTACAGTTCTGTGTGAAATAGCACAGGAGTGTAAGCATGGTTTGGCTCAGAGTTCCGCAAACAGGCTTTGGTGATGTCCAGGCACCAGGCAACTCATGGGGGATCATAAAAGTGACTCAGGCTTGGATTGCCCTGAGGCCCCATCTCTGAACAGACAACTCATGGGGAGCTGTGCAGATTGCTCAAACTTGGGTTGTCCTGTAAACTGAGACTGAACAGGGCATCATTCAAAGAACCAAAACCTGGTTTGAGCCTTGAATTACTTCAACAAACAATATGCCCGAGTACCAATCAAACCACTATTCAGCTACCTAAAGCTAAGATAAAGACAAGCCATAAGAGTCCCCATTTGGCTTCAATGGGCACAGACAATACAAAGATATTAAAAAAATACAGTACAAGATAAGGGGGAACACTGCTAATGACAAACATGGAAGGTGGTATTGTCCACTCCAGAACAGTCCTCCCCACTGTCACACAGATTAAAGAAATCAAAACAACCCTCAGATTTGGGCCGAGAATGGGGAGACCCTTCCCCTTGACCAGGCTGCTGGCTACGGTAGCACACTGAGAGCCCTGACCTGGAGAGGGGTGAGTATTTGCTATGCTTTAATCTGTAGTCTTGCGTGATTGACTAACACACAGGTAGTATTTAGCATGTTTGTGAGCTGTGATGGTGTGTCCATGAATCTGCTGTGGTTGTAATACTGAATCTTGTGAATTCTCTGCAGGCAGTAGTAAATTTTGTCATAATACAGCATGTCGTGACACTGCTATGCTGGCAGTAGTGCATTTTGTGAATCTCTTGTGGTTAAGTGTAGTTGCACTTCTGAATTGCAGTAGTGCATTTCTCTGTTGTATCCATAAAGCCTGCAATAGTGACACATGGAATCTGCATGTTGCCACGAGTGTCTTTCCATGACACCATCACGCTTTTTTCATCCAGGTTTTTATAGCAAAGGCACCTATGTGGCCAGTCCTTACCCTAGCAACATTTGCCCTGTTCAAGTAAACGTGTCAGGTGGACACAGAGCATCCCAAAAGGGCTGTGAAAGTTGGCTCTCAGAGGGTCAGCTACTCAGGTTAGTGTTACATGAAAGGAAAGGCACTAACCACTCCGCATTTATTTGTTCCTGCCAAGAGGTGACAGCCAGTTCGCAAATCAAGGGTGTGTCAGATGGCCAATTAGCAACAATGCTGTCATTTGCCTGCTCAAAAAAAAAAAAAAACCAAAAAAAAAAAACAGTGGATGTGGAAAGGCAAAGGACATCTGGAGAGAGGGAAGAACAAGAAGTGTCAGTGCTCCAGTTCTTAAAAGCAAAAAAGAGGACATAAGATCTGAAAGTAAAACATTATCTCTCTAAGCATCCCAATCACTCTAAAGGAGATTCTGTATTGAAGAATCTGTTGCTACTGTATGCAGCTCTGAAATGCTGAATTTTATGCTTAAGTGGAATTAGCTAACTTTATATTAGTCCTACTGTATTGTCAGAAAAAAACCAAAACCCACAAACAAACAAAACACCGGCCCAATGCTATTTAAATCAAGTTGGGGGTTGTTATTTTGATGTTGGGTTTTTGGGGTTTTTTTTCCACACAATGTGATTCTGGGAAATGGGAAAGTAGTAGAGTGATGTTAAAGGACTGTGGATTTTGTCCCTGACTCTGGCAGTGACCTCCGTTGCATGTGGTCTCAGGAAAGTTATGTTCGGTCTGTCTTGCCTTATTAATCTGAAAAGTGTTCAGCTTGGGGACTGAATTTTGCTATGCCTGAACAGTGCTGAAGCACAAAGAGGTCTTTGATTCCAGCTAGAAGCACTGGCACAGGAAAACTACAAATTACAGACTTTTAAATGTTTCAGTATAAATCTTTTCAGAAAGAAAGTAATTTGAATAGGGAAGGGGTGGAGTGTCAACAACATTGGTTATGTATTTGGAAACAGAACAGTAGAAAGGATCATTGGTGATTGTCTCAGTTGATTTCTTCCATTCTTTGATGCTGAAATAAATTATTTTTGGACAAAACAACCTAAACTGTAATTTATAAGGTGTCTATCATGTTCTGAGTTTTTTCTCATCTTCAAGGTAACATGGGATCATATTTTAAGTCTGCAGCTGAATCTTGTACAAGCAGGATCCTGCCCAGTCTGCTGAGAGCATTTTTATACTGAACTTCTGAAAACATCCTTTGCAGGAAATTGCAAAATCTATGATTTTGCTTGGGCAGTTTTGAGACATTCTGCCAATGACAACATAAACCAAAACCCAAAGAATGACTCCTGCAAGGATTTAGCTGGGTTGCCTAGGCAGGGATCTCCAGAGCAGCCTCTAATTCCACGGACTAACATCGTTATGCAATAGATGATAATCCATCCAGAAGATATTAATATTTAAGGATATAGGTGGAGGCTGATATAAGTCTTTTATTGGTATTTTCAACATTGTAAATGTCAAGAGATCCTCATCTGAAGCCTGTTTAATTCCTCCTAGCATCAGGCATGGTATCATCAAATAGTGTGAGAGGGATTCCCTAGGGCAAAGAGCTTCCTCCAAAAACCCAAAAGGCTGACATAGCACAGAAATGACTGGGTGAGATGATAACCAGAGCAGGGATTGATTGAATCCTGGCCTCAAGAACCCCTAGTTTGCACAGTCAATCAAACAAGACTCTGCTGCCTACCAGTCACCTGGGGAGGATTGTGCATCCAGTCTCAGACTGGGAAAGCTCCATGCAGAAAAACACAATATTGGCAGGGCACCCTTATTAGCAGTCCCAGGAGGCCAAAGGGTCAGTCTTGCTGATTTGCTTGCTAGTCCCTCCAGAAGACAAAGGAGTTCTTCATCTTAACTCATCACCTCATTCAGCAAAGCTGGTTTCAATTTCATGCATCACGCATTTTTCTTAAAGCAATGATAAATTTTTTCTTTTTTTTTTTTTCCTCCCCTTCAAGATTTGGGAATAAGTCTTAACTGGGGCTTCTTTAATTTCAAAAATTGGTTACTTGCAGTGAATTTCAGTTAGCTCAGTCTAGGGGAAAAATCCATGAGCAGGATAAATTAGTTTTCTGAATGGCAAGAACAAAAATGAACTTCTCTATAAAATAATGCAAATTATGTGGTCAGATTTTAATCAGAAGAACTAAACAGAGAAGGAAACTGGTATGAGAGTGCCTTTGTACCCCTCACGTGGGTCAGAGGGACCCTGAGGATGTTCTGAGTCACTGTCTTTGCAAGGCACAAATTCTCCTCTGATGTAGCACAGTGCTAATTTCTTTCATCTGCTGACTTCTTTTTTCAACAGAGATACTGAGTTATTTTATGGCAGGAGCGGGACTTGTGCCACTTGTCTGATATGGCAGTGGTGGAGGAAGGGCATCTGTCAAAGGAAATTTATAAACCGGCTTGAATCAAAAATCTGAGAGGGGGAAAAGAAAAGGGGGGGTGTGCCTCTGAAATCTTATGAGGAAGTTGAGGTACTGTGTCTCAGCCTTGTCACAGAAGTCGACTGTTTTTTAGCTTCATTTCAGCAAATAGGTGCAAAAGAAGGTTAAAAGACACCAGAAAATAAAATGTATGTTAAGATGCAGAATGAAAATTAGAAACTGTAGAAATTGCTGAAATTCCTGTATTCATCTGCAGAAATTATAAACTGACTTAGGTGATTAGCTGTAGAAATAAACATGTTCATTACAGAGTGAAGGGAGGTAAAGGAAGTCACCCCAAAACAAGACTAAACCGAAGGAAGAGCAAGCCAAACAATACTGTTACCATAAGAATATATAAAGCTATCTGGTTTAGGCCTAAAATAGTCAGTTAAACATAACAATATCACCATTGTATGTATTTCTGCGATAAATCATTTCAACATCAGTAAATTAGAATGTAGCTGACAAAAGAAACATTTTTAAAATAGAAACTGCTGCCCAGTAGTGGAAGCTGGAGGATGTCAAAAGTTGCTTTTTGCATCAGTATATGCTGTAAACCTTCATCTGTAATTTTCTCTGCATGAGCGATTAGGAGATTTTATTAAAAATACATTAATTTTTAAAATGGGATATTAAGAAAGTTAATAGCATGGCATAGACAACAGCATTTATTGGCAGTGAAAGAAAGGGTAGACATGCAAATGGCTACGGAAGAGAGAAATTCAAAGAGGAACGAATATGCTGTTTTAGCTGGTTTTAACATTGTTTCTCATTAGGAGTTTCTTTGTTGTTGCCTTTCTATTTCTTACCCTTTTTTTTCTACTATATTTGCCTCTTTTGCCTGGACTATTTTGCCAGCTACAAGGTGGATTTCAAAAAGAAACCTGCAAACTTCAGGAACAGATCCAACATGAGGGAATGGAGATTTTCTACTTCGGTGGGTTCTGTAGTGCTCAGCAGCAGGGAAAACGTTCCTCTCTTTTGTTTAAAATTTCCAATAAAGTACATAAATGGCAGCATAAAACAAACTGATTTTGAGAAATCAAAAGGATCTCCCTTAAGATTTTTCTCTATCCTCTCTGTTAGACTCAAGTCTGTTGGAGGACAGGAGATACATCTGAAGTCTGGTCCTTTATGAATTCTCAGTATTTTCTGAGTAGGAGCTCTGACTCCTGGTCCCACAGTTTCTTCCCAACAGTTAATCTCTTTCTCAGGGCCACTCTTTTGTCTCCCACATCTCCCTCCTCTGTATTTATAAAAAAAAAAACACAACCCAAAACTTGTTTCAAGGCGAAATCTATTGACTCTTGTACATATCTTAACAAACACAACACAAAGTAGAACGCGAACCAAAATAATTCAGGATCCTAATCCCATCTGCAACAGCCCACTTATTTGCAGGTACGGGGCCCAACCACACACACACACCCCGCCACGCAATGTGTTTACCTTGTGGGATGGGCCATTGATTTGCTTCTATGGGTTGACCCACCAAAACCGTTGTAAAAGGATGCCATGTACTGTGCAGGGAGAAACAGAGCTGGGTCCTGCTCAGGATCTATCGGACCCGGGTCAAAAGGGTACTCCTCCGGAACGGTATTATTGTTGGCATTCTATACCGTTACTGTGTGCCTGAGGTCTTTTATAAGGCTTGTAAACGAGAGCTTCCTATTGCGGATCTCGATCAGGGGCATACAAGAAAGCTTTTAAAATGTCCACAGCCCTGCCTGTTTAGCCTCTTTTCTTATTGCTGCCCATTTATCGCAAGAGTCTGGGGGATACAAATCAGACTCCTCTTAAGGGTCTGTCCATCCCGGATCAAACGGATCATCTGGATCATCATCAGAATTATTAGGAGGCAAAGAAGCAAAAGCACCCTCTGGCGATCTCAGTTGTTGCTTCCCAGCACAGTCCGTGTTGGGGGGGGTGTGGTGGTGGTAGGGTGGTGTCAGAGCACTGACGGTGGTACATACTCTTCTCACCCCTCACCCACTTGCAAGGTCTTTAAAATGATCCTTCAGAAGACTAACTGTGCGATTTTATCATTTCTAGTAGCACAGTCCCAAAGCTTGATCCCAACTTTATCCCAAATATCTGGATTGTAAATATTACAACTGTTAATTGAGGGATAATTTATAGAAGCCCAAATAAGAATTCGTTTCAACTATTCACTATCCATTTTCTTTCCGTTTTCCTTTAAAATTAAAACTTCTAAAACATTTTGTTCGGTCTTTTGTTAAATTATTCCCCATAGTTCTCAGCTGCAGCCCGCCTTTGTCCTGCGAAGAGTAGGTGGGCGGCCGCCATTTGTGCTTCTTTCCCGCGTTGAGTCACAGCCGCCATTAGTGCTTCCTGTCAGCTCGTGCTTCCTTCCAGCGTTGACCCCGGAGTTCGCCACCGGTACATGCTCTTTTTCGAGCCCCAACGCGGGGCGCCATTTCTGGCGTATTGAAGGCAACGGCCTCCGAGCGTGGTGAATCGAAGACACGTTTAATAACGGCCCAACAAGCTTTTATACCTTCTATACGGCTGACGCAGCAGCCTGCAGTCTCATTTCAGTGCTTTTCCATGGTTACACACAAGTAGTTAATGCAAGAGGTGCAACTTCCTTATCTGAAGTGTTGTCCTGGGATAATGGACTTCCATTAACATTACAAAGCGTACCATCTCCCCGCATTACAAAACATACTGCAGCACTTAACACTACAAGGCAACAAGGCCAGTCCCAACAGACATCCAGGCACCCAAAGGCACAACATCCCACATATTCTATCTAGTGTTTTTACTGTTTTGACTCTTGGTCCCACAGTTTGTTCTCAACAGAGTTATGTCTCTCTCAGGGCCTCTCATTGTCTCCCACCTCTAAGGAACCTGTCTGAAGGAGAAATCACTGATCTGGAGGAGATCCCCAGAATGTCCTGTGGCACAGAGCCATCCAGGGTGGACTCGAAGCCCTGAAGACAGGTTTCTGTCTTCACTGATGTTAGTCTCTGAGCTTCCAAGGTCTGAGCCCTCAAAAGAGGCCCTGCTTTCCCTCCCTGTGCCCTTTCTTCTTCCCCCCACACCAGCCCCTCTACACTCATTTCTGACAGAGCAGCTTCCCACAGAGTCCCTTTATTACCCTCCCAAAACTCCATCTGTTCAGACATCAACTCCAAAACCAATAGTGGTTGCTTCAGGGAAAGAAGCCCTGAAAGCGCCACAGCCTGCTAAGTGAAAACAGCAATGTGTGTAAGGAGACCTGGGACCCATCCAGCTGCACCCATCCAGGTGCCATGTCTGGCACCTCACAACAGGTTTCTGTACCTCTGATGGGCACATGAGCCTGGCAGATGTTACCTCAGGAAAAGAGTAAAGAACCAGCAGGGTGTTAGGGAAAGGAGACTTGTCGGCATAGTTAGGAACAGCTGTGTATTTTCTCTGTACACCGAGAGAGGTTTAGTAAGTTAGTTAATTAGTTAAAAAGCAGACTCCCTTTTTGCAGAACTAGAGGGAGGAGGCATTCTGGTGCGTTATGTTTCCCAGAAAGAATTGTCTGTATGGAGTGGAGTTTTTGATGCCCGCCACCACACTCCTGCAAACAGACTCTCTGCTCCTCGTGGAGAGCTGAGGTTTATAGAGAGGCAGGCACACACTGTCAGTTGCTACTGCTTTAGTGGTCAGGCAAACCCTCATAACACTTTGATCACAACTTAGGAATGCTGTTTTTGTGTTTGCTACCATTTGCAGAGTACCACTGCGCCAGCACAGTGGCTGCAACTAGGGTTGTGGTCACCAAGGGTCTTGGGCTCTGCTCCCTCTGGCTTTTACTGGCTAAACCTGTCCCTCTGTTACTACTGATCTGGCTGTAGAGACCTGAAGAGAATTAGGAGGTGTAGTGGAGGAAGAGTCATTTCCATAGGACATGGACGTGACATTATAGCCTGCCCATCTCCCATGGTAAAGCAAAGGGAGGATTAAAAAACAAACGTTGTGTATTTTAAGACAATGAGGGGAAAATTTCAGTGGTGGATTCCTTCAGAATTCCCAGGTTTGGTTGGCTGAAAGTGTTGGAGGAGACTGATGAAATCTAGGTCATCCGCCAGAGCCCAGCTGCAATCAGTAAATCGCTATTAGCTATCAGGTAGCCTCCAGAAGTGGTCTGGCCTCTCCCAGTAGGCAAATATTCTCCCTAAGTAACCGCTGGTGTAATGGGTGTTAATTGTCAGTCTCAGCAGAGGTTTCTAGGGATCACTGTGTGTCAGGGCTGAAGTGTGTGGGCATATGGTCATAGCAAGTGTTCTGCATCCTGCCTCAGATAGATACCGAGTGGACAAACCCCAGTTATCAGTCAATTCCAATGTACATGAGTAAAAAAATAAAATATAAAAACTGAAATGTCCCAGGCAGTGTGTGAGCTGTAGACAATTCTGTAATTGCTGAAGTGTTTCACCAAAGCCACTGCTTCACGACTTCACTGGAGATGCTGTTGAGTGAAACAGCATGGAAGACCCATGTACTGCTGGGTTAGGGATAGAGCATCACAGATTTGTCTGCCGGTGCTCTACCTGGACTTGCCATTTGCTACAACATTTCAAATCCATGACAGCTTTAGGCAAGATAATCCTAAAAGGTTATGGTATGCCAGCTGGTGTTGTAGAACTGCTCCTTACCAGCCTGAAAGCAAAATCATTTCTCTCTCATTCAGATTGATTTGGGCTCTCCTTATTTTTTTTTTTCCTAATAAGAACGAGAGTCCATATAAAGCAAGATTCTAATGATGCACAAATTCTTACTGTTTGCCACTTCCACAGCTGACATGCTTTGTGTTCTGGTCAGAGCGCAAAGCAAGGGCAAGCACAGGTTTATCCCTCCTCCCCCTGCTCTCAGCTCCATGCCCTTCACACATAAGGGTTTGTCTTTGTAGACTAAGCCATAAGAAGCAGAACTGATAAAATATTCAGGAGGATTTTCAGTGACCTCTGCTGTAAGTCTCCCCTCCATCAAGGTACCACAGGCTCAGAAGAGAAGAGTGAAAGAAAAATCAGTCTTAACGATCAGCTTTTCCGATCAGCCAAATAAAACTAATTAGTTAATGCCACTTGATATGGAGAGGTGTTCCCATCTGTACAAGGACAGCATTTAGATGTGCTGGCCTCTCTGTTCACAGTCCTGAAGGAATGAGAAAGTGCATAGGGCTTTACCTGCACACAGGGTTTTACCTTCTTTTGCAGCTGCTGAGGGGCAATTGGAAATATAGTTAAGGACCCAACCCAGTGTATTGGGCTTTAAGAAGAATCAGGATACTGAGAAAAACAAACAAACAAACAAAAAAAAAAAAACCCCAAAACCCCAAAAATCAATGCAAAAACCAGCAATGCTTCCAGTCTGCTGGAATAAGCCATTGCAGCAACAGAAAGAATGTTGGGTTTGTTTGCTTGTTTATTTTGGTGTGCTTAAATACTATTTTCTACCTCTTCTTTCAGAGAGAGAGCTTTGTCTTGCAACTTTCACCTGGAGAACAGCCAAAACTTTAGTTATAGATGGCTAGAGTTTGTTACCTTATGGGAAGACTGCTGGCAAAGTAGCTTTTGGGTTTTGTTTTTTTTTTTTTCCTGCCAATGGCTGCTACAAGACACACAACAGCTTGTACCTGTCAGCAAAACCAGTCCTTTTTCTTAACTGCCCTGCTGCTCAACACTCTTATTTCACAGTGTCAGGCATTGTGAGCACTTTAATCTGTTAAAAGGGCTCTTTTTCCCTTTTAACACTGAATCCATGTTTTATTTATCAGTCTTTGATTTAGAAATGCTTAGAAGGCATAACACGTTTTCTAAGATGGATGACTTCTCTGTGGCTTTTGTGTGTGCATGCATGTGCACGCATAGGTGTTGTTGTTGCTGGAAGTCCAAAGGAAAGCATCTTTATAAAGAAACACTCTCTGGCACATAGACCAGGAGAACTGCTGCTCTCCAACAACAGCTGTCTGTGCATGAAGACCTATAAAGCTGTTCTGTAAAGGGCAGATCCAGCTCTCATTGAAGCCAGTGGGAGTCTTTGCCTTGGCCTTAGTGGGCTTTTTTCCAGGTCCCAGTGGAAGACAGAGAAACTGTGCTGAATAAAGGCAGATGTAAAAACTGCATTTTGTTTCCGGGATGCTTCAAAGTCATATGAAAATAGTTAGATTTATCCTCTCCAGCTGATAGTATAATACTCAATCAGAAGTTACAGAAACTTAATTTCCTAGCTAGGGAAAAAAATCTCCCTCACAGCATTCGATGTTTCTTTAGGGCAACAATATTCCAGCTTCACAAGCTGCCTGTGTCCTCTAGCCTGCATGGAAATGGCATGAGCTTCCTCCAGCCCTCCCACCACTCTGCGTGAGCTCTGTTGAGAGAAACCTGGGAAACTGTCTCTCCCCAAATGCAAACCAGAGAGCTCCATGCTGTGCATCACACCAAAAGACCTCGCTGGCCACACAACCTACTCAGCACATGCACCAATGGCAGCCAAAAGCAACTGGTTTATTTGCCAGGAGCGTGCAGCTTGAGAGGGCCTTTAACACTATTCAGTCATGCACATGTGCCCAGAGGGGATCCAAGCCCCCTCTATCACTCACAGTGCCTCTGATTGATGAGTGGACAACATCTGTACTTCATTTCAGAGGGGACACACATCCATACATGCATTCATGTATGTGCTCTCTATACTGCATGTCCCTGCACTCTGCAATGGAGCCTTCCCCTAGTTTTGCAATACCTAGTGTATAATTAGGGATGTGTTTAATACAGTCTGGGAAAGGAAAAATACATGCTTCTGTATGTATTCTGTCAGGAGAGGACATCTACCCCACTGGAGGCTAGCTCTGCTACAAGGAAATCCAGTGTTTAGGCTGCTCCTGGAGCCACAGGGGACAATGGTTTCTCTAGAGAGCAGCTGGGAATAGGACATGAATTCTGCTGAACAGCTGAGAAGGTCTCTCAGGTATCAGCAATTGGGTGGCAGGCATGACCATGCTCTAACAACTTCTCCTCTTAGTGTAGCCAGCCAGGGTCCTGCATCTGCAGACAGAAGGGCTATTATTGTGCTGCTCTGAGCTTTTCAAAGTAAGGGTAAGCTCCTGGATGTCCTGCTTTTAGGTGTTGAGAAATCCAGTGTTGTTTTCTGTCCACACATTATGGCCTGATTTACACAGCCTGATTACACAGGATAGAAGTCAGTTCAGGATTAGATCCCCCCTGAAAGAAAGTGGGTTAGGCAGCATCTTCTTCAAGTGAAGATGTCCCTGCTTACTGCAGGAGAGTTGGACTAGACAACCATTAAGGTCCCTTCCAACCTACAACATTCTATGGTTCTATGACCTCAGCCCCTTCCTTCCAATCAAACAAAAGTCTCTCGCTGAACACGTGAATCTCACAGATGTGTGAGCAAATCCTGGGATTATCTATCTGGGACAAGCCCCACATTCTCAAAAATGAAGGGGTATTGTGTTAAGTGCTAGATACCAGCACTGGTAGGAGTGAGATCCTTGTTACTGACATGGTAAATGTCCTATGGGGAAACCATCAAACCACTTAATTTGGACTTCAAGGCTAGATCATGCCCATTGTGCCTGTTAAGAAAACCAGACTATTTTAAAGAGGAAAATTGCTGTACTGTCCACTGATTCCTTGTATTATATTATCACTATCCTTATTTAGAACTTTTTTTTTTTCTGGGACATTTATGAAAGCAATGTTTTCAGGTCTGTATTTAAATGGGAGATCCCCGAGGCTGGAGTGCTACCTCCCTGGTGCTCCATGCTGCCAGCCTGGCAGCTACCACAGGGCCTGTCAGATGGTCCTGAGGATGATGAGATGTCTAGACAGCCTTGAAGTCCTGATGACTATTTGTCTTTCACTTAGGTTTCAGTAGGAAGGAGTTGTTAATATTTGGTTGCTTAAATAGAAGATTCTGCTCAAAACCCTCCCTTGACCCAAGCATACTGAATGTTGGTCACATTTCCAGTTACCAAGTGATGTTTTCTGCCAAAATATGGCTGTCTCTGCAGAGACAGCTCCATTACGTAATCCTGTCAATCAGCTGCCAATCACTATGGTAACAGGGTGCCAAATGCAATATTAAGATGAGCATTAAATAACTGTCAAATGGAGCCCTCTCAGTTCTCACCATCTTAAAATTTTCATTTTGCTTTTCTTCTCTCTTTGTCATTGATGTGCAGTTTTCACTTTCCTGACAAGGTCTCATCAGCGAGTCCCTGCTCAGTGTCCTTAGATGCCACTGAGACTGGAAAATGAAGTTGGCTGAAATATTTATAGTTTTCAAAAGTATAAAATGCAGTGCTTTTCAAAGAAATACAAACAAAAAATTGGTTTGTTTTGTCTCATTTCATTCCATTCGGAGGCTTCTGTTACACTTTCTGTTTCCATGAGGATGCCATGGTTATCCATGTTCTCTGACAAGCCAGAGACACAAAGACAAGGTCAGACTAAGCGTCCTCCAACCCATTATCTTGCCTCCAACAGCAGCAGATACAAACGGAAAAACTATAGGAAGCAGAGGAAATATAAGCATTCTTCCAGCTGCCTGTAGTTCAGGGACTTCCTGAGCTGGAGGTAACATCTGGAATATCATTTTTGACCCTGATAGACCTCCTACATCAAATTTGTTGAGCCCACTTTGAATCCGTCTGTACATTTGGCCTCCACAACATCCTGTGTCAAAACATTCCCCTGTGTAATTAGTGCAGGGTGTGAAAAAGGTGTGAAAAGTGCTTCTTCATGCTAGTGATAGATACTCTTTGGGCATTCCCACTGACTGTCTCCTTGAGTGTTATATGATGAAAGTAGCTTAATTCCTCCTTTCCCTTCCATAATTCATGGCTCTAGCACCTGCTGGTTCAGTTACCAAAAAAACATGGAAATGTTTTGTTTCCCTGTTTGTTTCCAAATGCTGCAGGTTGAAACACTGAAATGTTTCCATATTCAAAAAGGCTATGAATGACCTTCTTGGAAAATTCTCCCTGTGGTATTTTGAACGCAGCCAAAGCAGAAGTGCATTGAGACCACTTCATGAGAAATGCTGTCATTTTGACTTCTTTTCCAGTTTGAAACAGAACAGGTATGAATTTTGCAAAACTTTAAATACAAAGTCACTTTAGAGAGCTCACCTTGTGTTCCAAGTGAGCAAATGTGTCCAATTGCCTAAAAGTTGAAAAACAAAACCTTTCAAACAGCCATCTCTCAATGAAAAATAGAGGGGAAAAGCACATCTTTATGCCAGATACTATACTGTGAAATTTGGTCTTTTGACAACATTGGACACTTTGGGATGTTTGCCTTTGAACTGAAATTTCATCCACTCCAAATAAAAATCATGCAATTTCCACGAGATAGATCTATTTTGAAGGAAATTGCACAGGTAAAAGCTTTTCTTGCAAGATGCTCCACGTTGCATAGGTTGATCTCAAGAAGGAGAGAATTGTCCAGGATTTTATCTGTGAGTGTGTCCTGTTGAAATGTGTTGGTGTTACAGGCAGGGTCACAGCTTTGTCACAACCTCCTCCTGTCCCAAAGGAGCCAGCTCTCGCTGTGGCTGGGTTTTGCAGCTATTTTGCAGCTCGGGTTTTGCCATGCCAAGGCATCTCCCTCACTCAGTGCCAACTCAGATCTGCCATCACATCCCCTCTCACATCCCAAATATCTGTCTGGGACTGGTATCTCTCAAGTGGTGGTTGCTCTCTGAAGCTGGGAGCCACATGCACCACATGGCTAAGAGAAGACAGAGTTGTTCTGCCACAAAATGAAATTTATGGGGCCACAGAGGCAGGTTTTCTCCATGCCCACAGTCATGAGGAGGCATGATGCCATCCTGACAGGTGGACTTAAGTGTAGGCAGCCAGAAGGTCACATATATGCATAAAAATAATTTGTTGAAAGCAGATGCTCTGAGACAGGAATAAGAAAAAGTCCAGAGCTCCCACACATCATTAATATGGCACCATCCACACCCCTGGGTTAACAATAATAAACAGAAAAGCTGTGGGCTATGGTAGATGAGATTTGGATTTCTTGATTACAGACCAGTGTTTTTTTTTAATTCCTTTTTGTCTTTCCACTCTGAAATGGGTGAAAAGGATCTCCCTAGACTTGGTAGCATCTTTTGAGAGTTTTGTGTGCCATTAGGGTAGGGAGAAACCCCCTACAGCCCAAATGTGCTTCACAGCTTTGTGTGTGGATACGAATACAGATTAATATGATATTAACGTAATGCAATTAAGAAAAAGCTGATGTTATTGTTTGAGACAGACATTATTTCCCCATAGAAGAGTAAATCAATTGCAATTATTGCACTTTCTGTAAGAATGTGCACATTTTACTCTAGGTAAAATGTACCTCATTTACTGAAATGAGGTACGACTGTATTTTAGCTAGATTGAACAAAGGGTAGAGGCAGTGACAGGTACAACATGTAACTAATCACGCTGCATGTGTAACCCTTCAAGAGTTAATGAGGGACAAACTAAACATAAATGCTCTCTTGAGTCTTCACATTCTTTAAAAATAAAATAAATAAAAACAAGCCAGGAAAAAAATTAAAGAAAAAAGAAGAGGCCAGACTCCATCTGCTTTTCCATCAAAACAGCAGTAACACAAACCCTCTTCTGGAGCTATTTATTGCCACTATTTTTTTAACATGCTCACACGATGACCCCCGCACCTGTAATGTGATACACAGGCGAAACAAAGGCATGAAGGGAAAGGGCTCAGCTTCCTCTCCTTAATTACTTCACGCAAAACAAAAGCCACCTAAAGGGTTGTTTGGAAGGAAAAATAATACCAACCTGCTCCCTTGTAGTTACTGTGGACAAATGGTGTGTAAGTAAAATTCCCCTCCTGGAGCAAAGCCAGGATATGATGGGGACTGGGGTTTCACCAGCAGACTCTTTCAGTCTCCCCTGTATGTTTGACCCTTTTTGCATGCCTTGGCTTTACGGGTGGCTCTTTCTATGGAGGGGATTGCAGCAGGAAGCTTCAGGCAACCGAGACTGCAGTGGAGTCTCATAGGCAGAGGGTGTGATGCAAAATATCTGCAAGCCTTATGACTCTGACCTAGGCATAGGCAAAATGTGCTTGCAACTCTCTGGAAACCAGGCTGGCCAAAGAGGTTATGTCTCAACTGTGCTTTCTCGGTGGTTTTCACAAAAGCAGCAGGTCAAGGAAAGGTGATTCTGCCTCTCTACTCTGCTATATCCCACCTGGATTACAGCATCAAGCTCTGGGGTGCCCACTGTAAGAAAGACATGGAACTGTTGGGGTGAGTTCAGAGGAGGTCTGAAAGAAGATCAGAGGGCTGGAGCACCTCTCCTATGAAGACAGGCATTCGGCTTGTTCAGCCTGGAGAAGAGAAGGCTCCGGGGAGACCTTATTGCAGCCTTCCAGTACCTGAATGGGTCTACAGGAAAACTGGAGAGGGACTGCTTGCAAGGGCAAGGGCCAATGGGTTTAAACTAAAAGAGAGCAGGTTTAAATTAGATATGAGGAAGAAATTCTTCCCTGTGAGGGCGGTGAGGCCCTGGCACAGGCTGCCCAGAGAAGCTGTGGCTGCCCTCTCCCTGGCAGTGTTCAAGTCCAGGTTGGATGGAGCTTTGGGCAACCTGGGCTAGTGGGGGGTGTCCCTGCCCATGGCATGGGTTTGGGAGTAGATGAGCTTTGAGGCCCCTTCCAACTCAAAATAGTCTATGATTCTGATTCAGTAAAACAGATGCTTTAAGGAGTTGTGGCACATTTACTTCTCTGCAAATTCCTTGTGAACAAAACCTGGTTACTACCAATTTTTGATTGCACAGGCCTTTAGTGCCCCTAGGTTTATTTCAGGATAAGTGTGAAGAACAATATCATTAAGCTTAAAACAGCAGGATTCCCTGGGCTATGTCCCCGCTTTTTGTTTGCAAAGTTGAAGCCTGAATAGCGGTCCAGGACATCTGTGGCACCCTTCCAGGCACGCATGGCATCCTGGAAGCAGTCATCACAGGTCTCGGCTGGGAGGCAGCAGGTTTCAAATACCTGGGGACAGCCATTACAGCTGATGTTTGCCTGTTCAGACCAGCACCAGGATGGTCCTTGTGGGAGGATTGGAGCTGGACTCATTGGCTTGATGCCACACAAGGATGGAGCTGGGCTCCTTGCAGAGTGTCAGTCTCTGCTAAGAAGCCATCACATTGCTGCCTCACAGATGTGCATGGCTGCATTTCTGTGGCAGCCCATGAGAAATCCTCCTTTTCCCACACCACTGCCAAAATCCCAAAGGTGACAATGAAAACTTCATAGTTAGAGATCACTCTCTGGACTGAAAGTAGGCCTAATACTGTTCATCTGGCCTATAAAAGGGGATATATGCATGTGGGAGTAAACCTAAAATAAAAGTCTGGTATTAGAAATTTGATTTTCCATAGAACTGTCAAAGCACATTTCTTTATCTTATGTTTAAAGACATGCTGGTGTGCCACTACACAGTTACTTTGTCTTCAGCCCTAGTATGTCCTTTCCTTTCCTTTCCTTTCCTTTCCTTTCCTTTCCTTTCCTTTCCTTTCCTTTCCTTTCCTTTCCTTTCCTTTCCTTTCCTTTCCTTTCCTTTCCTTTCCTTTCCTTTCCTTTCCTTTCCTTTCCTTATCATCA
Source organism: Heliornis fulica (assembly GCA_013399135.1). NCBI lineage: Eukaryota > Metazoa > Chordata > Aves > Gruiformes > Heliornithidae > Heliornis > Heliornis fulica. The sequence goes on along the minus strand of VXBZ01005599.1, from coordinate 410,230 downwards.
AACAGTTCAAAGACGATGTTTTAGCTCTTCATTCAGTCAGAGAAGGTAAAGCCCTAAATCATCGCTGTTGTGTTTTTCCACATTAAAGAGCAATAACTAAGAACAACAGGAGCTAATCTGTTCCATGTTTTTAAGTCCCTCTAGCGACATGTTATGGGAATGACATTAATTGACATTTTGTCCTACACAAATAGCAGGCTTTCAAAAGGCACAAAACCACAGAGACACTTAATGCCACGGAATATTTTCTTTGATACTTCATTTTTGGTAAGGAATTCCCTGAAATCACCACAAGTATATTAGTGACAACGAACCTCTTACTTGTTTAAATGGGAAAAGTCTCCCAGAATGACGTCCCTTTAACTGAAATGTGTAGAAACAAGCAGCTGAAAGGAAATCCCTCTAACATTATCATGCCTCACCATTTCCCATTGCTTTCACTGCATACCTTTACATTCCATAAGGATTTCACTCCCATTTCCAGCCAAAACCCAATACACAGTTACTGTGTTTTCCTCTTTTCCACTCAATATGAGACATCAGGAAGATGAAGTGAGACCGACCACTGGCGGGTCCAAGCTCTCTGTCATGTGCAGGAGGATTCAGTCACATCAAGAGCAACCCCTGAATGCAGAAAGCACTGGAAGAGTCCCACTGCCTGCCCAAATCATTCCCTGCGGCCTCTCAGGGCTACCCAGGAGGATCTTTCTGTGACACAGACACTCCCAGAAGTACATGGCTAATTGTTTAGGTTGGGTTTTTAAAGGATACAGACAGGAGCTGGACTAAAAACATCTGCTCTCTGGCATTGTGCAAACAGGCTAATTCCTCTTACCTCTGGCTGTAAAGGGAGATGCCTTTGTCCCATTGAAGCCCTGAGGTTCATGCTGTCCCTGAGAGCCTTTGAGGGAGCAAACTGTGCAAACTCTCCTGGACAAAGCAAGGATACCCTATGGCCCAATTGTCCTGCATCCAGGTCCTTGTGCAGCTCTCACTGCAATTTTAAAACCTACAGGTACCCCTCAGCTTTTGTACTTAAGAGGTTTATTTGTGGCAGTTATATATGCCTCTACTCTATCCATGGTCTCTGCCATATCCATGGCCAGACCCAAATGGCACTACCCCTGAGAGAGCCACAGACCCCCACAATATGCACCCTCACAGCCAGCTCCAATCAGAGCATCATGGATGAGATGAACAGATGTGCTCAATTGCATAGAAACAAATGCTTGCTTGAATTACATTTCCCCTATCCACATTTTTTTATTATGTTTTAGCATCCAAAATCAGTATGCAGGAGCTCTAGGAAGGACTTGCTTCTCCTGACCATTGCAAACAAACACTAGATAAAAGGGGAGAAATGTTTCCTCCTGCTGGCTCTGCCTCTGTGACTATAGGGAAAAGCAAAGGGAAAATGTGATCTACACAGAGCTACTTCAGACTGTCCAAGCTGAGAAGCCAGACTTGTAAAACAAGCTTTTAGCTTAACAAGCCCTATCTATTGACAGTATCATATTGGTTTTTATGAATATTTAATGCATTCTCCCTTCTCCCCCTGCCTAGCGCTTATTTGTTAAACGGATCTTAATAAAACTGGGAAAAAAAGCATTTGAGGAGTATTTATTTTAAAGACTTATAGGATGATGTAGTCAAAAACATATTTTAAAGATTTAGCAGAATCAAACATCAGAGATTAAAGCAAGGAGAATGCCAATTAGCTATATTACATAGTAACAGGATGGTCAATAAGTCATAAACCCATAAAGTTGTCTTGGTGGTGAAATGCTTTTAATCAGAACTAGATAAAAAGTATTCAGAAGACACACACTATGTGCTGAAAGTACCCTTAATACACACATTTTTTAACTTTATTCTTTACTGTACAAAGCTTAAGGTCAGTTTGCAACAGCAGAAAGCCATCGTTGTAAGAAATCCAATACATAAACACCTCAATTATATCTCAACAAAATGGAGAATATACTCAGAAGTGCATAATACTGTAAATACAAGGCAGACAGAACTGATAACAGTTTTTTCTTATTATTTGAGCTGCACTATCTGATTCTAGCCTGAAATCTGTATTTTAAGCCTGTTTCCGAAGTATGGATTTGAACACAGTGCTTTTATTTGGAGGTGGGATCTTACAGTGGCTGCAATCTGTATCAATAGCAGTGTTGTCAATAAGATGTGAATAAAAGTTTATGCAGTTCTGCATGCCCACAGCTGGTGGATGACAGAATCTCCTGTTGATGAATGCAGGTTTTGCTCTTACAACAGTCTGTCCCACTGTCCTTTTATTTGCACCAGTCTCATACTCTTCTCTAAGCACTGCTGAAATTAGTACTGAGCAAAATCTCTATGTGGAAGTGGGGAAGAAATTATGGACACAGCATGAAAGGAACCCCTAACCCAAGTTCTTCTTGCAGAAGACATTCCAGTAATGGAATGGAAGGGATGTAAAATGATACATCCCAGTCATCTCATTGCCAGAGGAGCTTTTGAATAGTGAACTTAATTTTTCCTTCTACTGCACTAAAAGAAAACCCAGCTTCTCAAAAAAAAAAACCAAAAAAAACCAAAAACCAAACCATTAATGAATTATACCAGCACAACACTGATGTTATGGACTACAGAATTAGATTTGCTGAACTTAAAGGAAACAATTGAGGAAGATTACAAAAGGAAGGGCAAACTGAAAGTCTTCAGCTATCATTAAAACTATTCATTTCCTTAGCAAGACAGAAAATTGGATAGCTCTCCTTTTGTTCATGATTTGATAGCGTGTATTTAGTCACAGCCCTACCTACCGGTTTAAAAGCAAATCACATGTAGCAGTGATACACATTCATTACCATCCTCTCTCAAGATAATTTGATGGTTCCATGGCATGGTGCCACAGTTGGTCGTCATCCCTATCCCCAAGTATTGTGCTCTCCTACAAGATCTCAAAGTGACAAAGAAATGGTTTGTAGCTTCATTTTTCTTTCTGCATCTGGGCAGCATCTACTCCAAGGGGATGTGCCCCAGGTATGTTAGAGGAGTACGGGCATAAACCAGTCTCACCACTTTTGTGCTGTTTTGTTTGTTTGTTTGGTATTTTTTTAAGATTTAAATATTCACAGAATATTTACAGGATTCACAGTACTTATCTGGAAGTGATGAAGTGGAAAAAGAAGCTCTCATCTTAAATACCGGAAAATGCCCCCTCTGCCTTCCTCCAACAAGCTGCTTCTTATCCACTTGTGACTTTCTCAGAGGACTCAAGGAAGTCAGTAATCAAGTTTAGAGGGACCATTACTCAGTCCTCCCTCTTTCCAATAAAAGTTTGCTGTTATACCAGAATGCTTCATCACCATGGCCTTTTGCCCCAGGGGAGGTTAATAGCTTATCAGTTCAACAGTACGTTTATGACAAAACTGATGTTAAAAAAAATGGAACAACCTCCAACTCCATTGGTTTGTGTCTTACTGTCAAATGCCCCACCATTTAGATGTGATTTGCATGGTTTACTGTGCATATGTTTTTTCTCTGTCTCAAGCTCAGAATTATCTTTTATTGAGGCTGTCTCAGCTGCTGGTGCTTGCAGATTGTCTTTGTCCTTTCCAACCTGCAAAATATCATCTGCAGAATCCAAATCACTGTCTGTCTATTCTCTTATCTTCTGCTTCTTTTACCCATCAATAGCCAAGCTGTGCTGCTTGGTAACTACGACATATTGTAGGAAGGAACTGATAAGTACATCAAACAGCATTCACAGACTACACACAAACATGTGCCACTGACATTTTTTATTGCCTGTGACAAGTCACCCATCCCTGCTCAGTCTTTCCAGACGCATAATGCAGATTTCAAGTCTGTGTCACCGTAGGTACTCTTTATTGTAAGGAATGCATGCATATATAATCATAGCCAGAATCTTAAAACCATATGCAGACAAAAAGGACATTTCTTTCTAGTATTGTAAAAAAAGCACCATGACTAAAAAAACCATAAGAACGGGAGAGCTAAATTAAATATTTAAATAAGGAGTGGTCAGATGTCTCCATTTAATGGAAGCAATTTAAGATTATCCTCTTGGCTAAGGTTTGTGTGGTTTCCAAGTCTGTTGCTCTGCAGAGTAATACCCACCTTTTGTAAAATTCACACCATTGATATGGCTTGTGCTCCAGATGACAAGGAGTTTGTGTGTATTTCATTAATGACAATCAGTTGAAGAACATCATCCCTTTAAATTACTTACTTTTGTAATCTGAAACAATCTCCATATTTTCTGAACAACTAAAATCTCTCAGTGACCAGAATTCAGTTCACAAAGCTTGAAGTGAACTTTACTCTGTTGGATGAAAGTTACTGCAGAAAAAAAAATGATCACAGGAACTCTTCTTTAAATTGAGGATGGATTTGTAAAACAAACATTAAATGTTACTCATGGCAAGCAACAAAATAATTCTTGTGCTAATCTGGTCTGATCAGGAGAAAAAAGCAAATCCATTTCTTAATTGCCATATAGGGTCCCCATGAAATTTGTGTAAATGACCTCACCTCTGGTTATGAGTTTCCTTCTCTCAAATGCCATTCGATCTTACCCGGGTGCTGTTCTTCAGGTGTTCTGTAAATGGCTAGAGAAACCAAACCAAATCAAGACTAAACTAAAGGTCTCTAATGAATCATGTACCTAAATATGATCCAGTCGAATTTAGATTTTACTGTAATATATTGTCTAGATAATCAATTCTATAGCAATGTATATTACATGTGTGCATTTGGTATTCCCGCAGTGGCAAAATTGGAAAAATGTGATACAGGCTTCAGTATTAAGTCAAGATTGTTGAAGATTAAGTTTCACATATGTTTTGACTATGGTTATATTTTTCACTATTATTTTAGTTTGTCATATTCCACACACATTTAAAATGTTAACTAATCTCTTGCAACTGTAAATCTGTAATCATTTCCCCACTACCAAACCCTAAAAAAGGGAGTCTGTAAAACATGGAAATAATTATGAAAAGAAGATATGGGAATCTGGGTTTTAGATTTGAGTTGAGACTGACAAGCAGTGCAGTTGTTCATAAAGGGAAAACATCTGTAAAGATGTAAGCCATCAGGAATGATAACCTCTGAACTCTCACCCCATGCTGAGCTCCAGTAAATGAGTGCACCTATCTCTCCTGCCAAGCGTAATGCAATACAGATGTGAAGTTTGCACCATAGGCTGTTGGTGTGGCTTTGAGTCTTGAAGTTAGATTGGGAGAAATCTTAAAACAGCAAATATGGGATCACAACAAATTAAGATTAATAAAGTGAGAGGAGCAACTATGTATTTTATGTCAGTTTTGAAATATTAAAGATTTTTAGATAGCAAAACAAAATACACACCAATTTTAACCAGGGGCTTCAGGAAAGATTCCAGCTGGGTGTTGTACAATAATGTAAAGTCACCCTCTTCTACATAAATTTTAAAAATTCAGACAAAAAAGCATAAACTGGTTTTATCTGGATAGGCAATTAATGCCTGCTGTATCTGAACTAAGTGACCTGGTAATGGAGGCATTGACAGTGCGCAATATTGCAAGTAATGAAACAAATCAGCCCTCAGTCTCACAAGTCACAGAAAGTCCTGTAGTTGCTCTCGGATAGCCACAAGCTACAGCTGAAACTCCTCCTCCAGTACTTTCCCCCCAGGCCTGAGGTTGAGAGGAAACACATTCCACAAACATTTTAATTTAGCTTGGCTCTTTTTAATGAGAAAGGATGTTTTTAAACAGACACGTGCCCTGGTTTTCCTTCCTCTTCTAGCAAATGCTTCAGCCAAATAAATATTATCAAAGGATTAAATATCTTGTGCTTCTCTGGGACATTTAATCTGAGTATATCCAAAGTGCTTTACAAACTTTAATTAGTCCCCAACAGAGAGTTGTACTGATAGGCAGGTTTCACAACTGAGGGAGCAGGTAAAATGCCTTTCACAGCCGCACCTCAGGAGCACGCAGAGGTGTGGGACATCAGCCATCCCTTGCTCCTGTAGCTTTTTTCCTGGGATTTTTCAGGTGTTTGCAATTTCTGACAGGCAGAAAAGACGACTCCAAGCTTGTGTGGCCAATGGAACCTTCAACTCTTTCTCCCCATTTAGTGAGACCCTCAGCGTCTCTTTACTGCCACGACTAAGGTGAAAGCTGTGGTGTGGTTGAGCTGTGCATACAGGTTTCTGCAGGTTCCAATCCTTCTGTTAACCTTGTCAAGTCTTTGTCCTTGGGTCCAAGGTAGGACAGAGTGGGGCAGAGGGCTTAAACTTGCAGCAAACCAGCATGGCAAAGTGTGGCGTGCCTGCAGCCTGTCTTCTGAAGTCTCATTTAAGACAACTGAATTATATTATTTCTCTGGATGTCAATAATCATCAACAGAATGCAAGTGATCTCTCTGTATCTGAGACTACAAGAGTTTGGGCAGGATTTTTTTCTTTTCTTTCCTTCTTTACAAAAATATGTCAAAGACATAATTTATTACGATGAAACTGTGAACGTACATAACAAAACTGACATGCCCTCACTTCAAATGCCTTTGTGCCTAGAAGACAGGAGATAAAAAGGCAATTGATATGGGCAAACAAACCCGTATTTTATGTCTTTCTCCTGTCTTCCAGACTGTAATGGGCTGTGGTCTGAAGCTCGGAGGACTTCTGCCTGATTTATATGCATTTTTTAAGCAAGTCTCTGTTTCAGGTTTGTAGCAGGACCAGCAACAACAGGACCTGTGTTAGGGGGGTCAGGTCATTAAAGCACACAACTGTGTGCCATTGCTCCCTGGGAGCCACTGGGTGAACAGCAGCTGGGGTAGGAGCTTTGGAGCATCTCAGTATGACATTGCTCACTGGGAGCTTTTTGTGATTCATTGGCAAGCTGGTCACCATCAAAACCAATGCTGTTCCCAGCATATTTCTTTGATTTGATCTATTGTTAGACTTGCCTCCTTTTCTTGTTTTTTTTTGGGGGGGGGCATTTTGTTTTAATGGTCATAAGTACGTTTCTGCAGAGCCAGCAATGCTGGCCTCTAAAGTAACATATAATGCTGCACATACAGCATCAGCCTGCAGCCTGGGCTCTGCTCCAGCCAGCCTGTGTCTCTTTAGATGTCTTGAATAGACAGTTGCAAGGCAGGAGCATGGAAGTGTCATTTCAGATTTACAGAGGGAGAACTGTGCAATTTATTCCTATGTCTTTGCAAGCTCCCAGTTTTTGGAGAATCATGGACCACTGGCTGGTAGAACAAGGAACTGCATAATGACAGAATCATCCACAGGACAGTTTTCCCATCTGAATCCCAAATAATGAAGGCAATGAAAGGAATATGGAGTCATCAGATTTCAAGAGTCCTGAATTAAGGATTTTAATACAAAGTACAGGCATTAAACTGAGTTTTAAAAACTGGTGAATGAAGCTGTCAGGCCTCTTGGCTTTCCATTTTGAAATGCAGGGTCACTCCCCAGAGAGACAGCTTATGCTTGTAAATAGTTGCATAAGTACAAGTATATGCAACCATTTTTTCCTGCCAGGCTGAGGGACAATGGCTGTACAAGTCTCAGCACAGGCCTGCTGGCACTCTTCAGGAGTAGGAATCTCTGTGAAGTGAGGCAGTGACATCATGCTTGCTTGAACATTTTGATAAACCTGGCATTGCATCAGAAATGTGAATCATGGCACAAAGTAGACTGCAGCTGTACCCTGAAAACTGGGTCTGGATGTTGGCAGTGAGTAATAGACTAGTGTTACAGTGGCATCATGGCTCCAAATGTACTTAATATCCAACGATGCTGGGGTGGTATCTGAGATATTAGTCTTGTACCTAGCTCTAGAGAGCCAAGATCAGCCTTGCTGGTGTCTGGATCAGTTGCCCTCACTTTGAGGGGGTTGGATTGCAATAAGGTCTCATGTCCTCCCTCAGTCATGCATGCTACATGGCTGCACCAAACCTGTGCATCCTTTGTTTGGATGTGAACAATAGCCTCATAGTACTGAATGCTTGGGGCAGGAAGGAAACATTCTCAGATATTTCCATGCTGACAAATGGATGCTTTTTCTCTCGTCTGCAATTGCAACAGGATTGTGCTTGTTGACAAGGTGAGTGACATTTTTGCCTCTGTAATTCTTGCCAAATATAGCAGGAAAAAGAAAAAGTAGAGCCAGAATCCACATGCAACAATGTTCTACACCTCAAGTTCAGCTGGCCAGCACCCTTCCCAGGAAATAAAAGCAATAGCCTAGGAAGCAGCAGAATAGACAGTAACAATAACATCATGCAGGCAAAATGAGATATTCAGAGCAGGATATATATATTTATAGAAGGCAATTATTAATCATTTGTGTATGTCTAGCAATTGCTTTGCTAAATGCAGTTTAATGTTACATGGAATATAAGTATTTGGGGATTCTTTCTTAAATTTCAAAATTTAGTCCAGATGCACTGGGAAGTTCTGACTGTATTCAATTTTCAAAGATCATTTTTGAATCTTAAATGGAAAACTATAAATCCAGTCTAGATTCTGAGAACTGCAGAAATTCAGTCAAGATGTGTTTATGGTGATGATCAAGTTTCAATGGATGCTTTTGAGTTCATGGAAATCTGGAAAAGTAAAAACATTAAAATAACTATCCACATTGACAGTCACCTAAGAGTAAACCTGAAGAGCATTTACCATTGAAGTTGCACCATCACTCTAGTAGTTCTTGCTCATAAAATTTTCTTGAGTTCTCAAACTAAGACATTCCTACGGTCAGATCTGACAAAGGATAGGAAAATTACCTAAATAAAGCTGGAGTGGACAGAGGGAAACACAGGAGCTAACCCATGCTGTTGTGCTTCCTGTACATAACTGTAGGGAGGTTTGATTAGAAAGGAAACCTTAAGCTACATCTGTGCTCTTGGCTTCACATTGGTCCCAAACTGGGAATTTTGGACATAGACATTGCCATTCATTTGAGACACAGCACTTTCCAAACTCCCATTAAGTGGATTCAAGGACAGCTATTGATGTTGTTGCATATGGTTATGTGGACAGGTCCTTTGGATGACATGAATGTCATGGGGTATATTTTCAATAATATCTGAAGAAGAAGCATTCTGCACAGTGGGACCGTAATTCAGCTACTTGCTCTCCCTTTCCCAGAAGGAAAGAACAGTATTGCCTACCATTTCTCAGACTTTTATAATCCAAGGATTACTTAATCTTTTCATAAAATCTCAAAACTATTTTGTTTAATGCTACCACAATGGATTGCCTTTGTGACAAAACATACATCAAGCTAAATTTCAGAGATAAGCTTACAAATTTTACTTTCTCTTCCACTTTGCTTGCTTACTGACAGATGAAGCTTCAGTTTTCAGCAGCTGTTTTGTGATTTCTGTTGCCTTATAGTTTTCTAATTCAACAGTTCCCATCTCAAGAGACATGCAACAGACAAACTTTGTCTCTTGAGATGCAGATAAGGATGAAGAGGGATAACCAATTTTTCACACGGAGACCAGAACAGTGATGGGACCTTGTGGAACTGTTGGTTGCATTGTTGGTTTTGGAGGGGTTTTTTTGGTTGTTTGGGGTTTTTTTGGTTGTTTGTTTTGTTTTATTTTGTTTTTGTCAGTGGTTGACATTCAGCAGTGGAAAACTTATACATTCATTGCTATTCTTAGAGAAGTTGCTCCTGGCACAAATCTGTATGTCAGGTTTTGAATGAAATTTATAAACAAGTAATGGGCAGTAGCTATGTTGCTGTAGCCAGACAAGGCATACAGCCATGCAAGTTATGGCAAAAATATGTAAAGAAGTTATATTCTTTTAGCCAGTGATAAACAAATATGCTCTATTTTGGGCTATGAATAACTTCTTTGGTTTAAAATTGTAACAAAATTAGGAAAATTTCACTTGAGTTTTGCTCTGCTTCCCAGCTCAAATAAGGTTGCCTTTTAATGCTTAATGCTTTTGAAAAATAGAATTGGTCAAAAGATCTTCCTCAGATTCACAGGTGAACCTATTGATTATTTGAGAGTTTTACAGCATTTTCAAATGGTTCTATTCACAATATTTGTCAGCCATAGTTTCGACAAAAGCATAAAATAAAGCTGCTGTTAAACCGTCTATAAAGTAAATCAGAGTTGCTTTATCTGGTCTTGCTGAGCCGTATGTGCAAAACTCCTGAGCAGGTTTGTAGTACAGTTTCTTAAGCATTCAGTTTTTCATGGGTCTTTACAGAATGCTGAAGAGTAACTAGACAGGAAATAAATGGAAATTTATCCATATAGTAAAGTTAGATGTAAACAGTGCTTATGTCTTTCTGAGAAGGTCAGTACTTCATTATACTAAGCAGTATAAATGTATTTAAAAAAAAAACCAAAAAACAACAAAACCAACACCTTGTTTATTACAATTGCAATAGACAAACCAGAGAAAGATTGAAAAGGAAATGAGGCCGAAGTCCCACCTAACAGAACAGATCAAGTGCAAAACCTGGAATTTAACCCAAGTGGTTCAATTTTCAGCAGCTTACAGGCAGGCTGAGTTCTCTTGGTCCATCATTATTCAGGATGGCTACAGTCAAGGATTGGAGTGTAAGAGACTTACTTACAAGGCTGTAGCAATGAACACAATTGTGCCCATTGTTTAAACTCATAATAGCCATGCTAATTCTTGGTAGATACCTGGAGCTTGTTTACTCTTGGATCATTGTCAAAGTGAATCCAGCCTTATTTCCCTTATTTCATCTTGTTTCCATATTTTCTTCCCAGTTTGACACAGCAGTCATCTTTCTTATTTCCATAGTTCACTTTTGAAGGGAAAACAGACCAGCTGTGAAATCTGTTTCTAAGTAAGGTCCTGTTCTTTTTTATATTTTTCACTAAGGTTGGTGGAGGTGTGAGGAAAATCAGATGACCTGTACAAGGTCATAAAACAAGTTCTTCAGGTAATACTATATTTAAAGATTTTCTTGGGTTAAAAGCAGTTTAACTACTCAACTACTGCTAATAGCTTTTTTCTGTCTTCTCAACCAGACAAAATGCTTTCCATAATTTTCTTGCAAACCTTTTATTTTTTTAATAAAAAATAATTGCTTTTAAAAGACATAAAAATGCAAATAGGAAAAATATTTCCATAAATTGCTACATAGCTTTATTTGCCATTGTTATTTATTATAGTATTTGTGTTAGTTATTGATGGTGATTCCGGATAAGCCTGGAGCCCACTGCTGAATAGGGCATTGAAATTAGCTCTTCTGCTCAACCCTATCCTATCTGAAACTCCCTTCATGACATATGCAAATTATATATTTTCTCTGTACTTCAGTGTTATCCCTGGTTTACTCCTGGGAGACATTTATTTTGCATTTTGTCCATCCAGTCTGACAGAGCTTATAACTGCAAGACAACATGTTTCTTCCTTGTTTCTTTTACAGAACCTGGTATCTTGGCAGAGTCTTTACGTGTGCCATAATACAGTGATAATAAGATTAAAAAAAATGAGAGCAAATCAAAGGGAAAAGGTATCATACATCATACACTAGAGTAGAAAGAGGCCTAAAGGACTGGTCATTATCCCCTGTACTATTTGCAGTTAATGCTGGGAAAGAGATGATTCTTCTCCATCATAAGATCATCATTATGACAGCATGCTTAATTGCGTCAATTCAGTCTTCTGCTCTTGCCATAACCCTCATTTCTTCCAAATAACTCTCAAGCAGAAGCACTATCAGGAAATGCTGGTGGAGCCTTCCCCAGCTCTCTCAGTGAAACAAAATGCACTTTCCCCTCACCCGGTGCCTGCCCAGGGTTCTTAGGATGGTAAGTAATTTCAGACATGGAAGCTGTGCAAGTGACTCACAATACAGTCAACTGAAGTCAACTGATTCATTCCACTTTCAGATTAAGGTGCTTCAAGAGTGAACAGTTGAGCACAGCACAGAAACCATGTAGAGCAATGGCAAGAAGAGGACAGGGATTAGTTTTATTACCTCTGTAAGGACCATTTCTGAGTACTTTGGGAATGCCATGCTTCTGCTGTGGCACTCATGCAGTGAAAGGCTGTCCTGGGACTGAGATGAGTGTGTAGGACAGGAAGACTTAAGCCATTCCTCGGTTCAATCTATTTTCCTCTCTCTTCTGACAGCCATTGCTTGATCTTTTCATTACAAGCCCAAGATCACCAGATGATTTTCTGCCTTCACCTCTGAACAGAATTTCCTACACCTTCTGTTCAAGCCAAACACAACCCAGGCTTGCCTCTTTCTGTCTCCCAGTTAATTATTACTCAGCATTGTTGCATTTAACCCTGCTGTCTTCCTGTTGCTGTTCTTTCTACTCTCTGTTTTTGTCTGTGGTGACCTATCAAAATTCAGCAGCAAAAGGCTTTTGCTATTTCCATTGCCACTTCTATTTGAATTCTGAATTCTGAGATATAATTCATAAGGACCTGCTGTCTATCAACTTTTAATACTTCCAATTGCCTATCTGTTCTGGTATAATCATTGATATAATTGCCTTTTAACATTTTACTTTCCCCCAGGAAAATATATCCTACTTACAGAAATGTGACCTTCAGCTCTTTTTGTGAATGCTGAAGGGAAGAAATAATTCAGACTGTCAGCAACATTATCAATGCAACTGTCACTAAGTCCCCAGTCATGCTCTTTAATAGCTAGATAGTCTCATTACCTTGATGTTTAATTCATCTTTCTTGGGACAGAGAAATAAGGGTGTTTAACTCCTTTGACATTTTTTATGTGTGTGTGTTCATGTCAACAATATTGATAAACTTTCTTCAGGTTTCCGTCTTTTGGGCAGATCTTAGGCATTAGGAATGGCAAAACTTTTGTGCTTCCCTTGACTTCTGACTTTTCTCAAATCAAAGTCCTCATCAGAAACTGAATTTCAGATAAAATAATAATTAATGGTACAAAATAACCGATAATGGTACAAATCTTCAACATGCAGAACATCCCATTATAACATATTGTTGTATGCAAGTAACAGTCACCGTTAAGGCAAGGCTTTATCCAAAGGCAGTCAAGGAGGAGGGAATGGACAGAGGCTACATAGTATGGGACTGGCTCACAAGCAAGTAATGGGGAAGGGCCATGCAGCAAGGTGCAGAGCTGCACCATTCCAAGGGACTGGCCAACATAGTTCAAATAGATGGAGGTGTCACTCAGGGTATAAATGTGTGGACATATCATGAAGCTGTTGGAGAGCAGAAGCCTACAGTAGCTCCCCTGATCTAAGGTTTTCTGTTCCAGCCAACCTTCCTTTTATGAAAACCTTGCATGCTTCCTCAACTGGTAGCAAGATTATTAGCAGCTAAGCCTATACATGACTTGAGAGCAGCTGAAAAGATAGTAGAAACAGCAAACAAAACACAGCTTGAGTATTATATCAAACAGGCCCATAAAGTAATTGAAATATAAGAAAAAATTAAATGGGAGGTTGGAATCTTTACAGGTCTGCAGTCATATGAAGCATGGCATGAGAACCGGGCCCTTCTCATGAGGCTCATTTTCAGGCAATGGGACTTCTTTGGGTCACCTGTGATTATTACCTATTGAGTGACATTCACAACTTCTGGGATTTCTTCCTCTGTCATTCTATGGCACACTACCATTTAGGTAGCTTTAGGTACCCTTCCCATGTATTTTTTACTTGTCAAAGTGTGCTGAAGAGAGCTTGGTGGTTTAGGGGATAGAATAGATACAGATACTCTAAAACCTTTGAGTGTGTAAACATCTATCACACACTTGCATCTGACTAGCAAAGTTTGAACTTGGCATCCTATGTGTATCCTTCCAGGTCTGGATCCTGGATCCACAAATACTAGATGAGTTTTATGTGCTTTGTGTCTTGTAGCACACACACTGCTGAAATGTGCAGTGAACACAAACAAGGTAAAAGAGAAAATAAATGCATTGGAACCAAGCCCTGAGCACTGCATGGGAATTGGAATAACTCTTCCAGGTAGGAGTGTAACTGCAAACACAGAAGGGGTGGAGGGATGTTAGTTGTTATGGATCATCACAAAAATCTGTGGCTTTCTGCCTTCAGTGGTCAGTAGATCTCAGTGAGTTCCAGACAGACACAAGAGTTTCATCCTACATTTGAAGAAAGGGTTATTTGCTCATACTCTGGCAAATGAGAATACAACCAGGTGTAACACAGGCCATTTATCAAGTTTAGTTATCACTGAGCATTCAGTGGGTTTTATATCCCTCTTGGTTTCTATAGTCTTTCTCTTTAATGCCTTATTTAATTTGCCTTACATGGTATCCCAGTTTGCTATTTTGAAGCTGATCATTGGGGTCCTCCCATTTACTCCTCTTTGTAGCTTTGATTGTCATTTTAATTCCCTTTGTAGTGTATCTGTGACCCCAGCTAATATACTGAAGCCCAAATTGTTCTCTAACATTATTTTGTCAACCTCCTCTCCAAGTTACATTCAAACACAGCCTTGTTTCTTTGCCTGTCAGCTGATGTCCAGATTGAATTAGAAAGCACTCTCATTCCAGATTTAGAAATATATTTCCTCTACTTAATGCAATCTTGTCTGTGTCTGGGTAATTAAAATCATCTATTACTATCACTCAGGTTCATTTACATGTTTTATCTTTAAAAATTTATGCAATAATTACATAAAATACTGTGCTCCAATGGGCCAGCTGGATGGAGTACAAATAGTATGGCATGTCTTATTATGGAAACATACCTCTAGCTACAAGCACTACCATTTTGAGGCTTTGCTACAATCACAACTGAATCATCTTTCACAAATAAAATAACTCACTTTTTGTTTGCATATCGGCATCTTTCCCCAAGAACTGACAGAATTTCTGAGATGGAGTGTTCCTGAAGATAAAGACCTGAGAAAGTTCAAGAGGCCTGCATGTTTTATCTACCAAGCTGTTCAATTGCACAGTTAAATCAATAACTACACCTATTTCACAGTGTAGGAGGGCATTGTAGAGAGCACAGAAATCAGATAACTAGCAGGGAAAGCCTTGCATAGGCTTTTCAGTGTGAGGGGAAAGTCAGCTGTTGCTCCTTCTCACTCTAGGTCTTATTTCATTGACAGCAAATTCTGATATCATGTTTTTCACTATTTAAATTTTATTTCACTCTTCAGCAACTATGTTCCATTCCTTTTTGATCTTCTTTTCCCGTCTCATTTTTTACCCTTTTTAACAAAGCTCACCTCTTTTTTTTTTTTTCCCTATGCATTGCTCAGCCCTTTCCACAATGCCTTAAGTGGATTTCAGAGACAGCAGAGAGGCTATGCTTCCTCCCTGCCTCCAATCCTAAGTGAGAAGGTGAAAATAAAATCATTGAAAAAAGTTCCCTGAAGTCCCCACATCTGGAAGACATACAAATTTTGTAACAAGTGTACCCAAGGATATCAAAAGCAACCTTCAGGAAATAAAATAATTCTTTCCCCACAATTGTGCTTTGCCTGTATTCCAAAGATGATCCTCTTCACAATAGCAATATATTTTCTCCCATTTGAAGTAATGAACTGCTAATATCAGTTTCAGTGACTGCTTGCTTTTAAGACCTTCCTATTAAAATAGGTTGGGATGAAATTCTTTGTACATCACTAACAGTAATTTAAGGGATTGTGCTCTTTTGTGAGTAGATTTTTGTGAAACTAGACTATTTCAGCAATCAATATGAAAAGATATTAGAATAATCATTTTCTTAAGTTTCAATTTCTTGCGCATTACAATTTAATTGTGAAATATAATAAATTATTTCAGTTTTTAATGAGACCTCATTGCTCTCATTAAAACTCTAAACTCATTTAAACTCTAAAGTTTAAAAAATATTTTTCCATGTGAGAAAAAGTTTAAGTAATTTAGTTTGACAAGACACAAAAGGTAGTAAAACCATCTAAGCAACTTTAATTATCAAGCTACTTGTGAGACAACGCACCAGATCTGAAGTGACGAAAAATTTTAGACTTTCCCTGTAATCATCTTAGAAACTTATGACAGGTACACTCAGCCTCCTTCCATAGTCCACCCCTCTCCTAATCATTCAGCTTCACATACTAATGAAAGAAGAGAAAAAGATTTCTTGTGCTGAATCATTCAGCTTCTTTGTCAAAATAATAGAAAGACCCCAGTGCATCACAGCCATATGAATAACTTTCCAAAACAGGAGAAATATGTGACCAGTGTACTTGCAGCAAAATGGACTGGACAGTAAAGAGGGACTCTGGGAGATGCAGAAAGTTTACACAGTGGAGCTGATGTCAATTTTGTTACTAAAGCCTGATCCAAGTCAGTACAGATACATCTGCTGGGCACAGCCGAGGTGGAACATGGCAGCTGGAATGGCCATATCTGTTCCATTAATGTGTGCTCCTGTTTTACCAAAGGGCTGCTAGTTAAAATATGCCTCTTTTTCTTCTTCAGCTCCCCTCCTTCAAAGGCACAGCTATTCATCCTCCATTCCTTTTACAAACGCAATGAATACAGATCCAAATCCAGCTGCTTTTCTTGAGATCTGATATTCCTGACATCAAATCTCAAGGATCAAAGTAAAACATTCATTAAGTCTGTCCAGCATTGCCATAATGATCTCCTTAAATGGAATATGGTACTTTAAACATCAAAAACACCTTTCTCATAAAGTAAGGGAACAGTCACTTCTCTTATTTACCTGATGGCTTGAGCTGTTTGTCCTAAGTTTTACCAGAGTGGGGAAATTCAAATACTGTTTAGATATCTTAAAATATAAAAGGGAAGCATGCTTATTAAGTAGACAGTCTTTTATTTCAAAAGCACGCCATCATGTACAGGGTCCTCAGGGAGACCTCTCCAGGAACCATAAAAAATGCAATTCCTAGAACTAAGGGTTTCAATCTTTCATCTCACTAGTATTCAAGAAAACAACCTTTACAAGAAATGTAGGCCCAGGTGTTAAGTAGCAATTGACACTTGAATACCGCTGATTTTTTTTATCATTTTGATTAACTCTACCTAGGTCATAAATATATATATCATAGTGTGGAGCTGAGGTAAAGTTTGGAAACCTACAATTATTTTCAAATATACATATTGCATTATGATACTAGTCTTTTTTTTTTTTTCATGGCAGAAATGATAGGAAGGGGAAAAAATATTGAATACCACATTTTCTCTTTCTTCAATAAACACTGGTTAAGAGAGTGAGGCCAAGGCTTTGCACATTCAGTCTGCTAGTAATGTAGTTAGAAGCCAGTTATAAATATGAGCAGTGACATCTTACAGCGGTTTGTGGGGGGAACATCCTGGGTAATCAATTTAGGCTGACAGTCAGTATCACGAGACACGTGATAGTAGCTACGGTGACAGTGTAATCTGGGCAAGAGGAAGGGGAGTTTCCATTAGGAAACTGTATTTTGCAGAGATTTGGAACACGGCACAGTAATTCTTGGAACTTGGCATTAAAAAAAGTTTTCCATTCACCAGCATAATTTCCCCTTGAAGACCTGGTGGCCCAAACTGAGGTGGCTATTTTAGGGTAGTTGAAGATGGAAAGGAAAGGAGAAAGCCCCACCTCTTGTAGCAATAATAGGGGTTGGTTTGCTTTCCATTAGCAAATGGAGCTGCAGACTTCTGAAAACAAATGCTTAGGAGCTGTGTGGGCCAGAGCCAGCTCACGATATAGGCAATATAGGGAGCTGCTCAGGCTGAGAGGACTGTGAGCTTTGTGTCTAAAGAGGTAAAAACTAGAGCCAAATTGAAGAGTGTGAAGTGGGACTGTGTCCCCCACACTAACCCATAGTCTCACTTTCACCCCCAGATATTTCCTGCCTCCCAGGACCTGTTCTAATGTGGCCACAAAATCATTGCCTTGCCAGCACATTGCTGCACGCACTGTCCAGATGCACAACCTTCTGAGGTAGAACTTCATTTTCAGTGCTCAGACCCAACAGTCTCTATTTTTTAAAGCAGCCTGGATCAGGGCTTGGAGGGTTGTAAAAGGAGATTATAAAAGGACACTACCAGGGAGAAAGTTTATCACCTAAAGAGTAAAACAAAGGTGACAGATGTGATGAGAGAGCAAGAGATAGGAGGACTGCTATCCCCAGTGATGGGCCTATTAATTGAGTATGGGGAGATTAAGTGAGTTGCCAGAAGGTCACGCAGGAAGAGCCGGGTCTCCTGACACCCCATCCAGTGCCATATCCTCCAGACCTTCCTTCTTCCTGAGGCACAGAAGAAGTTTATTTTCTGAGAAAGGACAACAGAAATAGTCCTGGCTTTGCCATGCCAACCTGCTGCTCACACAGCCATCACCAGATCAAATGTGCATAACGCTATTTGCTTAGTTCCAAGATATTTTCTCATTCCTTATGCTTGTAAGGGTTTTTAACACATAAATGTTCACTTTAGGAAGTAAGTAGTAAGATAAGTAGTGAGTGGTATTTTCTACCACTGAAACCAGTAAGCAGTTAAGTCTTTCTGAGACTACTATTGAATATTATAAGTTGGAGGATTTAAGGTGGCCTTGATTAATGGGCAAATCTTAAAAGACAGGGACTTTTTGTTTGGGAAAAGCATCTGTGAGTTTGGACAGTGATGCATATCCAAGGCTCTGAAGCCACTGTGATTGGGCTATACAACTGACAAAAACAGGGTCTTTTAGTGAGACTTCTAGTAAATGTTCTGCTAATCTCAACCAAAATTCAGAGCAACTTCTCATCAACCAGCATTTCTGGTCCTAGTCCTAAGCAGAACTTGTCAATATAAAAGATAGTAAATACAAAAGGAGGTTTTCCCAGACTTTCTAACACCTCCTTAAAGTACTGAAATTGCTTTATCTTCTACAACTGAACAGGAGGGTCCAGGATATCTTTTTCCAAGTCGTTCATTCAGCCCTGTCCTTCTATTGCTGGGCTGCTCTCAGCTGAATCCTGCTCCAGACTGATGCAACTACACTCCCATTGAGTACTTCAGGTGAAACTCCTCCAGCTGGGATTTGGAAACATAATAGTAAAAACTTGGAGGTTTTATTTCTCTCAAACTTCTGCATGAAATACCTTTGAAGAAATAAAATAGGGGTATAGTCTAGCTGTGGAAGGAGTGTGAAAAAAAAGCCCAAATACCTTCACTTACTCTGTAATAGAGAAACAAGGCTGATTGTGATTAGCTGGCAATTAAAAAAAGCAAGAAATCATAAAGATACTGATGCATGCTGAAAAGTCAATGCTTTGCTTGTCACTCGCCCCCAAAATTATGGCCAAAGTGTCAAAATTCGTCACCACCTTGGCAATTAGAGGCTTGTTCCGCTTCTTAAGTAGACAGGGAAAGAAGCAGGAAAAAACTGCAACAAGACCTTACATTTTTGAGATGCCACTGAAGTGTTGAGCTGCCTCACCCAAGTTTCCTTAGAATTTACAAAGAGCAGGAAAGTTCATCTGACAGACGTCGCTTTCCCCTGTGTTCATTCTCCAACGTGCTCTTCTCTGTCTTGACTCAGCGAAGAGACAAGCAGGAGTGCTACCACGGACTATAACATTCTTCTAATGTCTGAATTTTAGACAGGCAATAGCAAGAAACTTTGCCAGATAATGTGGTGATCTTAAATCAAGCAGATGTGTGTCAATGGGTGGGGGAGAGGCAGTTGGAGGCAAAAAAGTTTATGAATTTGTTCAGTTACATTTTCACACTCTGTATTCAGTATGGGGCTCAGTTTCAGATGAGAGTTTTTTATAATCCAGATACACTGCTTGGCAGTGGTTAGAGGAATTCTGTGAGAGAGAAAAATCCAAAAGATAGCTCACATAAATTAATGGTTTTGGACCAGTTCTCATTTGGCTTAAAGTCAGCATCACCCCAAGAATCACATCAGCTGCAGACCCAGCCCTAAATCTCCTTTCGTTTTCTTTTATGCATCAGTTCTGCCTCTAGTATTCACAATTACACAAAGTTATTTATTTTGCTAAATCTGTTTTAATTTATCCCTGAAACTAGGGGTCTCTCAATCTCCATTACCATAATGCTGTCACATTAACATAGTTTTAAAAATGTAAATTGATTTGTTTTGATTGATTTTGCTTGACCTTTAAAAATGAATAGAAGTATTTAAATGGTGTAATAAACTGCATTCTAGAAGCCTAAACTCTCTAAAATACAATAAATGTGCACAGATTAGCTCAGAAAGTGGCCCTGCTAGCAGGCCCTCTCTGGACAAACAGAAAGCTTTGTCGGCTCTTGGAGATCAGAAAGCTGCAATAATTTCTCCAGGGAAAAATATCCCAACAACAGCTAAATGCAGAGAAACAGTGAAAGAAAGGAACAATGAACCTTCATTTCTTGGGTTTGTTAGAAAACTTACTGAAGGGAAGAGGCACTACTGAAACTGAGTTTCTGGTTTTAAGGACAAAAAGTGATTATTTTTCCATGGATCTCAGTATTGCCAGAATTTCATTAGAAGGGCTAATACCCAGCAAAGTTTGCATCAACCCACAGAGTAGCAGACACGGCTTGAGGACCAGGGAGTGAGTTTCTGAATCGCCACCCTATTAAGAGCTGGGCAGAACCCAGTGTTGCATCCACGCTTACAGCCTGCCCTTTGTTTGCCCTCGTGAAGTTACACACAGTTGTTTTGCGGTGTCTTTCAGGGGCAATGCACAAGCCAAGGAAAACCGCTGTGTTAGAGAACCATGTCCCTGTGGTTCAATTCTTGTCACCCCTTGTTTCCTCTATAAAGCCGGGGATAGTAAAACCTCACAGAACAGAAGGGAAATACAGAAATCATTAAAAATGTTAAAATATTTTCTGTGACAGAGAGGAAATGCAGTAAAGAGCTTTGAACCAAATAAATACTCTGACTAATCTTTTCAAACAAGTAGTAAAATACAAGATAAAGTAGGCAACAAAAAAGTGCACTGAATGCCCAAAACAGTAACAGCCAGGCACAACTGTGTAAGAAGTTACTTAAACTTGTCTTCCTTTACTAAGGAAGAAAAAAACAGAAATCCTGCGAAGGACTTAGACCACCCATCTTCATTATGATTTCCAGACAAAAAATATGGAACAAACTCTCCCCTGGAAGATGAAAGTGGATGAACAGCAGATGCTATAGATTTGTCATAAGCAAGCTGTGTCAAATCTATCTTTCTTCTTTGACCACTTGTGTAAGTGAGCAAGAAGCAATAGGCATATTTGACCTTATTAAGGCTTTTGACACTATCTCACATGGTGTTCTTATTAGCAAGATAGGCAAATAATGTCTTCATGAAACTGGTGTGAGAGGGGTAAAAAAATGATTGGAAATCTATACTTACCAAGTACTTATCAATGGTTCATTATTCAAATGGAAGGGTGTATTGAGTGACATTCTGCAGGAGTCTGTCCAAAGTCTGCATTTATTCAATATTTTCATTAACAGGGATGATGGAATAGGAAGTATGCTTATTAAATTTGTGGAGGATGTGGAGCAAGGAAGGGCTACAAGCTCATTGAGAGTTCAAAATGAGCTTGTCTATTGAATGAAGATTCTGAAAATTAGCAGAAAGATGAGCGGCATGAAGTTTGGAAGAAAAAGCAAAGCAAATAATATTTTGACAGGAATAAGAATAATCAACTACATTTATCTGCGCTGGGTGGCAACAGTCTAGACAGCAATTTTATGGACAAAGAACTCAGGGTTATAGAAGATCAAAAGGTGGACATGAGTCAGAAATGTCATTTCTACTTCATACAGGCTGAGAGAAAGCATGTCAAGTAATTTAGCCCTAAGAAAGATTCTGTGAGATTTTTGCTGTGTTGGAGCACAGTGCTCTGAAAAAGATGCTGTGCATCAGTAGTAAGACTGGTCACGATCTGGATTCATACAGTCAGCTGTGTGTGAGCCAGAGAAGTGGGACTATTTATGCTACTGAAAAGGTCCCAAAGGGTGTATAATAGCTCTTAAGCAGACAAAAGGCTGTTACAGATAAGATACAGTCTGTTTTCCATGTCCATGAAGGTTGGAACAGGAACTAATGAGTTTAAATTACAGACAAGGAAAATTTGTTTTGCACACAAGGGAAACTGTAATGGTATGGATTGAAAAACTTGGAATAAATTTCCTGACAATGTTATTGAATCTTCAATACCATGCATATATGAAAGATTAGAAAGGAAAGAGTTAAGAATTGTGTAGGCATAGATGATTATGCTAGGAGCACTAAGTGACGAACCTTTCCTTCCAGTTTTATCATTTTATTAAGTAAAGTTAAGACTTTTTTTAAGAGACTTGGCTAAGATAGTGGAAATGACAATGTGTAGAGGTGAAATTTGTGTGCGCAGAATGCTCTCCCATGCTGGAACTCTGAAGTGGATATGAAATTTCAAGAGTAAAGGACAAAACTTATGATATGTTTATTATTGTGAGACCCTATATATAAAAAGAGAGAAAGAAAGGAAAGGGGTAATCTAGCATCTAGAGGCCAAATATTCCATTCAAATATGTCTAATGCATTAGAAGTTCTGAAGGGAAGGAAAGCAAAATGAAACACGGAGAAAGTTTTATTGAAGGCAGGTGGTATCAAGCACAGACTTCTCTCTCAGCAAAAGAGTTGTTTTTTCTTTAGGAAGAAATGTCCTCTCAACCTAGTATCTGGGAAATTACTAGTTAAACTGAGAAAGCTGGAGAAGAAAGGAAACAGTTTAATTACTCAGGAACTGACTGAAGGGGAGATGGCAATGGATTAAAGGAAATTATTAGTGAAGCTCCAAAAGGATAGGTCTCGGGACCACTTTTCACTAGGTCATCTGGCTCTAAGAGTGGGAGCCTTTGCTGATGACACAGGGTTGAGAGGCATCAGTAAGACATTGAAAAAACAAAGAAAGGGTTGTAATAGCATAAAAAATGCTAGAAATGGAATGTGGTTTCATAGCCAAAGTGAATGTCATGTATATGCAGAGTGATGAGAGAGCTGATTAGAGACCTCATGGGCTGGACACAACAAAGAGATTTCTGAAAAAAAAAAAAAAAATCACTCTTTAATGAGTCATATATGTGTTGTGGACTGAAGAAGAAGAGTAGCTGAAATAACAGATGATATCCTTTAAGACATTTCTGACATTAAGGAGAAAGCACTATTGTGCAAGACATGAACTCAGCCTGAAGACTGAATGGATTGGGTAAAGGAGAACATATTTTATGAGAGGAGATTGGAAGAGGTAGGGTTTATCTTGCAGAGATGTATAAACCAGAACAAAATAGTAAAAGGGGTAGTTCACTCTCCCCGGAGATACTCGGGACAGTAGCATGGTGATGCAGATTCCAGAAAAAAACCCAAACATAATTAGCTAAAGGACAATGCTAACACTAGTCCAAAGAGCCAATGAGCAATCTTAGTTTAGCTACTAGAAAAAAGTGATCCACCTCTGGAACAATATGCTGGTGTTAGCAGTTGTGTGGACCAACTGTTGAATTTATTTATAGTTTTATCTGTTTCTGAACAAGGTTTCTAAATGGTATTATATGATGGGATGGCAAACTGGACTTTCCCTTTTGACTTAGCTCTGTCCCCTAAACTTTCCTCACCTGGCTAAAGTAAGTAAATGGAATTTTACCCTTTTGGATCTGCAGCTTTGAAAGAATGGTGTGGTGATACTGTGGTTGAGGGCAACACAATTTGCTTCACCAATCAGCGTGCGATTCCTTCCTTTATGCCCTGACAGTCTCTCAGACCTGAATTCCCCAGACACTGGAAGGAGATGGCCATTCCATCAAAAAAACCCCTTTTGGATGGCAAGTTAGGGTGATGGTCAGACTTGATGAACTAAAGGGTCCCTTCCAACCAAGACAATTCTGTGATTCTATGATACAAGGTGTCAGGGCAGTTATACTTACCAAGAGAGGAAACAGCAAATGTCACATCCTCACCTTCCATTCTTTTCCAGTGTAAAAGATTTGTTATGATTGGCCCAGTGGAAAAGTAGCTATTCTCAAACTAGGGAGAATGTGATAATGATTTTCTTAAAAGCCAGATGACAGCCAAAATGCCAATCAGAGCAAGTCCTGATAATATACTGTTATACATTGCCATATGCACAAGTACCAGCTTCTGTTTCCTCTACAAACTTATCATAAGCTATCTCCTGTTAATTATTTAGAGTATGTAGATGATTACTTAAGAACAGCAATCACTGATGCACAATTGGACAGCTCAGACTTTCAGATACATGAAAACAGCACTAGGTAAGGACCTAACATAACCAGTTTATGGTCTACTTCACTTACTAATAAATTTCCACACATGAAGACAAACATTGTTACTACTTAGAGAAAAAGTATTCCAGAACAGTAATGCCAAGCAAACAGACTTGGGGAACGCACATTTGGCAAAAGCAAATAAGAAGGGATTTGATCATGGTCAAACTGAGCAGTTGGCCAGAAATCCAGTGGACATTTATTTTGGAAGCTTTCTAACAGCTCTCCCACTGGGTCCACTTTATGCTAAGCATCTCTAATACGTGGCAGTCCTGGTCAAACACCAGAAATAATCTGTATGCTCTTTCCAAAGTTTCCAGCCAGCTGGTCAGAGAATAAAGGAATTTCATAATGAGAAGATTCATACTTTTCCCCTGCCTTCTTTATGGAACTTATTTTGCTATGTATAATTCTTTCTTACCTAGTATTATAACATCAATAGAAATTAAGATTTTTTTAATGTAAATTATGAACTTTTTATATAGAAATCACACAGGTGATATTTTGCCCTTTGTGCTTACTATACTGTGTGCTTAATGTAGGTTTGTTAAAGAAAAATTCACCAGAGTAACATAGAGTAAGTTTATCAAAGTGTATCTGGGGTTAAGAAAGACATGAACCCTCAATGTTTTGGGGGCTTTGGAAGCTCCATACTGTATATGCCAGCAATATGACAGCATAAGAACACCCTTAGCAAGTCATAATAAAAATCCACCCAACCTAGTAATGTCTTTAGGAGTGGCAAGGATTGGATGCTAAAATAAGAAGCAGAACAATTATAAGCTGGTATAATCTCTCCATATCAACATCACTTAAAATAAACAAATGGAAACAGAGAAGAAAAAAAGATTTAAAAGTAGCATAAGATCAAAACTAAGAGAAGTTCAAAAAACCAAAGAAAGCTAAGGTTGGCATACAGTCATGCCAACATGTATTACATCATGATGAAAACTCCAACAAAATGTATGCTGTGTCCAGCGTGACTATTTTTTTTAAATAAACAACCAAAACAACAAAGAAATGTACTCCATATGATGTTCTAGCAAATGCCTCAAAGGCCTATTAACAACCTACACAAATTCACTTCAAGACAATACTTCTGTAACTGAAACCAGCTGTCTCATTGTTTCTGTGCAAACCAATACACTTGGATTCAATCGGGATATTGTTTGCTCAGAAGGCTGGGAAACTAGGTTTATTGTTCCTGAACCATGTATAATGTCTGTCACACCTCTCAGATTCAGAGCTCAACACTGCTGAGATGTCCAGAGGACAGAACTGGACTCACACCCTATGCAGGTTCCAGATACACCTCACATACCTCTGCTAAATCCTGTGCCCAGCGAAGGCACCCAGTTTTGTCCTGATGCAATGAAGACACTGTATTTGCCATAGTAATGTATTATTGCTGCATCAATCCTTAAGTATTTGCCCTGGTTCTACCTGTGCCCTCACTGATTTTCCGGTGTTATCTTTAAATTAGGTATGCCAGAACCAAGCCTTGTCTTTCAATATTAGCCTGACCAGTGCCAGTGGCAAAGGTGAAACCAATTCCTTGCTCCTACCTGTCTCCTGTTCATACAGCCATAGATCTTGCCACTGCAGCAGAAACATCCACAGGTTTTCCCTGTAAAAGGATTTTTAAACCCTGTCGATCATGAGATTTGGATTTATGACACAGTTCAATGCCAGTTGGCTTCAATGGTCATTGGATTGCACTCAGAGGATTTCTGAGACACAAACAGAATGAATTGGAGTACCAGTTCCCTAGAGACTAACTCTAAAAGTCTTATGTCTTCCCTTGGCTGCAGATCTTCACAGTGGACGAGTAATTCGCACTACTGTGGGAGTACTGTATTCTAGAAATCAGCTTTTGAGCTTAAAAAGCTTGGCTTCAGAAGAGAAAAAAATTAAATGGTGAAACCTTTTCATTAAAATTGACATAACCTAAGTACAAGGGACAGAACTCTGATTTGCACAAAAAGCAAAAATCCTATTTCACTCTGAGGAAAGGGAGAAAAAGGTCTGATCTGGAACCTGCTGAGCTTTTCCAGCCAGCAGCGCAGAAATAGATGATATAGGCACAGAACATCTGCAACTCCACAATCATCCTGTGAGTAGTTATTGAAGGAATGGATTTTGTGTGAAAGCTGGAATCTGCTCATTACAGGCTAAGTAAAAGCTTCTTCAGCTGCAGCCAACCGCAGTTTAATTTAAACTGCATTCATGTCGACAAAAAGCAGTGGCTAAATTGCTTGCACTAATCATCCCCTGCCCATGTACTTTGCTTACAGATGGTCATTAATACCATAATGACGACCTGTGACAGACAGGTTACAGTGTATACAACTACCCTATTTAGTTTAGCCAGGATGAATTGTCCAACTCTAATTTGGTACTGAATAAGTGGGGCACAGAAAAAGAAGCGATGTATATGAGAAGAGAGAAGCAGCTTGAGATGACTCAAGCTAACTAGAGATGACTGAAGTGAAAAAAGAAAGTTTATGAACTTTGGAAGAAGTACCAAGCAACTCAGGAGTGCTACAAGGATGTCATAAGCTTATGTGCTCAGTTTTGCTAAATTTTTATGGTAGCATTTCTGTGACTACCAAAATTTATGGCTAAAATTCACACAAAAATTTTTAACCCAGAATTTTTTGCATTGAGTTTCTAATTTCTTCTGAAGTTTTGAAAATCCCCAAACTTGGGAGATTTCAAAGCACAATATCCCTTTCTGGTCCTTCTGACAGCAGGATGTTGTGAGGAGGACATATACCTGACATGCACTCTTGGTGCCTGAGAACTGGAAACTCCTGTGGTTTATCTCATCAGAATATGACAGCCCATCCACTTTCTCTGTTCTCTCACTGTGATACAATATCAGTTCTACTTAGGCTTCCCTTATCAGCTGACATCTGCAATGGCCTTTGTATTGTGACACACCATTGGAAACACGGAAAGTCTTGAGTGGATGTCATTGCCACTCATTAACCATTACACTCTCATTTGAAGCCATAAGCATGTTTCCTGTCTGCTCATAGGTGTTACTACCTCTTTATATAGCGGTAATTCTTGGTGCCTTAAAAGTAATTCCCATGAAGGATAAGGAATCTCAAGTCTCATAACATGTTGCTGCTTGCTGGCACTGAGCATGCTGATCTGATCAGCTGGGCTTGCTGAAATTTCACACAGAGTCAATCTGTTAAAGCACTCATGTACCCTGACAGTGAACACGATTTCAAGTTGTAGATTAGATACCGATTCTGTATTTCATAAAGCAAGTTAAATCCCATGCACAATTCCTGGAGGTGATGCATTTGATGTATTAAAATAGGTTGAGTCCTGTTCACCTGCCTGTTACAGGGACATGGCAGCAGCGAGTGAGATGCAGGCAGATGTGTGAAAAGCACCGCTTTACGTTTGAAGCTGTGGTACTGAGCAGCTCTGGACACTGGACAAGGGTCACACCTGCTCAAGTACTGAAATGCTGCCCTGTGAATATTTTCTACCGAGTCTGGATTGCTTGCTGGTGATATCATCTATATATACTCTGGGTTAGGCTGTGGTTGGGCTCAATGGTCTTAAAGGTCTCTACCAACCCAAGTGATTCTATGATACCTCTAGGATATCCCTGAAACTATTTGTTAGCCCCCCCAAATTTTATGCATTTTAGCATGAATTAATTGTTAAAGCACTCATGTGCTCTGACAATGAACATGGTTTCAAATAGTAGATTAGATATCAATTCTGTAATTTTTTTAGCTTTACAATTATATATCTTTTCTTTAGCTTGTCTGAAAGTATCTACTGTAGTATATTATTTACCACAGGAAGCAAAACTGATAACTCATTGAAAGGCAGACTAGGTATGTGAAAGGGTGGAGACATTAGATGCCCAGATAACGTCATTTCCACTGGAAGTGTCTGGTAAACATCGGTATATTTGCAGCAGGGCAGAGCATTCTTTTCATTCAAGGCTTATAGTCTCAAGTCACTCCCCATGCTGAATTTTCTTTTCTGTGCACCCAGAAATCAGTTTATAGCTCTTATGTGACATCCAGTGAAAAGTAACAACTCTGGGTCAGTTCCTCAGGTAGCATAAATCAATGTGGCTGTACTGACTTCAGTATTGCCATCAAATGTAGCTGAAGGTCTGGCTCTGCTGACATTTAATTCCTGCGTTTGAAACACGAATACGTGCACAAACACTGAGAGCCCTTAAATTAAATGTTTTTATTCAGGGGGAAAAGTACTCACTTTAGCAGAAACTAACAGCCCTCCAGCTTTCAGCTCTTTCTAAATAACTCAGACGGGCGTATCAATCAACACTTCTTTTCCAAGCTTACAACACAGTGCAGTAGATTTACTATAAGTACTAGTGGGTTTTTTCTGCTGTTATATGTGTGTATCTGAGGCAAAACATAAATAACATGAAAGTTCTGGTTAATATAGCTCGGAGCAGGAATATGTTTTTTTTCTTTCATGTATGATTTTCATGGCTATATTCGGGCAGTGATGTTATTAATCTCTTTATTCTCAGTTCAGCAGAGCTGTCTGCAGGTGACACACAGAGCAAGTGTATAATCTGGAGTACCTGATGGGAAAACTAGGTGAATAAAACAACATCAGTTTGCAAGATACTACAAGATTTTAATCCTGAATTTCTCATGTGTTAGTCCTCTGGTTACCAGTCTGAAGTCTCTTTGCAGTGGCTGGTCTGGGAAGTAATCTCCCATCACACTCCAAGCTCAATCAGTTTTGACAAAGCCAGAGCAAAGGCATGGCAGGGAGGCAGTAGGACAATGAGAGCTGGAGCCCTGCCACTGATCCCAGTAATGGGAACACGAGGGGAAGAGACACAGGAGACATTTGCCATTGTAAATGAGACAGGCTGCAGCAAAGATACTAATCCAGAGCACCGGCACTGAAGTAGCTGAACTGTTCCCTGTCACCTAAACCCGTTTTGTGCATGTACTCTGGAGGACAAAATAATGAGGCACCAGAATCCAAATTTTCTGAAAATGAGTCTGGACTCGGGCAACATGGCACGTTTTCTGCCCTGATCCCCAGTGCCATCCACCCACGGAAAGGCCGACTGGTGCTTCAGCTTGCTGTGGTGCCGTAGCCACCACATAGCCTGAGTACCACATAGGCTGGGCAGGTTTCCTCTTTGCTTAGCCTTTCCATGAAAAACAAGGAGCAGAGCCCAGGGTTCATTTCTCCTAGCTGAGTGCCATCCTCCTTAGGCTACAGTCCTGTGGCTAAATGTTTACTTGTTGTTTTTTAACCCTAAGATCTCACCTCTGCTGGCTGCACAAAAGGAAGAGAGGACACCAAGTAACTAAACGCTGCTGTGTCTGAAGAGCATGGATGATGAAGCCTTTACTGCCTGAGAAGCAAATTTATTAGGAAGATAAAGAGGGGCCATGATAGATTAAACGTTGCTGAGAGATAAAGTAGATATCCTTAAGGGTCTGAGTGATTTCTTCATCCCAGGAAATGGAGGACCTGTAATATCCCAGAGTCCATGTTTTCCTTGAGGGAGGTCTCTACGCTAAAGAAAAAAACCTCACTAGAGTAGAGAAGATAATAAGGCAATTAAAGCTCTCAGTACTATTAAAAAGTTGACAAAGCACCAGGATTAGATGAAATACATCACTGAAATCAGTGTGGAAAGAGCAAATAAAATCGAAAAGCCTTTGGAGAAGAATTTTGATTGCTTACTAATGGCAATGTTAGTACCAGAGGATTAGGTAATTTCAGTATGCAAGGGAGGATCAAGGTTAAAAATGGGCACATTCACCTGAATTTCAGGAAATTAGTCAATAATGTGTCCTAAGATGAATTGATTTGAAAGGTCAGGCAGGATGGTGACATTGCTGCAAGTGGGGAAATTAGTGAAACTGGTCAGAAATTGCCTTTTGGCTGACAGCCAAAGGTTCTAATAAGGTGATGTGAATCCTTAAGAAAAAGTGATCTATATTATCAAAATTCATAAATAGGCCATTCTCTCTGACAACATTCTTTATGCTCCAAATACTCTGTAAACCCAGAAAGGTTATCTACATTCATCAGTGTACCCTCACCAAGTTTTCAAATGACACAAAACTGGAAGGAGTGGCTGATACACCAAAGGGTCATGCTGCCATCCAGAGGGACCTTGGGAGGCTGGGGAAGTGGGCTGGCAGGAAGCCCATGAAGTTCAACAAGGAGAAATGTAAAGTCCTGCTCCTGGGAAGGAACAACAACATGGTGGGGGAAATCCACATGGAAAAGAGTTTGGCAGAAAGAGTCCTGGGGGTCCTGGTGGACACTAAGTTAACACGGACCAGCAATGTAACTTTGCTGTAAAGAAGGCTAAATGTATCCTGGGCTGGATTAGGCAAAATATTGTCAGTAGGTCCAAGGAGGTGGGCATCCCACTTTCTTCTGCAAGGCTGAGGCCACACCATGAGTTCTGTGTCCAGTTCTGGGCTCCTTTGTACAAGAGAGACATGGACACACTGGAGAGAGTCCAAAGAAACACCCCAAAGATGGTTAGGGGTCTGGAGCATCTCTTCCACAGTGAAAGGTTGAGAGATCTGGGATTGTTCACCCTGCAGAAAAGAATGTTCTGGGGGTTCTTGTCAATGTATATAAACACCCAAAGGGGGGATCCGAAGAAGATGGAGACAGACTCTTCTCAGTGTTACCCAGTGACAGAACCAGAGGCAAAGCACACAAGCT
Source organism: Heliornis fulica (assembly GCA_013399135.1). NCBI lineage: Eukaryota > Metazoa > Chordata > Aves > Gruiformes > Heliornithidae > Heliornis > Heliornis fulica. Next base: position 379,285 of record VXBZ01005599.1, on the reverse strand, counting down.
GAAACACAAGAGGTGGTGTCTGAGCATCAGGAAAAACATTTTTACTGTGACGGTGAGCAGTACAACAGTTGGCTCAGAGAGGTTGTGTGTCCCACCTTAGACTTCCTCAAAAGTTGCCTGGACACAGTCCTGCATAGCCTGCTGTAGGTGACCCTGCTTGAGTATGGTGGTTGGACCAGATGACATCCAGAGGTCCAACTGTAACCTGGGATTCTGTGATCTGTGTTTTCCATTTTTGCTGTCACACTGACTGTTTTACTTTTTCTAAGTTATCAATTACATCTGAAAATAGCCTATCTGAAAGAAGATGGATGGAGATAGGTTTTGTCATATATGGCTTCAATTCTTGTCTCTTTCCCCAGGTGTTCCTCAGTGACAGAAAAACTACAGGATGCTCAATCCCACACAGAGGTTCAGCATTGTTCCATTTTTGTGTAAAACCTAGAATGTCACCCACCACAATATACTCTGGCAGTAACTTTCTCTTTGGGTTTTGTACTCAATGGGAGAAGCAAAACCACAAAGGATCTCACAGATAGACCTTTGTCTCTTTGTCCTTCAAAAGCAACAATATCTGATGGACTGTTTCCCACTGTTCAAATTATTTGATTTTCTGATGTGGGTTGACCTTGGTTGGATGCCAGTTGTCCACCAAGGCACTTTATCAGTCCCATCCTCAGCAAGACAGGAAGGGAAGAAAAAGAAGATGGAATAAAAACTTTGGGGGTCAAGAAAGAGGCAGTTTAATAAAACAGAGAACAACCAATAGATTTGTTCTCCACTTCCCATCAGTAGGTCTTGTCTGGCTACTTTCCAGGAATGAGGTTTCAGTACATGTAGTAGTCACTTCTGAAGCAAATGTCATAACCTGCCCTCCCCC
>VXBZ01005599.1:241874-378120 GCA_013399135.1 Heliornis fulica | reverse complement strand
AGAGGGCTGAAGCACCTATTCTACAAAGACAGGCTTGAGAGAGTTTGGTTTCTTCAGCCTGGAGAAGGCTCAGGGGAGGCTTTATTGCAGCCTTCCAATACCTGAAGGGAATACAGGAAAGCTGCAGAGGGGCTGGTTACAAGGGCATGGAGTGACAGGGCAAGGGGCAATGGGTTTAAAATAAAAAGGCAGGTTTAGATTAGATATGAGGAAGAAATTCTTCCCTGTGAGGGTGGTAAGGCTCTGGCACAGGCTGTCCAGAGAGGCTGTGGCTGCCCCCGCAGGGGCAGTGTTCAAGGCTAGGCTGGATGGGGCTTGGGGCAACCTGGGCTAGTGGGGGGTGTCCCTGCCCATGGCAGGGGGTTGGGACTAGATGAGCTTTGAAGTCACTTCCAGCCCAAACCAGTCTGTGATTCTGTAAATCAAAAGCATCAGGTAAGACAGCTGAAAGATTGATTTCTAATGTTTTAAAGAGTCCAAAACACATGTTTGGCTAAATAAGTGAAAATTATTCTGTTTTATATCTGAGCTTAAAAAAAAAAAAGCAAAATATTTTTAAAGAAAACATAGGCTTAGATTTTGTCATGATAATAAGTACTGTAAGTAATAAAAAACTCCATTAAGCAAAAGTTGGTTTCAGAATTAAAACTGATTATTTCAGAAAAAAAAATCCCTACCATAAAACAAAAGACAGGGTATTTTGAGATCCTTGCAAATGGATATTGCAGGATGTTTTCCATATTTAGTCCTATCTTTTCATATTTTGAACATCGGGTGAAGGTGTATGATTATTACCTGCAAATGCTAGTTTTTTAGAGATTAAAAAAACAATGTGGCATATAATTAAAAGTTGTGGAATTAAGTTTCAATAAGGAATTTCAGATTATCGTAGAAATCACTGATATCAAGGACCAAGGCCTGAATATACATTATGTTAAAAATTAAATTCTGTTCTATGAGGGAACCCTTTTTGCACAGACAAAGGAATGAATATGATGACTTAATGAGATTTTCCATCTCTAATGTTTATGATTCAGTATATTAAATATGACCTAATTTCTATGATATATGATGCATACAGCAGGCATATGAGATCCTGGAAAGGGAAAAAAAATCAGTTGATTGGTGGCAATACACTACTTAAGGGACAGTGAAATTTAATAGGAGGAACATCAAAGTGTCATGGAAAGAAATGCGACTTCCTGAATTTTGACAGCGCCTCTGCCATATTACTGCATATGGTCTTTAAGTTCTCTGTGCACATTAGCAACCTGAAGTTGGAGGGGATGCTGAGGACCTTGTAAGATAATCACTTTTCCCCCACAGCCAGCTCCGTCCTCCTGTTAATGCACCTGTCAGGCACACAGGAATGGAATGGAATGGATTGGAGGAGATGCTGTCCCCTTGCTGAAGGCTACTTAGGATAATTGCGCTCTGGCTGCCTGGCTGATGGAGCTTGCACAGGATGGTGCGAAAACAGTGAACTGGCCCCCTTGCTCTAGGACACAATCAATACTAAATTAGCCTTTAATTATGAGTCTTTTAATTATTCAGTGTTGACTTATGGTATGAAGCAGCAGCTGTAAATCTTTCTAAAGCAAAAGCTTTGATTCCTAGTATTCTCTCATTATCTCCTGTAGTATCCTTGTGCAGAAAAATATAAGACCTCTGTTGACTTAATTTCATAATTTTTACCAGACTGATCTAGGAGCCATGCTGCTGCTCAGCAAGAGTAATAATAAATTTTGAAGCCTCTGGCAGTTCTTAGGTGGCATTATCAAGCAGAAAGTGATTTGCCTGAAGTCTGATAGATCTGAATCGATTTCACTGTAGCAGGGAATAATTTTTATCCCTGGTTCATGAAAAATTCTGCACCAAAGTGCACTGAAAGTATTGAGAACCATGGCATCAGTTCCAATATCATTCAGTCCCAAACCTAAATCTATCTCTACCTGGGCTAGATCTGAAAATACTTGCTCTCTAAAAAAACGTGGTTTGGTTTTCATTGATAATGTACTCAGAGAGATATGTTTACATGACAGAAGTATCTATTAGATATGTAATATCTATATCTACTTGCATATCTATATACAGAGAGGTAATTTTACCCTATTTACTCTTCACAGAAGTAGTAGAGGCTTTTTGCCTTATTTCCTGCATTGCAATAAAGGTAAAACAATTGTAAAGTGAACCTTGTGACACTATGTTATATCCAAGGTGAAAAAATTTAAAAATTAATTTTCCAAAGTTTTCTGCAAGTTATAAATGACATGAAATTCAGGGAGAGGTGGTCTTCAGTGTGAAAATTATTTCTTGAGTCAATATCTCTGCAATGAAACTACTATAGCTGTGTTAGGATGCTGGCTTCCATCCCACAGATGGAGATGTGTCCTCTCCACTGTGCACACTCACAGCCAGGTTGGTACGCCCATCCACTTAAAAACACAAAGCATCCAGTAGGTTTGGAGACCTAGCTGAGATCAAGCACTATTAAATACTATCACAAGTACTCTGTGATGTTTGAGATACCTTTTCCTGTGACATTGGGTGAAGGCATGTGCATGTTTATTGTTTCAGAAATGCCCTGTCCTGCTGGTGCTTCTGCATTTGTCCAGAACTAGAAAATAGATACACAAACCAACAAACCCAGGGGGAAAATGTTCATTTTCTAAGACTAAGACAGCAGCTGGAGCATTGGGCTTTGCTGGCACCCCCAAAGCTTACCTGGCTACCTGCCAAACCTAACTATCTACACTTGGGATCTTGAATGTGGCAAAAAACAAACTAGCTGAGCAGCAAGATTCAGCAGTTGTATCCTCTGTATAATGGCTATAGTTTTGCAATTCCACTGGCATTTATGAGAATGATTGCTCTTCTGTGCTCATTATATTGATCTATTATTTCTCACATTCCATAAATACCATAAAGAAAGAAGTTTCTTGAAGAAAAAACAGTAAATAAATCCCTCTGCCAAAAGTTTATAGATAGTGTGTTTCTGCTCATACCCCAGCAGCAGCAGTTCAAGCATTAATGACTTAACCTTTCTTAATCACTTTTTTAATTACAAAAACCAGACAGAGCTTATTATCAACAAATTACTTGCTATAATTTCATTGTTCCTCCTCAAATCAAGATCATGTTGAATGTGTTAAAAACATATAAATAAAGCTAATACCAAACATTTGCATAACTTAAATTTATTAAACACTTGGATCTTACTGATGTCCTCAAAAGAGTGATTTTTAGGCTATTGTTTTCATCTTGTCCTGTATTATCTTTTTGTGTTCAAACATGGAGCTTCATTCTAGCAAAGGCAGGGGCACGAAGTGGTAATCCATTGGCACATTCATTGCTCCTTCTCATTAAGACTGACAAGAAATAATTACTTTATACTTGCTCTCATTAATAGATAAAATTGTCTTCCACTTTCTTATACTGGCAATAATTTACATTTAGTACTAAATCCATTAACTGGAGTCAGGTCCTCAGGTCAGAACTCTAATTTTCCAACTTCTTGACTCTTTCTCCCCATCTCAGGAGGGAAGCCCCTACCCCCATATGGCGAGGAGTGCCCTGCAGCCACATTCTTCCACTGTGTGATCTGGGCCTATGGTCCCAGCTCTATAGAAGCAGATGCCAATGCCCAATACACACTCTCAAATTTCAGAGTTACAGAGAAAGGGATGATAAAAACAACAATTTTGATATCATATGGCCCTTGCATTAAGTCCTGAAAGAACTGAATAACCACTTGCATGATGTGAGAAGACTAAAAATTTAAGACCATACACACATGTTTGATTTTTCTCCCACGGATTGTGGTGAATTGCAGTGGCACTGCTAAAGTTAGACTAGACAGACCTCAGAATCTGCTGGTGAGGAAAGGATAGAGAGAAATCTCTGTAGTCTCTGGACTAGCTCTAACAGCATGGACTTTAAACAGTAACAAGGATTTTTGAAAGACATATACCTCAGTGGATAAGGCTGAAAGTTTTATAAAACTGCAAGAAACCTCTTTGAAAAATCAAAGACAGTAATAATATTGTACTTAATGCCTCAGCAAAGAATTCCTGGCAAACATTCCACTTTATGTTGCTAGAGTTTTTTTAGTGAGACTTGGCTTAGTTCTAGCCACAATCAGAGGGCCCAGAAATCTTGATATTAGTTATTAGGAGAGAGGTGTAAGTTTTACAGATATCTAAACTCAGAGAAGTTGCCAGCAGCCCCACATCTATTTATCAGGATTGAGAAAGGCAGAACAACCATTGATTTCTTTTTTTTTTTTCTGACAGCTTAAAATTATTCAGAAATCTACCATTTGAGAAGAAGTTGATAGTTGGAATAGGTGACCTTTAAAGGTCCCTTCCAACCCAAACCACTCTGTGACTCTATGAAAAAGAAAGCGCTCAGAAAGAAAAGTTCCCGACTATCCTGATTCCAGCTGCATCAAGCGGTCTTTAGGTTCTAGTGACCATGAAGAGATGTAGACTTCATAATCCTTTTCTTCCCTGCCCTGACAAAACAGACTGAACTGAGAGCCACACAATAGTGTTACTTAGAGTTTCCAGCTCCCTGCTCAGGTGGAATAGGTCAGACACTACACTGCTTTGAGCAACTATTGAACAGTATGAAATGCTTTTCCTTACTTACTCTCCACTCCACATCCATCTGAAGCATGCAGGAGAGCTTGCTATGTGCTGCTTTACATAGGCACTTCTCCCCAGCCTTGTTTGTGGAGAGGGAAGCTTGGTGGCAGACCAGCCTGGTAGCACCCAGTAGGTGCTAGAGGCTGGGAGCGGGGCTACTGAGTTTCTGCACCTCCTTCTTCTGCAGGAAGGGGGATTTTAGTTGTTTCAGTCGGCTGCTCAAGTCCTGTGTTAATGAGCCACCTCTGCCCCATCCCATGGCACGCTGGAAGGAACAGGCTTGCTTGCCAGTCTGCTGCCCAGAAAGTGAGCAGAAATTGCCAGCAGCTTTCCTGCCCCAGTCAGATGCAGGTGCTTTCTGAGATGAGCTGCAGGTTTCCGCTGCTGCCTATTTCTTATGCCCACAGGTCCCTGAGAAGGACTGTTAGGGAAAGAGACATGCACCTTAAGTGGCTCTCTGGGGCTAGTAGGTGAATTATTAAGCTAGCTTTTATTTGAGTTTAGCACAAAAAAAAAATATAGAAGTGAAAAAAAACAGATGAGTTGCCATGTGCTGGGTATTTTTATATAAGGAGATTGTAAGCAGAGAACCTGTTAAGGGGGCTGTTCACTGTGCTGCTGCTGCCAGCATCGCAGCCGCCTCCCCACACTCTCCTTGCCGTAGCCTGTCCTTCCTCAGCTGCACCAGGGACAGGCATGGCCTAATGACACAGCGGGGTCTGTGTGGCAGACAGCACCCTGGGGCACTTCATGCCCTGCCACAGTGCTGAGCAGCAGCTCACTGTTTTCCAGAAATTTTCCCAGACCTCTGAGGATTTTAACATCTGTGTTACGTGATGCACTCCGTCTTTCAGACCACTGTGCAGCTTCCCAGCCAGCGGACGTTGCATCTCTGTCTCTTTGCCTCATGCTCTAGGGCTGTGCATCTGGTTACAGCTCTAATCAGCAGAGCCTGGCTCTTTTGTGCTTTGATTTTCACTCTGGAGACTTCAGATTTAATGTTTATGCACGCATACAGGGTCCGGTTCTCTGCTGCAAAGCCTTCTTCACTGCTCCAGCTGCACGTGTTGCTTGGGAAGTTCATACAACCAGCCCTTCTTGGCAACCCCTTGCTTCCTCCCAGGTAGCTTCACATGGAATATGAGCATTCACAGAACATCTTTGCACCCAAATTCTTGCCAGTGGAGTAAATGACTAGTGGGGACTGTGTGCCTCAGGTACCATTAAAAATAGACAGGAAAAATTGCATTCATACTTTCCTCCAAACATTACATGACATATGAAATACAAGAAAAAAAAAAGATAATTGATTCTTTGCTAATAAAGATAATTTTTTACTTGCACATTGTATTTATTATCTCCCTTTTTTCATTTTGAAAAAGAGGCTTTGTTAATTTGCAGATAAGATTTAATTTTAAAGTTTGAAGGTTTTAATATGAAATGTGAAAAAAAGAGGAAAGCTTTTGATTTTAATCTCTAAAGTAAAAAAAAAAGAGAAAAAGATCAAAATTCATTGTAAAAACTTGACATAGATTTAACTATGACACGCAGGCATAACATTAAGATTTGCTTTATAATTGCTGCCGTCGTACTTCCATGTCACAATGTGAAAGAAGCTGGAAGAATTATATTTGGGTTTTTTTCCTTGAGAAAATATAAACAAACATTAAATTTTATTTTTCTCCTCATTATGTGTGATGTTTTGTCCAACAGTTGATATAAACATACCTAAGCCTCAGGGGCTGCCCCAAATTAATTGGCACGATCCAGGCCAGATTAGGGCACCCACACAAGCATGACGTGGGCCATGGCAAAGCCGATTTGAAGCACCTTATTCAAGGCTCAGGACAAGTCATTTTGGCCCCGTGGTATCTCTGTTAATCTCAAACCTCACAGGCAAAAATTTGCATGTGAATGCAGCTGGCCACGTTGGAAGCTGATTAATTCTCCTGCAGACTTTCCCCATGGCCTTTCTGGGAGAAGGCGAAGCAGCAGCGAACTCACCACAGCCTTTGTGTCAGTAGATGCTCCTGGTGGGTTTTTGGGTTAAGCTCGTGTGCTGTGGTTCTTTGTGCACGTGGGGTTTCCTCGTCATGGGAGGTCTGCTGGGGTGGAGGAGATGGGCTTCCCTGGGGCTGGGAACATGGGACACCTCCTGCCTTGGAGCAGCAATGGGAAGCCTCCATGTGGTCCTCACAAGATGCCGGCAAAGCCCCTCTGCAGCTCCCTGGCACCACTGACACTGGTGGCAGCAACAACACATCTATCACTGCTTGCACTTGTGCTGTTTCACCTTCCTCCCTCCAAGACGTGCCCATTTTTTCCTCCATCCAAAATTTCAAATTTCGGTGGAAAGGAGGTGAATGAGGGAAGACGTGAACAAATATGCTGTTCTTGTAAGCTGGCATCAATTATTTTAAAAACCAGGATTCCATGTTGAAGCTCAAAGAACAAATGTGATTTCTCACTTCTTGGGCTTTGCATGGTGGAAACACTTTCTTTTGCTTTTCAACTATACCTCATTATAGGTAACACCAAAATATTCCTTGATGTTTCTGAGGTGAATCTCACAAAAATGAATCTCTCAGTCTATCCATAACTTAAATATCCCTCTACATTAATGATAGAGTCAGTCTCTGTTTATTGCACTATAACTGGCGCTGCAGCATAAATAAATAAAGTAATACAGAACAGTCAATTCTGCTGGCCCAGCATCATGTATCAATTTGCACTAATAAGTTAATTTCCATAATTGTTATTCAGGACTAACATAATTTGAGAGAAAAGAGGTCGTAATGGTCATGATGCCCTGAGAGGATTTTGCCTTGCTGAAGTCAACACATTGAAGCCTCTGAAGGATTCTGAAGAGAATAATGCCCATAACCCAATCATTCAGTTAATGTTATTACTCATTTATTTGTTTTCCATCAGTGAGATAGCTGGTGACCTCCAAAGCAAGACTGTGCCTTTGACATACAGCCACATCATACTAATTCTCTTGCTGCTCATCCTGTCTCTAAAATTCAATGGCAAGTCTTCCAGTGGACCTTCAAAGCACTGCATGTGCTTTTCTTCGATGACTAATTAAGTTGGAGCACAGCAAGACTTTCTTGTAAAACAAATGAACTTCTTTCAACTCACATTTGTCCCTCTTGCTGAGATCCCTCCAGTTTAGCTACCATTTGGTTAAGTCAAGGGACTGAGGTGCAGTGCTGCTTGAAGATAAGACCTTGTTGAGCTAACTCAGACACGCTGACATTTTTACCAAAAAAGAATTATCTCACAGGGAATTGCTGGTGAAACTGCTATACATCAGATTAGGATGTCATACGCTACATTTTATTTTGTCACTTAAAATTAAATGCATTTGTAATATGTACAATAGTAAAATCAAACCAGGATTTAATCCATTTTAGAAACATGTTCTATTACAGGCATAAATGTGCATGGCAAACTCAGAATGTTATAGTGCATTTGCAGTAAATATTAATGACATTCTTCAGTGGCTTTATTTTTGCCTGTATGGTATAGATGAGACACTGACCTTTCTAAATATTCTACACTGATAACTTGATCCTTAGAACAACAGTGAAATATTATTGTAATTACTGTTTGTACAACTATGGCGAAGTTGCAGAAGATGTTTTGTCTAAAAATGAATAAATAGATTTGTAGTTTGGACTACGATGCTAGAGTCTACAGTGGTTTTCAGCCATGATGGAAAAAAAATTCTATTTTCTTGCCATTCAAAAATAAAAGGAAATGACCTGAAGTGTGAATTTAAAAAAAATAAATCATTTAAAGGTGATTTCAAGTGGAAAGAAAGCTTAGAAAATCGTGAAATTGGTATTATTCAGAGAAGTTTTCAGGAGTCTTCCTGTAAACAGAAAATTTTTTGAATAGACTCAATCTCCTTCCATATGACTTACCTGGAGCAGCCCTGTTCAGACACCGCCAGTTCTGAAGCACAGTTCACTTTTATAAAGGTTCATAAAAGAATCTTAGAAACACTAATCAAGTCTTATTCATGACCTTGACTTGAGTAGAGTTACTGAGGCCAGAGTCAGCATGAAAATTTGGTTTCTCAGCAATAATTCCTCCATTTTTCTGGTCAGTAAATATATTTCACATAAAAGTTGGAAAAAAAGGAGGCAAGGGGTTAACTTTTACCCAGGCCTTGACCTCACCATGTTTGTAGGTACAATTTATAGCTTTCCAGCAGTAGCTTCATTTAGTAAAAGCGTGGGGCAGCTTGGGCTCAAGGACACAGTTGTTTTGTGTTTCTTGCTTTCTTGAAGTAGCGCATTGTCTTACTCCCAACTGTCCTCAGCCTAGGTGGACCATAGAAAGGCAGACCATAGAAAAAAGGGACTACTGATGTTAAAAGCCACCATTCAGAGTATCTCTGTTGTTTGTGTACATGCTTGGTTCCTGCTAGTGGTTCTGGGAGTTGTGCATTTCTGAATTGACAGCAAAATGAACTATTTTTTTTTTTAAAGTGAATATGGATTTTTTTTTTTCTGTTAACTGTCTCTTGTCATTAAATATTTCTTTGCTTTCATCTACAACAAGCATAACGAGATAATTCTATTTACCATTCCTCACCAAGAAAAGTAATTATAATGCAAGGTAATTTCCATAAAATGCATTATGACTTTAATATCAGTAAAAGCCACTTAAATATTAAATGCGCAGAAAAAATATTAGCTAAATTATCATAGAATAATATGATCAGGTTACTTTAGGAGAAAAAAAAAGTGATAGATGTGTTTTAATAAACTGTGCAAAATTATATGTATCATATTCTTTCTTCCTGTCAATTTTATTTAGAGTTAAATGCCATTGAGATAATTAGTTGGGTTTTACTGTGTTCATTAAAAGCCTTTCTAACGATCACATAGAGGAATAAGTAAAATTAATTTCTTTAAACTTGAAGGAATTCATCAAATGAATAAACAAAAAGTCTCTGCCGAGGCACAGACACAGTATCATGTGGGTTCTCTGCAGAAGATAAGGATGGAGCATGAACATAGCGCTCAGCCTGTGAAGGGTTGTGTTTTGTATCAGTGCTGCTGTTCTTCATTTACAAATGGGAGCACTATGCATGAAGTATGTAAAATCTGGTAGTCCTCCTTCAAGCAAATTCCAAAGTCTTTTCTAGGAATCCAGGGAAGGTTCCACAGTGAAAATGAGAAGAGATTTAACAAACATTTGTAACTTTCATATTTGTTTTTCAGGATGTGCAGACCACATTTTTCAAAAGTTTTCTAAGCCTGGTTTTCAATATAGCAAAACCTCGAGATGCACTGTGGAAGTGAAATCTCCTTTAATGACTCTCTAGGATGGAAAACATGTTTCCAAGGAACTTTCACATCCTACTAACATTAGAAAATTTGTAAATGCTGGAGACATAACTTCTGGTTGTGAAAAATTACACTAGAAAAAGGAATATGTGAAGAATGATGAACATTTCAAGATGAAAACACACAAATAAATTATTAAAAAATCAGAGCCACTAATTTTTATTTCTATATGCACAAAATTGGAGTTACAAGAAAATAGTATCTTTCCAAAAATCTCATAGAATTAATCCAATGGCTGCAGATGCTAATGTCAATGAGGTCTCCTTTACTGTGGCGAGTGAACCTGATTCAGAGTCCATGTCATGTTAGAGGTATTTTCTTCTGCATTTCAAATTGCGTCAGATCTTTAGCGAATAATAGCGAAAAAGTGCAAAACCGAAGTGATAAATTAAAAAATATAGCTATAGGGTTAACCTGGGAAAGAAATGAACTACTGAGTTTTTGAAGCTTAGTACCCATACTATTCTATTCTTCCATGTTACCAAAGCTGATGGAAAGAACCAGTTATCTGAAATGCCAGTTTAACCAACAGTGCTGTTTTGTTTTTCATGACAGATCTCTCTTGTTAGAACTCTGACAAGAAGGACGGCCACTACCGTAAGTCTGTGAAGAATTTCTACCCAAGAAGATACCCAGGCTGAGATGCAGGTAGGATCAGAACTAGGACGCTAATAAGAATAGAGTTAATCATGTCACCTTAATTGAAAAGTAGTAATAAAAATAATTGAGTTTAATACATAATTTAGATCATTGCGTGTTAAGTTAATGCATTCTGCTTAGGCTTTGAAAAAATTATTTCATGTGGAGTTAAGATTTCATTTGTTTTTATAATGGAATGCTCTCCAATTGACTTTAATAACAGCAGTTTGTTAAATCAGATTTTGAATTGGTGCACAGATTTGAAGTTCATATGTTAATTTTTGACACAATATACTTAGCATTTATAGCTTGCTCTTAAGGTAGTTAAATTTATTTTCATGAGATTTAATAATCATTGTTGTCTTATATTACAGAAATTAAATTAGTTTTCTCTGCTGTCCTGATGAGAGGCAATTTGTCTTATGACTATTTTATTTTACTTTTAAACGTTGTATGACAATTTTCTTTTTTTTGAGTGGATTTATTTTTCAGCTATTGGTCGCACTTCTATGACAATACATATGTTTGTAGTTAAGGTTCTTCCCAAGAAAACAGAGAAGATCTGTTGTTTGATTGCACTCTCCCTTAGTGCCTTTTCTGACCTCTCTTCTTACAGACAAATGATTCCATGCAGCAACAAAGGGTTCAGCAGAATTTTCAGCGAAACAAATGGTCATATCAGTGCTTCTTTGCAAAACCCAACCAGCTCCCAGGTATTTCTAATTTAGTGCTGGGGGACTTCAAAAGAATTTTATTTTTTTAATTAAAAATAATTACTGAGCTTACTTTGTAGTTAGATAGTCTGTCCAAGGAACCCTTTAGAGCCAATGCTTAACTTTAAGTAGGTGGTTATATCCTTCTGGCTAAGGATTTTAAATGTGTTCAGGATCATAGAGCTCATTTGTAAAAAGGAATGTAAAACCAGCTATTTATGGGCTTTCAGCAACAGACCGGAAACTTAAGATTGACATTCATGATTCCAGATCTGATGTTTCATGGTCTTGCTCAAACAATGCACCTTTTGTTTTGGGCATTCCCAGCATTTTGAAAATGCTGGGAATGCCCAAAACCCAGAGATTCCTCTATTGCACCGGAGTAATGCAGGATTTAGCCAACAAATGTCTCAAAGTATGTTTGAGATCCTTAATGGGTAATTAAGATATAGATGCAAAATGGACATTATCAGCATTACCAAACAAGCATGCACCTTCCTGCAACATTTCAAAAGCTGTTATATAATCATAGAATGACTTAGTTTGGAAAGGATCTTAAAGATCATCTAGTCTCAACCCCCTGCAATGGGCAGGGACACCCTCTACTAGCCCAGGTTGCCCCAAGCCCCATCCAACCTGGCCTTGAACACTGCCAGGGATCCAGGGGCAGCCACAGCTTCTCTGGGTAGTCTGTGCCAGGGCCTGACCACCCTTGTGGTGAAGAATTTCCTATTAACATATAATATAAATCAACCCTCCTTCAGCTTCAGGCCATTCCCAAATGTCCTATCCCTCTATGCCCTTACAGAAAAGTCACTCTCCATCTTTCCTCTAGGCCCCCATTAAGTACTGGAAGGTTGCAATAAGATTTCCTCAGACCTTTCTCTTCTTCGGGCTGAACAAGTCCAACTCTCTTAGCCTGTCTCCATAGGAGAGGTCTCCAGCCCTCTGATCATCTTTGTGTCTCTTTTCTGGACTTGCTTTGGTCCATGTCTTTCTTGCACTGGACCCCCAAAGCTGGATGCAGTATTCTAGATGGTGTCTCACAAGAACAGAATAGATGGCCAAAATCACCTCTCTTGACCTGCTGGTGCTGGTTTTTTTATGTAGCCTGGGACACGGTCAGTTTTCCTGGGCTGAAAGCACACATTGGCAGCTCATGTTGACTTTCTGGTCCATCAACACCCCCCAGGGATGCTCTCAATCCATTCTCCACCCAGCCTGTAATTGTGCTTGGCCTTATTGAATTCCATGAGGTCACACAGGCCCTACTTTCAAGCCTTTCAAGGTCCCTGTAGGTGGCATCGCTTCTATCAGGCACATTGACCACATCACGCAGCTTGGTGTCATCAGCAAACTTAAACAGTTACAGTCCCAATACCAACCCCTGAAGAAGGCCACTCATCACTGGTCCCCACCTGAACATAGAGGTATTGATCTCCACTTTTTCAATACGACCAACCAGACAATTTCTTATACACCAAGTGGTCCATCTGTCAAATCTATATCTCTCTAACTTAGAGACAAGGATATTGTTTGGGACAGTGTCAAGTTCTTTGCACAAGTCCAGGTAGATGACACCAATTACTCTTCCCTTATCCTTCAATTCTGTGACTCCATCATAGACGGCTACAATTTCTTTTTGTTATAAACTCCTTATTCTTACTGCAGTTGAGCTTCATTCTTTCCATTCCAGGATACAACCCCAGGACTTTTCCCACAGTGATGCAATTTTCTGGGTCCATTTTTCCCCTTCAGTTTTCCAGTTGACTTTTCCAAGCAGCTAGGTTCCCCAGCCACAGCAGTTACTTCTGTGTTTCAGCTACTTCAGGTGATGGGAGATGTGGACTGGGAAGGCATGAGCAGTACTTCCTATCCTCTCATGTGCCAGACTGAAAATGGGGTGTTCAGATTTTCCTCCTGTTGAATTAGACCTTCAAGCTATCTAATCTCAGGGAAAACTGATCATATTCCTCAAGAACTCCTTGTTTTATTAATTATTGGGACTGCATCTCCTTGTGACAGAAATACAGTGATTGAAAGCTGTCCCATGCAGAAATAAAATCTCATAAGGGCACAGATGCCTTTATGTAGCTCTGGCAGTGCCTGCCTGTGGGTGCCAGCTGCCCTTGTCAAGCCCATTTACCTGCCTTATTCCCACTCCTCCTACAATTTCCATATTCTGTGTATCTTTCTTCCCTATGTGCTAGCAGCCATCATCGGTCCTTTTGATGTGTTTGGATGTGCTTTTGTGCTTCTTTCTGCTGCTGTAGCACTGCCACTCGTGTATAAACAGGAGCTATCCTCCACTGCACTTGTCTTTTGTTTTATTTTCAATAAAGCTGTGGATTCCCAGGGAAGGGAGGGAAGGTGGGAGGTGGCAGAGAAACGAGCCACTAGGTCAGTAATTCCATCCCTGAACATCACAGTAATGTGCCTTAAACCACGCTTTTCTTGTGGTTTGTCCCAAGTCATTTGGCAGGACTGAAATGATGGGCCTCCTGCAACTTCCCTTGGGAGAGGTTGCCACAGGAAAACAGAAAGGATTTTACTGATATTCAACAGACCTTTTCCTTTTGTTAATTTAATACCATTACTCCATGTTCCGCCATAATAATTTTCTCCCCCTCCATGGTGCTTCCTTCTTCAAAACACTTCCAGACATTTATGTTCCCTTTTAATCATCTCTTAGTAAAGATTTTGCTTGTTTTTAGGGCTTTTCCCGCCTTGTATTCTGTCTGAATCCAGCCCCTCAGGGTCATGCTCATCTTTTCATCCATAATTGAAAAGACAACCACTCTATACAGTAATGGGAGATTTTTTTTTTTTCTTTTTCCTCCTTAGCTTACACAAGCTATACAGATCCTCACTCATCTCTTCAGGCTCTAAGACGTATTGTACCACTGAATTTTAAGCAAAACTACCAGCAAGATCAATGAGCTATTCTGCTTTAAAATCTAGGGCATATATTGGCCATCTCTTTGTACATATTTTACCTTTCCAGCTCTTCAGCAAAATGTAGACTTATCCAACATCAAAAAGTAAAAAATAAGAAGCTAGATTCTTCTTTTATTTATAACAGGGCTTCACCCACTAAAACAAAGAATGGCATTTGCACAGCAACATCTGAGGGCAGAGTTTTAGCTGAGTAACTTTTACAAAGGTTTCTTTTTCCTTTTTTTTTTTGCAAAAACGCTGTGCCAAATTGAGGCATTTCTTGTGATGCAAAGTGATAGACAAAACTAGCAATGAATCACCACACATGTTCTAGCTGGGTGCTGCTTGGACGCCAGTGTTTTCACGAACGAGTTTCTGGCTGCTGGCAACCAGAAAACGCAGGTATTGTATTTGTGGCTGTGGGCAGGGAGAAGGAACTCATTAGAATGTGACAAGTTTCTGGACTGAGTGGTACGGCACATGTAATCTCATTATCTCTGCTGGGGAATAGCAGGAGTGTGCGTGTAAAACAAGATTTTATGTGTATAGTTCAGTCAGTGAGGACTAATGGATTGATAATGGGCTGTTTGTGGCTGTTCAGATTTTGGCTTGCATCCATGGTGGGGATACGTTGGAGCAGACCCACTGGAGCACACTGATTGATACTTACACGAGATGTAAGATGGCGAGCGCTTAGACTTATTTTCCACTCAGCGCGCAACTTATTACATTGTTGTCTCTAAGTTTATCCATGCACATATTACAAATATAGCCAGATGTCCTCGTGGTTGTTTGCATTTCTCTGAAAAATGGATGGAAAGGTTCACAGGTTCAGGGGAAAACAAATGGTTTGGGGGCGGAGTAGGGGGGGCACGTCTGGAGCTGTGTGACAGCTAAAGAAAAAGGAAGCTGGTTTTATGTGAGAAAGAAGGCAAAGCTCCATGTTTCACCGGAGAAGCCAAGAATTTGTGTGGGGCATCCCGGAGTCAGGAGGCCCTGCTTAAAGGAGAAGGGAGATTTAGGAGCACTGCAAGGAAAAGAGGCAGGAATATGAGCTATATCGTCCTTTACTCACATTTCTTTATTTCTTGCCATGCCAAAAGAGCGATTTGCTTCTGTAATTATATATCCCTGCAAGGACTCCATAAACACAAAACATCCACCATGTGGGAAGTCTGAAGGAAAGATAAACTATTGTGTGCTCCAGGGACCACTCAATCCTGAACCTGACTCCTTTTCCAGCTGGGTAGCAGACTAAGAACCTTTGCCCAGCACATCTTGTTAAGTGTGTAGATAGAAAGACAATGCTGCAGGGTGCTATGGCCATGGAGAGTGCAAGAGCACGCAGGTCTACAGGTACAGGTTGCATCCTCAGCATGTGAATGAGCGTCCAGCTGGGAAGCCTTCCCATTTGGTGACTATCACAGACACCAAGATGACATGGGAATCATTGTTTCTCTGTTTCCAAAGAAAGAGAAGTGAGATCTCCGGCACAAAGTTACAACTTTGAGATGAAAAAATGACATATGAAAGCAGAGCTCATAAGCATATTAGTTAGTTCTGCTAAATTTGACATGAGCAACCACAGCTGTGCATGTCAGAGAAATCCAGCCCACATTGTAAGGGGCTGGCTCATGACCGGCCAGGACCACCCAGTTGAAGTGTGCAGAAACTTGACTTTTCATAGCCTCCATCTTGGCACGAGGCACCTGTCAGTGCAAAACACACTAAAGGCTGATCGGTGAGGCACTGCTCACCCTTGGGAGGAGAGATGTGCCAGCCAGCAAGGAGAGCAGGAGCTCAGCCTTCACAAGTCCAATCCCACTCAAACACGTTTCACTGCTTGTGGGTCCCTCACCTGCATTGTGTGTGTGTGACGTCTCTCCTGCAGTAGTCATGGGCCCACCGTGTGTTTAGGGAGGGGAGAAGTTTTCCCTTTGAGAGGCAGAGGAGGGATGGGGAAAGGAAGTGCCTCATAGAGCCCACTCAGAACCTTTCAGCTCATTGAACTGTGTGTGCAGCAGCTCAAGCTGGATAAGGAGTTTGGAGGAAAGCCATCCTCTAGATTCTTCTTTGAACACCTCTAAGTATGCTTATTTCTCAATTAAGATGCTGCAAATGGTGGTATCAGCCAGGCTGGTGGAGATGTGTTAGTCATCGTAGACAATCCCATCAAGGCAGAAAGGAGCTGAATCATCTCCAGACCCAGACACCCAGAGATATGTCATGGTTTTTGTCCATCTGCCAAAATGTGCCATTACAGGCTTTAAAATCTCAGTACTAATGTTTCTGTCATTCTGTTCTGTTTTTCTGCTTTCCCTCCTGTGCCTTTTATTTTACTTTATAGCATTACATGACATAGCATAATGCATTCACATTTTTTGCAACAACAGCAACAACAACAACAACAAAAAAAAATCTTCCTTTGGATCAATAGCAAGTGTAGTATCCAATTGATATTCTTGGCAGCAGAGCAAATAAGCAAATGCCTGCAGTCAGAATGTGTCAGCAGCCTTGGCAGTGGTGCGGTTCCTCCTGTACATCTAAGATCCTTTACCTGCTCCTTGCAAAATGCATGGGCACTAATTTCAGCAGACTGAGAGGCAGTCAAAAAATGAGGATGTACTGGGGAATGAGGGAGGTAATGGTTATGTTTTGATCCCTTTTAAATTCTGTGCCTTCCCTCAGATCAGTCTCTCTCGCTGGGCAGGGACCTCCTCATCAAGTCCCACCCCTGTGTGAGACTCTCACAGCTCCAGAGCCTTGCCCTACCTCCGGTGATGTCCTGCATACAGCTCACAGCTGGGAGGTTCTTTGCAGTTGTCTATGCTTCAAAATGGTCCCCGCATTTTTGGGGAACAGCAGTACAACTGTGCTCAGATGATGGTTTTCTGCAAGATTTCTTTCACTGGGGTCCATCTGCTACACTGAGGTGTTACTTCTTGGTAAACTACCTCTTTTCTCATCCAGTGTCTCACCTGGTGCTTAAAATATCCACCAACAAACCAAACTGTATCAGACTCCTGTGCAAAAATAATGTGATTAATCATACATAAAAGGTTTTAAAAAACCTAATTTCAGAGCAAGACAATGGAAGAACTGTATTAAAAATAGGCCTATTCATAGTTTTATTTTTCACTGCTTCCCACCTAGTGTCTTGCTGTCCTCTGCTTTCATTGTTCTCATACCCTGTGCTTCCTCCACAGCTGGATCCTGACTGTGCTGGTGAAGGTGAGTTAACACCAGTTCTCCAGTGTGAAAACCCATTTCTATTTGCTGAAGCATGTCAGTTTTATCGTGGTATACGTATTGTGCTCCCCTGGGAAGGTTGATCTGGTATCTTTACTTGTGATGCAAGTTCGAGGCTTATTTGCTTTGGTAATTTCAGCGGTGTTTTCACTGAAGAATCTTCCATTATCAGCTCCTGACAAGTAATAAATCCCACGTTTGCATTTTAGCAATCAAAAGTCACTTTGAATTGCAAAGTGAGCAAGTCATTTGGAGATATTTGTTTTATAATAAAAATGTTTTTTAATTTCTTTATTATGTTTTTTATGTGAAAATACATTTCCTTATTAATCCATTAAAAGAGATTGCACAGCTCAAAATATTTCACTTTCATTGCCTGAATAGTTCCTGGCCTTCACATGATCATTAGAAATGACACCAAGGTGGCCTAAGACCACCTTCACTGCCAACTGAGTACCCAGAAAACATTTGAAGTAATTCTGTCCCCTTAGCCTTTATTTGGCCTTTTGTGGCACAGGTGTCAAGAAGCTCCCCTTGAACTGGAATTGGCTATTTTGGGGGATGAATCAGGGTGAGCAGCAAGGGTCTGCCCAGTGCCCTTCCTTGTACCTTATAGTGGAACCCGGATTCTGCCTCTGCACCAAACTTCATTTCATAGAATCACAGAGTGTGTGAGGTTGGAAGGGACCTTTAAAGGTCATTCAGTCCAAGTAGGGATATCTTCACTAGATCAAGTTGCTCAGAGCTCCATCAACCCTAACTTTGAACATCTGCATGGACGGGGTCTCCACCACCTCTCTGGGCAACCTGTGCCAGCGATCTACCACCGTCATATTGAAGACTTTTTCCTAATATCCAACCTAAATTTCCCTTTTTCTAGTTTAAAACCATTACCCCTCATCCTATTGCTGCATGCCTTTGTGAGCAGTTCTTCCACAGCTTTCTCATAGGCACCTTTCAGGGACTGGAAGACCTCTATAAGGTCCCTCCAGAGCCCTTTCTTCTCCAAGCCCAGCTCTCTCAGCCTATTTTCATAGGAGAGGTGCTCCAGCCCTTGGATCATTTTTGTGGCCCTCCTCTGGACACACTCCATGTCCATGTCCTTCTTGTGCTGAGGGCTCCAGAGCCAGACACAGTATTCCAGGTGAGGTCTCACCAGAGCAAAGCAGAGGGGCAGAATCACCTCTCTCAATCTGCTGGCCACACTTCCTTTGATGCAGCTGGGGATGTGGTTGGCCTTCTGGGCTGCAAGTACACATTAGTGGCTTGTGTCCAGATTTCATCCATGATTACTCCCAAGTCCTTTTCCTCCAGGCTTCTTTCAAGCACATCACCTCCTAACCTGTATGGATAACAGTGGTTGTCCTGACCCAGGTGCAGGACTCTGCACTTGGCTTTGTTGAACCTCATGAGGTTCACCTGGGCCCACTTCTCCATCCTGTCCAGGTTCCTCTGCATGGCATCCCATCCCTCTGGCATGTTAACCTCAACACGCAGCTTTGTGTCCTCTGCAAACCTGCTGAGGGTGCACTCAATCCCACTGTCAATATAACTAATAAAAGTATTAAACAGAATTTGTGGGTTGTAATGATGTCCACCAGATTTTCTCTTTGAACATGGGAAATAACATAGGAGAACAAGCTCGCTGGAGTGTCAGAAGTCCAAACCCAGACATTTAAACCTCAACCCTCCCTGTCCGAATTGCTCACCTATGAAACAGAGTTAATACTCCTTCATCTCCCAAGGATGTTATGGAAACACATTAATAGCTTTGAGACAAATTCTGTGGTGTGGAGGACACCAGAAGAGCCCAGAAGGAAACTGGCAATTCTGTGGGCAGAAACAACCCAAACAGTGGTCAGGGAGTATGGCTGGGGCTAAACTCTGGAGAGTGGTAAGGGCTAGGAAATTAATTTCTTTTCTTTCTGTGACCATGTCCCCTCTTGTACACTGAGGCAGGAAAAAATAGTACAAGGTCATTCAGGTAAGGACACCAGTGGAATAGAAGCAAATTGATTCTGTGTAAGCAGTGTGGTTGGAAAGCAGATAAAGGAAGACATGAAATAAGAGCGCTGTGTGCTGACTGAGTGCTTTCAGACATCCTCTGAGGAAGGAGTGGTAAGTACAGGAGCTATATCTGTGTTTTTCTGCAGGACAAAGCTTGCTTCTACATGCTGCCATGTTTGCCCTCTCAAGCTAAATTAGTGGAGAAAATCTGTGAAGAATCCCAATACTTGGAAACCTGACAGGATCTGGACATGAACCATGTGTCACACTACTCAGCAACAGTGGGACTTTCACAGCTGCACTTATGTCTAGCCAAAATACAAAATGCAATAAATCCTGGACACATCTAGAAGTCTTTATGTCTCCCCCAAAATGCAGATGTAATTGGAGAACTGGAAGGTTTTGGGTTTTTTTTTTGGGGTTTTTTTTTTATTGTTTCAGCTGTGTTCCCTCAAACAGCAATAGAGTATTAAAAATCTAACTGTGTCAGCTTTCTTTGTAAAGATCACTTTTTCTTTTCAATCACCTGACATCTGCAGGATCTTTGTGTGGAAAGACACACAACACAGCTGATTGTTCTCATGATTTTGCAAAACTGGGATCTCTTTACACATCGGGTTTGGTTGAAATTGGTCACAGGCTCCAAAGTAACTGAGTATGAGATGCCTGGCAGACACAAAATACCTGCATATCACCCACTTCTCAAGACAGCAGGTTCAATGATTTTTGGGAGACAATGAATAAAACACGGCAGAAGAAGAAGAGACCAAAAAGTGGACATGATATTAATACCTAATTAGGCTGAGAGAGGAGATAGTCATCTTAAGGAAGCCATCTGAAAACCTGATATGAAATGAGATTGGGTACATACTGAATTCAGTCCTCTTCAACCTGCTCTGCTCAGTTCCTCAGAAACATCTTCATGACCCAGACCTCTGTCAGTCTTAATAAGGAAGGCTTAACTCCCTCACAGGGGGAAGAACAGGGAAACCTTTCTCTGCCTCATTACCTTCCTATATACAAACCTGTCATCCCAGGGCGCCAAGTACTGAGCTTGTGACTCAAACCCAGACCCCACACTGTGAGACATTGTATTTATCATGTACAGGAGGCTGACTGAGATTTTTATTAAACTAAAAAGCATACCAATGAAGAAAAAATTATAGAAAGGAGTCATGCTGTACGAATATGAAGGTCTTGCTTAACACAAAGTCAACTTTCTATTAATAGACTATAACTGCTGTTCGTTTAGGTAGTGGCAAAAAATACTGGGCTTTCCCAACCATCAGAGGATTATAATTTTTAAATTTTAAAAGTATGCCTAAAAATAGTTAAAAATATGTTCATAAAGCATTTCATTTTAGTTCTTGTATTAACAAATTCATGTGTTTTACTTTCCATCCTTACCTTTTAAACTTTCTTGTTTGCTGTCCACAAGATAGCTTCAAATGCAGAAAAAAAAATGATTCAATGTCTCCTTAAGCCTCTGTTTGAACATTTAGAAGAGCCACACTTCGGTTCTGCTTTCTGAAAATCAAAACATTTGACTCCAAGGCATTAGCTCAGCTCTTTGTAGGACACAGGGTAACCTTTAGTTTTGTGTAAGCCTCAGTGGCCTGCATGGGGAGGGCTGGCAGAGCAATTGTGGGGCCAACAGGTGAGTAGGATAAAAGCTGGGAGGAGATGTAAATGAGCATCAGGACTGAAGCCATAAACATCTACTAGGTAAAAGCAGGACCAGAATGTCTGGGTGATGCTTGCTCTACTTCTCTGGGATTTCAAGAAATTTGTGACTCTTCCCTATTTCCTTTTGTTGTTTCCATGTTTTCTAAGAACTACCCTCTAGCTAAATTTTGTATCAGCCATGCTATGAAAACTGAACCCCTGGTAGGGATTTGGGAGCAATAACCTTTATGAGGAAAGAACAGGGTTTCTCCATGTGATTTTTAGCTGTGCTGGCCAAGGCAGCATTAACAAACCTGTGCTGGATCTTGAAGAGCAGAGTCTTTACCCAGAGTTTCAAGCTGTATTGATTTCCAGCCCCTTGTACTCCTCGCTGAAAGTCAGGAGGAATGGCAGAAATGCCATTCAAGCTTCAATCCTCTCATTCTCTTGAACTGTTCCCACTTCACCAATTCAGGGCTGACTGTGTGTTTCATTCCAGCTGCATAGTCCCAAAACCTGGCAGCCATTGTTGGGATTCAGCTGCTATCTCCTAAGCTATCTCCCACCAAAGTGAATGCAATCACATAGGAGCTTCAAGCTTTGGATATGCTGCTGCAGTAGCTAAGGAACCCTGTATTTTCTTCAGTATTCTGCTGAATTTGAGCTCTTTCAAGCAGGGATAATATGAGGGGCTAGGTGCTGTGATTCCCATCTTCAGCATCCCACTGTCTGGCTCCACCTTCCCAGTGCTGCAGGGATGGAAGATGCCCTCCTGCAGCAGCTGCAGTGTTCTTACTGAATAATTAGAAGTTGGCACCAGGTTTTCTTCCTGGACTGGGCTGAAAACTCATGAGGGTCAGGACTGCTGTGCCTACATGGTCTCTAAGGTGGTGGGTGGGCTCTCTGAGAACAGTGATGTGGGAAGAGCTGAGACAGAGACTCTCAGCTATGTCATCCAAAGCCATCCATGAATAAAGCCCTCAGATTTTGGTTACCACACAAGCCATATGATTTTCAGAAGGCAGCTGCTCTCGTAGCCCCCCGAAAAACCCATTATAAATTAGATTTCCCCAGAACAAGGTATGTCAAACCCAGAAAACCCCTCAGGAAATGTTGTCCCAAGCAGCTAAATGTGCAAAACATTTCTGAATATCATTGAGCTGTAGATGTTATTGCTGAGCATATGAGTCAAATATGCTCAGTGTGTCAAAAACGAGTTAGAAAAGATCTGTAGTTGCTGTTTATGCCAAAGCCTCCTTCAGTTGACAGCTTTAGATAACTTAGAAGCATAAACATTTTAGCAGACAACAAGTTGCATTTCCTAAACTAACAGCTTTTTGAAATTATGGAAAAGAAACCTATATAATACTTATCTATAATTCGCCTCCATCACAGTCACTTTAAAGCACTTTAGCAAAGTAACTCTCCCCCATTGCAGTAATGAGAAAAGAACTTGTTTACAAGTTGTACACTGAAATTTAAGTTACTGGGAGCAGCAACAGGTTTGTAGTGACAGGTCACTTTAGATTGGAGTTTAATTTATGAAGATTGCTTTACCTGAGGCTATGGTAAACTATGCCTTTGGAATAATTCACTCTCTGCCTCATTTCGAATGCAGTCAAAGACTGTCGTATTTCACTATGACAATGTAATCACAGATACACATTAAAAAGTCATTATTGTTTAGAATCCAGCTTGGTTTGAAAAACACTTACTATAAAATTCAACAGCCTTTGTAAATTACCCAAAG
The DNA here is from genome assembly GCA_013399135.1 of Heliornis fulica. Lineage (NCBI taxonomy): Eukaryota > Metazoa > Chordata > Aves > Gruiformes > Heliornithidae > Heliornis > Heliornis fulica. Next base: position 355,151 of record VXBZ01005599.1, on the reverse strand, counting down.
GTTTACTCAAGAATACAAGGTGCAGTGATTTAAATCTGGAACTTACTACTTTATTGATTATATGGGATTTTTAGGTCAGTGCGTTTACGGGAAATGATTAGTGAGTAATCAAAGTAATAAACTCCTTGATGTTGGTTCATAAATAATTATGAATTGAATTTTCTTTATCAAGTATTAGATAAAAACAGTGCTAGCCATAACATATCTTTTATTTAACTTTTTTTTCCCTACAGCATTCTAAAAATCAACAGTAACAAAGCCAACCTTAAACATAATTTTCTGGTTTCTATATCTCTTTTTTTTTGTAAACCAGAAGCAATGTGCTTTCACAGATATATCTACTGCACTCCTCAGCTTAAAGTTAAAAAAAAAGCTTAAACTGACCCTAAAATGCAGTTCCACTTTGTGTTTAATTCTACGTTAACATTTCTGGAACTGTTAAAACATGTCAAGGATAGATTCATCCTACTTCATGATGTATAAAATCCCAGATTTATATTCTAACTTGCATTCAGCCATTTACCCATCAATGTACATATGGTGATTATTGAACTCCTACTTTATATTGTTCAAGGCCCTTTTTTTCCATAGTTTTTTCCCCATGCAAATTGAGAGAGTTTTAGCCCTGACTATTATGCAAGAGTTTAAAACTGTAATAAAAACAAATGATGCAATGAACCAATTAAAATTGTTGTATATATATTTTTTTAATTAGACATTTATGAGCTGTGAATTGGATCAGATATTCCCAATGCACATGACATGCTGACATATAATAGCTGCTTTTGGGATGTCAGGTTAGCTTTTTATGAATGCAAATAGGGGTAGGTTTTCTTTTTTAATTAACTTTAGGAATAATTTTCTTCTCTCTATTTACAATACAGGTAGACATTTCAGTGTTGCTTACTCAGAAGGTTTGAAAGCATTAGATTTACCAGCAGTTGTGACACCTTATGTAAAAAGCATTTAATAAATGTTTTGGACTTTAGGAAAAAGTGAATATTGAAAAGCTGCTTCATACAGAGATAGGTTCATTACCATGCTAGTGTCTAAACATGTACAGGAACAAATTTTTGCTGGTCAGTGAAATGATATGGACAGTGTTGTGTGTCCTGCCTGAAGCAAATACTTCTGTATTGAACAAAACCATCTCTCGTCCAGCCTTTTATAATGCTGTGACTAAATTGGGCTTTGGACATTTTTCCCTCAGACCTTGCTCTCAGGGCTACTCTGTCCGTCTCTCAGTGACACTAAGGGTCTTCACTTCTGGTTCAAACTTTTAATGCCTTTGAGCTTTGTGGGCATCACCCAAACACATGATCTCCAGTGCTTCAGGCAGTGGTATCAGACACATCACCGTGGAGATTACCAGCAGCCTGTTCTTCTGAAAGGTCAGCTTCCTTGCACCCTGTTCATGGCACGTGGTACAAATGCAATACCCCCGTGTTACAGACCACACTGCCTTAGATGGTTTTGTGGGGGTCGTGTCCTGGTGGAAGTGATGTTAGGTCTGGCCCTGCCTCTACCCTCTCTGGGTGTTTCAAGCAATCCACTTTTTTGGCTGCTGAATATTTGGAATAACACCCACATTGTTTAACATTTTACGCTCCTCACAGGTTTCTAAATAATTGGGAAGTTGTTCTCTAGGTAGGAATTAGACTTCCTTGTGTTAATGGTGACTTGTGGTGATGGAAGGGAAGCCATCTCTTTTTTGTATGTTATAGACAAAGCATCCAAATAAAATAATATTGATAGCTGTTTGTGAACTGGGGGGAAAAATGCATATGTGAGCTAAAAGTTATCAGAAATTGTAGACACTTTAACAAAACTAACAATTGCTGTAAGACTCCTTTGAAGATGAAGTGAGCAGAGATACTCATTGATGATACCTAAATAATGAATTTCAAAGTGCAGTTAAAAAAGTTAATTGAAAAGAGACAGTTCATTTAACCAAAGCCTACAAGCTGTTACTGAGTCTGACAAAAGACCAACAACAGTAATAACTTTTACAGCTTTCACATGTGGTCCCACAAAGGTGTGCCATGCTGAGCTTTGGCCTTTGTGCACACTTCCTATTGAAAACTAAGCAGCATTGAGGTGCTTCAGAGGACTGGGCTGCTTTCCCTCAGCTGTATGGATTACCAAGATATGTGGCCACCCAACACCCATGATGCGGTTCCCTGCAGAGGCCCTGACCCCACAGCAGGCTTACTCTGAGCTCTTGTAGGGACATCACCCTAAAAGACAAGTTACCATCCTCTGCAGCAAGACTTTGAAGTAGAAAGTGCAGTTGAATGAACAAGCATCTGAAATGATCTTAGTCTCACTTGGAGGTAGCAATTTTAATAGGGAAAGGTTTTATTATCTTTCCTGACATCCTGTTCATTTTCAGCGTACCAGCATCCTGCTTGATATGAGCAGACACCCACTCAAATCACATTTTATATTAAATCTCCATATATAATTCTAAAAGGGTTAATAATGAGGAATATTTATTTTATGAATGGTACCAAATTGTTACGGAGTCCAACAAGACAACAGATTCAAAGCACTTTTTGAAGATCACTTTCTCCAACAAATAAGAAATTAAATCCATGAGTTACAGCTCTAAATTATGGTCCTATGAATTACATGAAAATGGGGTCTCTAACATAAAGTTAACTTAACATCAGTTCCTCCCACTGAACACTAAATCATTCTTTTGAATAAGTGGGATTCTCACCAAGATGGAGAGAGTGGAGCTTCCAGCAGCTCTCACAAGCCAGCCTCATAGAAGAACTACTTCAATTTCCTATTGAAACAGTTCCCATCAAATTAGGCTCGCATTAGGCTGTCATAAACCTAGTCCTGAGATTGAACCTTCCAAAACCTAGCAGGACTGGGCTCTGAAAGCAGATTTTGTAAGCAGGTAAGTGTTGCATTCTGTGAGAGCTGTGGCAAGAACGTAGATCATCCTCTTCAGTACAGTTTGCAATAAAACAAGGTACCACTGAGAGACATGACAAGCCTGCAGTTTGTAGAGGTGGTGGCTAATATCTTATTAGCATAATTAGCCAACTGTGCTTTCTTCATGGATATCAATTTCTAATTGAGGTACAGCTGTTCAGTGGAAATCCTCACTCGATTAAAACACACGATCTGATTGGAAGGGACTAGGGCTTTTATTCCTACAGTAATACCACCCTGGGTAAACACCTAATTGGTGGGAGTAATTAAGTAGAAGAGAGTAAACTTCAGTATATATCTAGCCATTTCTGTGTTACTGCTGGAGTAACATCTCCCAATAACAAACCCAGTCACAGGGAGCAGACAAGAGGACCAGGGAGAATGCAAGTGTCCTTTCAGACTAACACAACAGCTGGCCAAGACAGTGGCATGGTGCTGTGAAGAATAAAAGCACTGGATGAACATTCACTGACTGCTAACACTGCTCTTGTCCTTGATTTTATTTGACACTAAGCTAGCAGGGTGATTACAGCCTTCCCTGTTGTCCTCACATGCTCCCACCTGCCGCTGCAGGCTATTCAGAGCCACTGATATGATTCACAGCCCCTTCGACTGCCACTTGCTTGCACAAAAAAAAAAAACCCTAATCAATTCAAACCAGCAATAATCTATTGTGATTTAAGGGCATGGACATCAGGCTGAACCCAAAGGGGATGAAGAATTGCACCTTGTGCCTTAGGACAGCTTTGCAAACCCAGCCAGGTATAGATTAAAACATGATGAAGGGGAGCTGGGTGAGGGTTGTGCTGATTTTGAGCTGATGTAAAAACCTCCTGATTTGGGCACAAGGACTGAGCCCTGAACATCTCAACCCTGATGTGCTGGTCTCAAAGATCCCCAGTGGGTTCCACAACCAAAGAATCTGGCATATTCATCTCACATTTGCCATCTAAATAGCTACTTATGGTGTTCATATTACAGAGAGACTATGAGTTCCAAAGACATAGCAAAGCTTACTATAGCAGGTAGTAGTTACATGTCAATCTTTCCTCTGTCATTGATTACTACTTTATTTTCTGGAGTATTTTTGTGTATTTTGTTCTCTCCAGGCTTTTCTACTTCTTGAATAATGTAATGCTTACATCAGTTTTAATGAATGTTAAAGACCTGTCATGTACGATGCAATACTTTCACGTGACTTATGACTGTATTGATTGATACTTATTTCTGTTTTCTCCCTTTAAAAATAATCCTAAAAATTACATTTAAAAGTCCTTTGACACATGATGTTGATAACATTTTATGAATGCCTGCCTGGACGTAAGGTTACATGCAATGGGCAGGATTAGTTCCAGCATTTGTTCATCCAAATCTCAGGAATGATAGCTTAAAGCGTTAGGTCAACAGTCTGAGTGTGTGCTTTGGCACACATTAATGTTCATTTGGGCCTTATCTAAAAGGAGCCAGGTGTTAGTGTAAATTGGCAAAATACAGCTTAATCCCATTGATTTAGATGGCCTCTTCTCCCTTCTCTCCCACAAAAGGAAAAGATGAATGAATGCAAACTATGGAGGTGATGGACTCCTATTCAGAGGCTTTTGGACAGATTTAGCTAGAACACTTCTTGTACATCTCAATAAGAGCACGGACTGAACATAGCATAGCTTCTGTGTTTGCCCTGTGCTGGACTCTTATGTGAACCCACATCCTCTCATCTATATTTAGCATTTACAGTAATGAAAAAAAAAAATAGAGAAAATAACCTAGGATGAATAATTACAAAAATCTCCCTTTTCCTTCATATACAACCAGCACAGTGGAATTAGAATGACATGTGTAAAAGAGAAGTAAGGCCAGCAAACACTCCTCTCCCATCACTCTTCTCTGATAGATTGTTTTCTATGAAGCAATCACGTTTTTTCTTTCAACTCACTGCTCAGTGACTCAAGATTTCCCAAGAACTTGATTCAACTATTTCCAAATGCAGCTGTTACTGGGAAGGAAAGCAACAACAATTTCTGCAGTATCTTTAGCATATACATACAGTAAACAAAACAAAACAAAATTTTATAAACAGGAAAGAAAAAACCCCAAACTCTCTCCAAGCCATTAAAACATTGAAGAAATTAAAAATAATCAAAAGATAAATAGAAAGGTAAAATATCTCTTTACTCACATATAGCTTCATTAATGACACTGATGTCCTTTCCTGCAACCATCCACTGTACAGCTGTGCAGTCTAGTGCAGTGGCATGTCAGGGATGAATGTCCAACAGCTGCATCAAAGACAGATCTGTAGATTAGAATATCTGTCCCCAAAGCTCTGCACCTACACTATAATTCAGGAGTTTTATTTCAGGTTATGCTCAATCTTGTCCCCCTGGCTCATAAGTCCCCACCAAGGAGATGGCAAGATGCAGCCAAATGCTGTTTCAACACTCTGCCCATGGCAAGGTGGGTGTGTTGGCAGAAGTGTTGCACTTCTTCTGGTTTTGCCTTCTCTGGGAGCAACATTGTTCCCACCATGGTGAGTTGAGAGTGATCAGAGGGTTAACTTCAAGCCACACGAACACCCAGCATGGACATGGTCTCTACTAGTGCTGGGGCCAAGTCATCTCCTGATGGTGTGTCCTACTGACAAACTAACCCTTCTGATGTTACCTCTCCTTAGAAGTTCATGAGATCTCCACTTACCAATAATCCAACTAGAATTTCTCAGTCTCCTCTAAAGTCTCAACCTCAGATATAGTTAAAAATTTGTTTAACTTTGTAGGCATTGAAACTTGTCGAGACAATAAGTTTGAAAATGTGCGGTAGAAGAAGCAGATTTAGGGTAAAGTACTGGCCACTGTTGGCTTGTAAGAGAAGAAGCTCAAGAAGCTACTGGTGAAATGAGGTGCAACAGAAAGTAAAATGCAGAGCATTTCTGAATGTCTTTAAATGTCTTCTGATAATGACTATATGAAAAACAGAAGGCGAAAGAGCATATTTTCCCCCATTTGAGTATTTCTAGGCCAAATTTTATCAGTTTTAATTAGTGATATAGAAATGCAAAAATAAAAAATAAAATAAAATACAAAATAAACTGGCAACATTCCTCATTGAAAAATAGCCAGGGAAAGTCCCTGAGAGCTATTAAGTTTCTAAATATGCGAACACCCACACATACCTAAGGGGAGGAGAGAAAGCAGTTTCCTGCCAGCTTTAGCTTCAATTCCTTTTCCCATTTTGCACCTACAAGTTTGCCAGCATAAATATTTCCCAGGGTCATTCAGTCAGCAAAAAGTAAAAATGGCAGCAGTTGGTTGTCAGTCAAATCACACCCATGTTTTCTTACTTGCCTTCACAAACATTTCTGTCGCTTCCAGAAATTGAGAGACATGTGTTTTGGATTGCTTTTGTTGCTATATGTTGAAAATTTACACAACATCTAGAGATTTCTAGAGTCAAATCTTCAACATACACCTCTTCTGAAAGCCAATATGAAGGGGAAAAAAGAAAGAAAAGAAACTACATTGGCAACTGGCTTCAACCAAAGCTGCAATTCCTATTGTTTTCCTGTTACAGGGGTTGGTGATGTTAACCTCCATGTCCTGTTAACAATTCACCCAGGCTGAGGCTATCATCTTTTGCCACCCACAGAAGGACTGGGATGAAAAGAGACTGTCCTGGCTAGATGTCATGGATAACCATGTTCAGGACAGAAGCTGGTGACAGCACCAGAACTGGTGTTGACACTGTCCACCCCAGGATGGAGAGGGCTGGGAGGGAGCACTTCTCAGCTTCTCTTGCCTCAGAATGTGTTGTGGAGGGGCCTAATTGTACAAGGACTAATCACAGACACACACTCAATGTGTGTTAGTCAATACACATTGTTGTGATGTCTTATTAAGGCAAAGCTTTCGGGCAGAGCAAACACACTCTCCCATCTACAAAAGGTGGAAATTCTTTACAACTCTCCCTACATTTGTTTTTAATTTTCATTCTAACTACTGGTTATGCAGTAATGATCTGGGCATAGGGCATTTTCTGAGGATTGATGATAGACTGACAGGCATTTACTGCCAGAGGTGTAGCCAAGGGTGCCATTAGTCCCAGCTGGTCATTAATCCCTGAGAATGCCCTGTGCTGAGGTCGTTATTGCTATTATTAGATGAAAATGAGAGCAAACACAGGAGTATGGATTTTTTTTTAATGGGTGATGCTGTTATGATTGGAATGTTTAAGGTGCTTCTATGAATTAATGACTTACCCATTAGGCAGACCGACTGCCTGAGTTATTATCCTCACACTGCATGAAGCAGGTTACTATAATTAAAACATTTTAAACTTCTAAAAATGAATTAAAATGAAAAAAGCCCATGCCAACTAGCATAACTTTTCAAAACTGGAATTCCCAACTATGCCTGCATGTAACCTATTCTCTAATTTCACAAGTTAAAAAATAGCTTTAGAAGCAGCATGTATATGTGAGTTTCCTCACTGGACCTGCCACCACAATGAGGCATACTCTGGTAAAAGCCTGAGAGCTCCCAAAGTTGAAAACTTGAATCTGGGAGTCCTGATCAGGAGCACCCTGGTTGTTTAACTCTCTGTTAGTTGGACAGTCCCAGAGTAATAGCATCAAAAAAGGAGCAGACTGCCTAGGAGTTATCAAGGAGGGAACATGATGCATGGGGAGCTGCTGCCTCTCTCTGGATGTAGGACACTACACACACAGCCCATGAAGATCCCTTGGCAGTCCCTGCTAGAAAGGCTGTCTACACCCTTTGTTGTAGAAGCTGGGTAGGGCTCATCCTCTTAAACCAGAGGTTGTGGTGATGCTGGAACCACATCTATTTTACTCTATAAATAGTCACTGATTAAAATAATAATTAAAAAGAAAGAGACCTGAGAACTGGGTGAGAAGCCATAGTTAAATTTTCCCTTGCTAAATTATGGGTAAATAGTAAACGGAGATTTCTCATAATCAGGGTTTGAAGGTCTTCAACAGAAATAGGGCCAGAGGTGCAAACAGCAGAGCTGATGTAAAGGTAGTTCTTCATGGCTTTCAAAGAAAGTATATCGCATTTGAAAAAGCAAGGAACTGGACACCAGAGCACAGGACCCAGAGAAGAGCCCTTCTCTTCAGATAAAGGGGCCACCTAGCCCTCTGTCCTTTCTCCTCTAGGTCCGAAATCTGACCTTGAAGGAGCAGTAGGAATGTGGGGAGCTCTCCCCTGTAACCTTGCAGGCTCAAGCTGTTGTCGGCTCCTGGGATTTCCTGAACTTGAAATGTTGCCTCTCTTTAGTAACTTCCCAGAAGGCTCTCAGAATTCCAAGTGCTTTGTTGCATCCACAGTGACTTCTAGCAAGGACTCCAGTGTACCTGTCCCTGACTTCATGATGGGCCATGTTTCTCTGCTTCGACTCTGGCTCTCTGTAGCTTCATTTGATGGCCACTAGTCCAGTACAGAAAGGGGCAGTGACCAGTTGGTCTCTATCCTGAGTTTCCAGCCTACTCAAGATTTTCTAGACCTCTCAAACTGTCTCTTTTCAGGGCTGAAAGGTACTACCCCAAATGAGCATTTCTTGCAAAAATATCCATAGGTAATCTTGAACTATAATTTTATCTGACTGCTATGAAACTTGTCCAGTATTCTGTCACTCTCATGTAAGAAACTTGGAAGTGAAATCAATGGAAATTCTTCTAAATTAGAAGTGTCAAAAACTTCTGCTTACAAAGCAAGATAGGTTTTACTGCTCATTTGTTCTGATCTGGTAGTGTGGCAAGGGCAACTCCTAAGGTGCATTTAAGTTGTAATGGATAGGGACAATATAAAATCCCCTGTCTTTTTTTTTTTGATCTTTTCAGTTTTAGTAGTCACTTCTACAATTACCTGTCATGTAAAATAAGATTCCAAGGGATTTTTTTCAATATTGTTCTGTCCTTTCTAAAATTTCATTTTGGTATGTTAAAATTTTTAAATACACCAATGTATATGAAATAAGTTTATCTGACTTTAAAATCTGAAAGTGCCTTTCCTCTTCTCCCCCTCCCCCCTCCAATATTGTTTCTAGTGCAGTGAAGCAGAGTACAATAGTATTCCAGGTATAAATAATCTCTGCTTGAAAGGTTATTTGGCTTCTTTTAATGCAAATCTTGGCAGTGAGTCTGGACTGAAACACCAAATGACTGAGCCTAACTTATTTTGCATACATATTAGTACTGTATAATAATAATGTATCAAGAATCTATCCACACCTTCTTTTAATTAATCTTGTCTACAATCTATTTCACCCTGCAAACAGATCAATTTGCATGTGTATAGGGTGGTTTGACGTAGGTATCTTTTTTCCTCCCTAATGTGTATTTTATTCGTTGGAGAACGGAGCCCTCAAGAAACAGGTGCAAGCACAGTTTTCTCAATCTCCCACCTAAAGACTTAACAAAGGGAAGGACGTTGTGCCTACTGCTTAGTGCCATGATGCAGAGAATAATGGGCTCACACTAGGAAAGAGGAAAATCTGCCTTCCAAGGTACTTTCTGGGAAGGGGAATTGTCAGTGTGCAAATACTGGTGATTCAGAACTGCTTGTGGGTGTGAGAGAGGGAAGGTTTTGCCACAGATTTTGCTCGGGCTGCTGTTCCCATTCGGTACACAGCCTCGTTCCGTAGTGTGCTAGATTTGGTTGTGCTCTCTGGTCTGGTTTGTTATGCAAGTCATGCCTGATGGCAACTCAGGGAATTCCATTAGAGGAGAGCAGGCTTGTGGACATTTTTCACATATCCATCGATTGATGGGAGAGCTGGAACATTTGAAATGCTGATCTAATGAGAGGTGTGACAATACTCCTTACAATACCTGACTTTCAGCCAAGAAAATGAAAATTATGACCTTATTCTGGAAGACTGTGTGATCAGTCAGAAAAAGCTACAGCTGGCTACATCTTTTTATTCCAGACCTATAAATGAGTTTGCACACAACACTACAACCTTAACTCAAATATTTGCCATTACATTCTCTCACTAATGAAGCAGAGCCTCACCCAAAGCAATTGTCTTTTATTGATTTACACCCAGCTGGTTGCCTGGCCCATCATGTTCCCCCTCTGTGAAACCTGTTCTGCTGTCTTCGTTCAATTTATTTATCCTCCATTATATTAGCATTTTGCAACCATATGTATTCTTACCCTAAATGTGATTATTACACTCAAATCAGGGATCATGATGTGCCATTCAAACTCTTGCAATGAAACAACTGAGTCCTAAAAAGGTCAAAATCAAAGAGATGATGGAGAAAAAAAGAGAGAACCAGCAGGTGAAGCAAGCAGTAAATTTGTAGAGCAGGGCTGTTTCCAGGACTTGGTGACACTCCTGTCTCCTCATCCCTCTTCAGAGGAAATAGGGATTTGGTATATGACCAAGGCTGCAAAGTCTCTCTCCCTTTTGCCACTGTTCTGTAGAGTCCTAACTTAAGTCAGAGGGAACATACTTGGGTAAGCTGTTCTTAAAATAAGATCAATAAAACTAAAAATTCCTTCACAAAGATTGTTTCCTTGAAGTTTGGTTGAGTATGAACATTCGACATAGGGGGCCTGTCACCACATCGCCTTTCCCTTTTCTATTCAAACAAGTTTTTAATCTACAGCATGAAAGCAATGTCATTCCTTTGTTGACCACAGGAAAAAAAAGAAGAAAAAAAAAGAAAGAAAAAGTAATGTAGATGGCAAGGAAAATTGGGCATCTCGGATTGGGATTTGTTCCAAAAGTAACACTTTTGAGATAATGACAGGTAAACCAGTATAAATTCTACAGGGGCACTCCTGATTTCTGGCCTAATTCACAAAGATTACTTGCCATAAGGTACCACTTGAGTAATGTAAAAGAAAAGCACATAGATATGATAGGAGACGTAAGCAGCTGACTCCTTTATGTGGCAATAAACTGGGGTAATCTATCCCTGTCCACTAATGTTTATAAACATATTGTAAACAAGCATAAATGAACAGCTCATCTCTCTGGGGGGACCAGATGCATCCTTAACACTGATTAAGTGTTTTGTTCTGCCTGAGTGTCTGGCAGTGGTTTATGCTCTGAACCAGAGGGAGGGAGACAGAGTAATGACAGTCTCATATTCTCCTGGCTCTTTAACTGCTTTGGGGGATCAGCAGGCAATATAGCATATATAATTCTGCTGATGATCATTTTCCACAGCACACCATGGCACGGGATACATTTTACATGTCAGGTTTTTAAACCTGCTTCCCAAGTCTCCTTTCTCATGGAGGAAACTGGAGAGATGTGCAGAAGCAGGAGCAGCAGCCACACTCCGGCAGTCACCTCGCCTGCTTCCATCCTCCCTGAAAGAGTCTGAATGCTGCGTCAGTGTCATGATAGCAGTCACAAATATAGCACATTCTTCTCTCTCTCTCTGTTTTGGGTTTTTGTGGTTTTTTTGTTTTTGTCACTAAGCTAGTTCTCACTCTTTAGAAGATTGGACTCTAAAAATAGCAAAGCTTCCATTTTTGCAACTTCCCGCATAAGTCAGGGTGGGGAGGGATTTACTGTGCCACTTTGTTCATCCTCTGTGAGGCTACAGTCAGCTCCTATTGTTCTGTGGGGGGTAATTTTAAAAGCTGTATTTTATTGGCAGTTCTGCACTTCTCTCCCTCCCCGTTAATTACAGCCGCAAATGCAATTCATATGGACTCAGATGAACTCCGCGTTGGGTAACATGGTGAGGATTTGCTGCTACTTAGCAGAGCCAAGATCCAAAAACCTGAGGACTGCTATTTGCTGGTGCAAACCCCTCAAAGCCAGCTCCTACAGCTTTCAAGCTACAGTGCTTACTTTCCCCAGAAGACCGGTGTGCTGCTTCAGAGAGCTCAGTTGGGGAACCCTCTACTGCTTGGGGAACCCTCTACTGCTTTTCTGCCAAAATTTCCTGCAAGAGTGGAAACTGTTAGGAAAGGGGAAAAGATGGGCTTGTTTGGTTTTGGTTTTTTCCTAGAAACAGAGGTAGTGGGTAAGTCTTCTAACAGCACTGTTGTTGTATTCCTTTATATTTTAGCTGGATTTACTTTTTGAGTACTTACTGATAAATGCCAAGCAATGTTGTTCTAGTAAATTAATTAGAAAAATGATTACAATTGACTCGTTTACTTATGTTATACTGCCTTTGGTAAGCCAGGCAGTTGCCGCAACTGACAAGGTGCTGTTGAGCCTTTTTAATGTGCCCATATACTGTTAGACCTTTAACTAAATACTTGAAGTATTTCACAGGCCATCAGAAGCTGTGCACAAATCACAAGCAGCAGTTTGCAAATGCTGCTTGTGTAAAATGTGTTTATGTTTTATATGATGACAACTATACTCCACTAGTTCTGCTACTGTGTATCTTTGTTTTAGTATAAAGTCTCATGACTCTGTCTGTTATTGATTGTGTAAATAAGACATAACTTTAAANCAAACAAGTTAAAATCAAAAAGACTAGTGAAATCCACATCTCTAAAGTTACTCAAACTCTGCTCACGCATCCCCTACCCGTGTCCTGCAGGGTGTTTGGGCAAGCTGCGAGGTGTGACCATCTCTGGGTGGGTACATCAGCCTGCTCTGGGCTCTGCTTCCCTTTTTAGGCTGAACAAACTGTGAGCTGACCCCAGGACATCCCTTCGGGTACAGTTTAAGGAGAGCTTCACATTGCTGCTCCATTGGCAAAATTGGCGAATGCTGGGTTTCCCTACTGGGGGGATGTAAAGACCCCTGTACTGAGCTGAGGAATTTGGAAGAAGAGATTTCCATGGGGAAGCATCTTTTTTTTTTTTTTTTTTTCAAGTGTCAAGGGGAAAATTCACAACAACAAATAATCTGTTTAAAGATGCAAACAATGTGAAAAGGTCAGGAAGATTGATAGGGAATTTAGGAAAGGTTTCTTTCCCCTCAGTGACATGGAAGATGGATTGCAGGACAAACAACATTAGCTGCTTATATTCTCCATTTCCCCTAATGAATCTGATTGCTCCTTATTTATCTGCACAGAAGTTCTACTACACATATTAAAATAAACCCTTTTCTCCATTGCTGTGGATATTTTAGGATCTGTTAGTGTTAATAATTCACCTATTTCACATAAAGAAAAACTCAGGGAAAAAACACAATCCTTGATTCCATAACATAGAAAAATAGATACTCAGGGCAGCTGAAATGTCAAAAAAAAAAAACATTAGCATGCCAAATCTGTAGTCCCTCCATTTGCAGTTTCTTTGCCATGTCTTTTTCCCATTACTAGTCAAGCAAGTTTGGAAATAAAAAGGGAAAACTCCTAGATGTGGATTTGTGAAGCATCTTTGAAGGTTATTGGTAATAAATCTCTAACCATGTGCTCTCTGGGGACAGTGGCAGCTCATGTGCAAGCTGACCTATAGCATCTGGGCTCTGCAGTGACACTGAATGGTCCCAGATCCCTCAGCACCCTCCTGCATGGGGGCCACAACTCACTACACAGTCCAGAATCTGTATCTAAGAGCTGCAGTATTTTTACAAGGGGACCATAGTCCTCACCTAAAATAACATGCAAAAAGCACTTCACCACCTGACTGCACAGGAGGGAGCTGTGTGACAGCCCCTGTCACTCAGAGTGCCTCTCTACTCAGACAAAAGTGCCTCTCCAAGTTAAGAGGTCTCGAGCAACTGTTACTTTTGTTCACAATTCAGGTATAACTGCAATGACATTCAGATGTCTCTGCTAGTTCGGACCATTAATTACTTTGGTTACAGGGACAATTCAGACATGAATTGCCTGAAAGAAAAAGCTGGGTCTGTGCATGTTTACAACCTGCAAGTTAGCATCGAAGCAGAGTCCAGCCTCTCCTGTCAGGAGACCTGCCTGAGGGTGGGAAAAGCTGCAGGCAGCAGAAGGGCACCCAAATTCATTGCTGGGAGTCAGCTCCCTGGATACCATACTCTCTCTTCTGGCCACAGCTAATTTTGATTTCCAGGCAGAGCCTCTGGTCTGTACCTGATGTCTGGACTGTAGCTGTCAAAGAGGGCATTTTTCCTTCCTCTGGCATGGCCCAGAACGGACGTGTAATTTCACGTGTCTCCTCAGCCTTGACATGTAGGTGAGGTTGTCACTTGTAATCTAGGGAGGAGGCATTTCACAATGAAAGCAGATGAAATGGAGCCTTAAATTTCTTGCAGGCTTTAATGCATCTGAGCTGAGAGCTGCTGCAAAGATCTTGGTGAGCTGCCCTGCTCTAGCTGAGTGTGTTGCCTGTTGCACGAGAGCTGAAGGAATGTGGCATGTTAGAGTGCCGGAAGGGTCATTTTTCCATTGTGCCTTTAACCAGCAGAGTGGGAGTAAGAGAAGGAGAGAGATAATCAGAAACCATTCAAAAATGGCTCAGATTTCTATGATATACACATCTGGAAGCAATTGCTACATTAATTAGTATATTGATCTCTCCTGGCCATTTTCCCACTTAACTATTTGTTCAGCTTGATTGTAATCTATTGCTTGGCTTTAAAGCTGCTTTTTGGTGGTTTAGAAAATGAGACATGAATGGAAAGTATTCTGCCATCCCTCACCAGATTGCCACATGCTCACAATGAACAACTGTTGCTAAATAATGGACATTGCACTCATTCCTATGCAAAAGAAAAGTAATCCCTGCATTTTGTTGGTTGGGCTGACTGTTCACTTTGTCAGGTCAAATGCAGGTGCGATAGAGGAACACCGTGCTTCATACTATTCAGGTTACTGTGCTGCTTCCAGACAGATGCCCACAGGGACTGGCTTGCTCTGCACAGTGACTGGGGGCTTCCATGGAGCTATAGACCTGAGGAGCATATAAGCCTGTCTTGTTTGGGAGCTTTGTTTGCTACCTCTTAATTTGATCCTTCCTGGAAAATGCTCCAGGTGACTTCAAACAGTGCAGCCTATGTTTCCCTGCTTTACTTCTCCTTCAGAATGTCCACAAGCCCTGCCTACTTCTCCTTCAGAATGTCCACAAGCCCTGCCATTTCCTTTTTAATCAATTCTTATTTAGACCCTGCTGCAGTTTCTGTGTGTAAGAGACAATTAATATATAAGACTTAACTATGCAACTTTCCATTCCCTGTACATAACTATACCTATAACAGGTTGTAGGACGTCTCACTCACGTTAAGCTATGGTACCTACTACTGCTACTTAATGCATATGCAGTGAAGGAAGAATCGGGAATGAGTAATGGTTATAGCTGATTTGACCTTACTTTGTACAATGTGAGGCCATTTCTGGCAATCGTGATCTCATTGTAGCTTTAATGACCTCATCTAATTATTGCTAACTCAAAGACCTTTAGTGCTTTAATGTGAATCAGAGAACGCACACCAGCAAACTAATGAACTCATCACATTGTGCTAGTCTTTAACCAGAAACAGGGATTCATTTGGAAAATTAGAAAAAAATACATTAGGGAGAGGAAGCTTGAGATTATTTCACATTTATTTCTCTGACTTGAAAGAGGAAATGATAATGTCATTGCTGGAGAAAAAAAAAAGTAATATTATTGATTGCTGTAAGTTTTTAGTTGAGTGAAAGAGATAGAAGAGCAATGTGTTGCAATTCTGGAAAGAAGCATGGAAAGGCACATTGGGTTTATTTAGTTTTGACAGGTACAGCTCTTCTAGATTGACCTGAGAACACAGGAAAATAAATAATAGGAGAGTCACCCAATTTAAGCATCTACCCTAGTATTATGGCAAAGCAAACACAGCATTAATTTTTCCACATGGAAGGTGTAAAATTAGCCCATTTACCAAAGGTTTTTATTTTAGTATTCTCTCTCACTGAGCATAGGTCTGTTAGTGAACAAGCTTTGCTCCAGTCTGTTAAAGAATGAGCAATTTCCCACCAGCAGGTTGAACAAGTTATTACAATCTATTAAACTCCCCAAATCAATGTTTTGCCCCAAATTATAAAAGTAGAACACCAATATCATAAGATGGTGAGCTGTAACATGAGGGCACTCTCTGCACATTAATCAGCTTTCAATGAAGGGCTGAAAATGTCATGAGAATGAGGTGCCTTATGAAATTTTATTTCATTTCTGCTTCTGGCCAGACAAGGAATATTTAGAGAACAGGCTTTAGTTCTCACTTTGGAACAGCACCTGGGAGACAGTTTCCCCCACATGGAAATCAGGGCAGTTTTGTCACCTATGTTTTTTAGCTTTCTGACCTTTGAGTAAAAGTGGATTTGAAATCTGGTCATAAATACTCCAGTGGAGCATTTTTACACGAAAAATTCAAATTCATCTGTACCTAAATGTTTTTAAGAAGGGTTTAGAAAATGCAAGCAAAGTTTTTTTCCAAATTGTAGGGGTTGGAAGGGACCTCAAGAGATCATCGAGTCCAAACCCCCTGCAGGTTCCCTAGAGCAGGTTGCACAGGTCAGCATCCAGATGGGTCTTGAATATCTCCAGAGAAGGAGACTCCACAACCCCCCTGGGCAGCCTGTTCCAGTGCTCCCTCACCCTCACTGTGAAGAAATTCTTTCACACATCGGTGTGGAACCTCCTGTGGTGCAACTTGTGACCATTGCCCCTAGTCTGGTCCCCACAGGCCACTGAGAAGAGATTGGCCATCTCCCTTTGTCTCCCACACTTCAGATGTTTATAA
The DNA here is from genome assembly GCA_013399135.1 of Heliornis fulica. Taxonomy (NCBI): domain Eukaryota; kingdom Metazoa; phylum Chordata; class Aves; order Gruiformes; family Heliornithidae; genus Heliornis; species Heliornis fulica. The sequence continues at coordinate 338,561 of VXBZ01005599.1, read as the reverse complement.
AATAAATAGTTAACTCCTTAGCCTTCCATTCCCGAAGAAGACCCAGAATAAAATAAAACAGGTCTATTGAAGTTCACCAAGTGCTATAGACAGTTTCTTGAAGCCTATTTTTAGACTCCATTAATCTTAAATATGCCCATTTCATACTAAATGTAACTTTCCAACACAGAGTAATTTCAGATAGAGCACAGTCACACAGTGAGTTTTGAAAATCCCACCTAACTTCTGCCAAGCACTCAATAACCACTAATCCATCTTCACAGCCTTCCCCTTGAGATAAGCACCACTGCTTCACAGATAAAGATCTTTCCAGCCAAAAGAAGATTTGAGAAGATATATCTATCCATCCATCACCTTTTCATTGCTCAGATGCTTAGTCTTAAGCTTGTGCTGCCTCCTGTGTTTTGAAGAGCTCAGTGCATGAGCTCAACTGTTATCAGTTGCCTACTGCCAACTGTTCCTCCAGGAAATCCACCTTCACAGAGATGGTCTTCATGCCACTATGCTGCTCCTCTGAGTACCATGCTGTTCAGACACTAATCATCCCTTCTTTAAATTCTGGCTTAATCCAGAGAGGAAGGATGCTCTGGACCATGAATTTATTCAGGGTTATCTATGCTCATGCTGCTGGACAAGCGGATGAACAATTCTTTGTTTTATTAACATATGGATCTAACCCTGCAATTCGTGCTCGCAGGACTGTTTATATGCAGGTTTTGCACTGTTACTGATGTCAGCATGTTAACTAGTACCTATTTAAATTCCTTGTGCTCAGAGGTTCAGAGAGAATATGGCTATGATTACCTGAAATGTGACATCACATCTCTTTCTCCCCCACAAGGACCTATGTTGCTAGAGATCCTCATAAGCTCCAAGCACTGTATTAACTTTTATCAATTGAAAATTTGGCCCTTACACTCAATTATATAAAGAGATATGTCTTCAGAGTATCAGGAAAAGGGAACATTATTGATCTTTCTTCACTGGTGGTGTTTTCACTCCATTTTTCAAAATATACAGGCTTCTGTTTATTAAATAAAGACAATCACTGGCAATGCTCCCAGTTTAGATAGATAATTAAACATGAAATGAATCGGCTTTGCAATTCAATCCCCAAGCAGTTTGCAGTTTTAATCATAGTAAATTGGAAAAAATCAAAAGTTCATCTTTTGAAAAATACAAAATTATCTCCTTCCTCCACCAAAAGCCAACATGATCCTAAGAATAAGAAGACCTGACACATAATTTGATGTGACTGTTTTGGAAAAAAAACATGTGAGCATTGGGAAATGATTTCTTTGAAGTGAATAATTTTTTAAAAATACAAACCACAATGTTTAGTTTATCTCATTTCTCCACATGGGATTAGTAGGGAAGTGGGAAAACAAGAACTCACAGGTGGAACGGGCTGCAGGGGTTAGTTTCTTTTTTGCTCTTTGCAGAAGCGGTAAACCCGAATGTGATCAAATGATCCGTGCTGCTGATAGTAAATTCCTCAGTCACTTACTTCTGCTTGTGTATGCAATATATCCTAGAGCCCTCTATGGCTGTTTGATTCAGCATTTACTGGAATCAATTTATAGGCTGCCCTTTTGACTCCCTTAAGCAGATTCCGCACCAGTTGGAGGCACCTGGATGAAAATATGTAGTGTAAGTCCGAGTGTCCATGCTCTGCACCTGCAGAGCACTAGTGTCGGCCAAAGAATCTCGGCAACTCTTCTGCCTGCCCATAAATGGGATGGGATGTGTGCATCCCTTCAGATGGTGTGTGGGAGATGCCTGCTTGAGGCAGTAAGGTCCATGGACACAGATCTACCAGGGAGTACTCCAAGTACTTCCCGGATGTCACTTTTAGAGTTCAGCTCTCCCCTCCTCTATATCCCTTCTCAGACAGGTTAACTAGTGAGGAAAGATGAAAATTAAGCCAGAGTTGCTCCCAGTGTTCTGCCTTTAACTAAATTTGGCCTGCAATGATGATATGAAGAAAACCACTGTCTACACTTCCGCACATTGTTACTATTGTCAGGGTACAGTGATTTCTCTCCTTTTATTTAGCAAACATAGTGTTGCTTTAGTAACAAATTCTGCCTTTAAACAACATAACCACTTTAAAAAAAATGCTGATCCAAGTGCAGGGACACTATGTTACAGCAGAGAAGCTTTTAATTTTTTAATTTTGGCTCAGCAAATCTCTGGCATGGAATATTTTCATTGGCACCCAAGGAGAGGAAAGAGTAGAGCAGAGCAGTAATTTGGCCACGCCGTGATCAAAACCAATAAACAAACAGTGCCAAAATCTGCCTGCTTTTTAAGTATAGTTCTGGGGGACCCGAGTACTCCTGCCATCCTGTGTATGTCAGCTGTGACACCAAAGAGAGAAAGCATCACAACATGTTGGATCCTGAGGCACAAATTCTCATTTGCTTTGAAATGGCTGGAGACACGATGTGACTCTTGGCTACACATGTTGGTTTGAGCTTCCCCACAAAGACCCTTCACGATTACTACCGGACCACAACTACATTGCCCAGCTGCAGACACCATTCTGAAACGTGGCACAAAGTAGCTATGAGATGTCTAAAAAGTCAACAAACAGCGCCTATATTTTCTACTTATTTAAAATTAAAAGAGAGAGCAATCAGGGCAATTCCAGGAGCTGCATGTTCCATGAGGGCACCACCACATAGCAGGCTTTGCAATTTGGAAATCCAGAGTGCTTTCTTTTTGTTCCTAGCAACTTGAATATAATACTTCCATTCAGTCCCTTCCCATTGAAAGGAATTTGTGACATTTGGGAAGACAAAATATCACCTGGGATCTTTCATAAATAAACAGGATCTATTGAGGTTTGTTTACTTATCTATTGATGAGGTGAGGCCATGTGCAGATTTGAAAACAGGAGAGAAAACAGAGAAAAGAAATTATGTGAATCTTAAAATTGACATCTTGCATCTAAGATAACATCATGGGCACACTGGAATATATTATTACACTGACATTTTATTATGATTTTCTTTTTGTGATTACTTATACTTTAAGGTGAATGTCATTTCTAAGACTATCTGTCATTCTCTTGCTACGTGGTTTGGATGTGGGGCAGGCAGGATGAAAAATGATCAAACTACCTGCGTTGGCAACACACTGTTGAGGGCATCTGGACAGAGCTGATGCAAAACAGTTCCCTCTTCTGATGAGACCTGCCATTTGCTCTGTGGATCAAGCTATGAAAACAGAGATGTTCTGTCCTTGATACAATATCTCACAGACTAGAAAGTCCCTATGTTCAGTGCATTTGTGGCAGTGTAGTAGTTAAAATTACCATCACCCTGTCTTTCAGGTTAGTAGCTCTTTAGGGTAGGGTGGGAACATCCCTGCTCACCCTGCCTCCTGTCTTTTATATTTCTATTAATTGTAGTAGATCAAAGTATGATTTCTTATTCTATTTTGATTGTAACAGGGCTCAGGAGTGAGTCGGGACAGAGGATGAATATTTTTATGTACAATATCAAAGTCTGAAGAACAATGGAAAATGTTAATATAAGTCAACAAGGACACTATCTAAAAAAACAAACAAATCCACACACAAAAGAAAACACATGAAAGCAAACAGTAAATATATACCAAAACCATAATAAATGGTCAAGGAAATAAGGTCATTTAAGGTGGTTCCAACTCTGATATGCAGCATGGACCATTTAACTCATCTCCTGTACTTAGGAAAATATCTGCTTCATTAGGTGCTGTGAGATGAATGACTGAGCCTTGTTCAGGTTTGAAACGAGTCTCAGATCTCCATAACAAAAGTGTTGCCTCTGATTTCAACAGGATTGCCTCTGATTCAAGTCGCTGAGAGCAAATGGAACAATTAGCACCAGACAACTTCACCACCTCCTCTCACATGGTTCCTGATCTTGCAGACAGTTGTGACAGAACTCGTCTTAAGCATGAGCCCTGCACAAAAGCTGTTTTCCTAGCTAGTTTTGCTTTGAACTAACTTCTGTCATCGTAAGCTGCTTCATTAATTCTGTAAGGCAGGCAACAGCTAAAGAGAAAAAATTCCAGCATCATCACTGATGTCTCATCTAGGTTACTCTCAAAATGCTCACAGCACAGCCTTTCACTTTCCACTCGACGTGTAGGATGGCTGTATGGTAAAGTAATGAAACAGTAAGAAGATCGTATTTAAAACCATGTAATCATAAAATTATTTCAAATAATTTCTAATTTCTAATAATAAAATATCATATCATTACAAAGTAATAAAAATGTAATCTTAAGAAGATTTAAAATGTAATTGTGTCTTTTAATGTAGTAATAATTATACAATTAAAATTACAAAATCACATATAATAATTAAAACAGAATCTCCTGCCATGACAATATCAGAGATTTTCACTGCATCAGGTTTATTAATGAAGCCTCTATACACAAAAGACTAATATAAACTCAATGCTCATTTGTGGGACTTGATTTTGATCGTGCACAGTAAATCAGACCACTGATTTCTGACTGATAGTGCATCTCTTTGCAATCAACTTCACTCAGCTTTCGTCATATCCTACACTTGAAATTTCCACCTTAAATCTATCTATCTAAATCTATCTATCTATCTATCTAAAGACCTGCAACTGGATTGATGGAGAGTACCTGGGGACATTCACAGATGTTTGTAAGATCCAAAACAACAACCCTTTTCCCCAGTCCCAGAATACATCCATTAGCCAGCTCTGAGGCCTCTGCCTTCCAAGAATGTCACAGAGGCAAATACATTAAAGGGCTGTGAAACAGCAAGATATTCCAGGTTTGGACCACTGAAAAGCAATAATCACTGGAATAGGCCTCATCATTTTCTTACTAAATCTTAGATAGTTTGGATTTTCTGTTAAAAGGGAATTTTAGCCCTGAGGTGGAAAGGGGAACGTGTAAAAAATGTTTCTATAGATGCTTCCTGTCAACTTCACAACTTTGATGGGCTATAGCAAATGTGCATGTCAGATAACATATTCAGTTCATTAATAATTCAGAGTAGAAAGAAGCAAAATTGACAGCCCATCAAACAGAAAATTTTACAAAACCCCCCTGTTCTTGAATATTTCTTTGACCACTGAGAGAGTCAGAGGACAATTTTGCCCATTAAATCCTCTGTACAAAAGGTCCTAAACAAACACATGGTCTCCAATATGTGTTTAAATCACATAATGCATAATGCATGATAACCCAGATTTTTCTTTTCAGAATTGCATGTAACAATTTTTCTCACAATTTCATGTAACAATTTCTTACATTTAAGTAGCAAACCCACTGTTTTTCCAAATGTGAGCTCCCAGAAATATACCATGGTTTTTGAAACCCTAAAGGGATGCTTAACAGCACATCTCCATGTATGTAAATCCACAACAATAGAGAATACAGAAGGAAAATGGGGCTTTTGAATTTAGGTGGCCAATTTTGTCAATGAATCAATTACAACAAGAAAATTTTGGAGAACAAAGATAAAGGCAGCTCTAGGGTCTATATAAGACAGTAAACATCTATTCATTCACACCTTCTTGCAGACTCTGTCTATTAATTCAGTTATATTAATTTTTATTTCTTTCCAAAGTGTAGGTTTCACCTGTTACAGGAAAAACAAATAAATGTTAAAGCACAAATAGGTGAGTTATATCTACAAAAGCCAAGAACTTCAGAGATTGAAGGCCTGTAATGATATGCTTACAGACAAGAGCTGACTTTGCTTATGGATATCGGGTTTGAAGTGGTGTCTGAATAAAATAAAATAGTCATGGGCTTCATAAGGAGACAGAGACAGACTCATAGGCTGGACCATATGACAGCACCTCAAAAGCAAGAACACAATGAGTAGGAGAAAAGGATGAGTGGGAATTCACTGGACTTCTCCAAACTTCTTAAGTGAAAATTTAATTTGTAAAATAGTTTCTCATAAATCGCAGCATATGTATGGACATGACCAGAAGGACAAGAGATGTTGCTGTGGGAAGTCAGGGCAAGGAAAACCAGCCCTGAGGATACTTGGGCTGGTGGGAAAAGATCAATGAAGAAGTCAACGTGTTTACCTTGCTCAGAAGTTGCAGGTGTCTGAGTGGTGGTACAAATACACACTGTGGAAGACTTTCACAAGTGCTGTGCAAGCACTGCTCCATTTTCCTTATTTTATATCTTGCTCCTACTAGCCTAATTTGGTAACAATTATTGTATTGCAAGAGACAATAAATAGTGGATGTCTACCTCCTCTCTGCACTCAAATCACAGATGTTTGACTTTGGACTCTGTGATCTGCAGGTTTACTCTATTCCAGCTAAAAGTGTCCTGATCAATTTTCAAGTCATCCATAACTTTCATTATAGAATATGAAAACTTCAGCTACAGGTCTGACTAATACCTAACATATATTACTATTAATTAAGCTATTAGAGCTTAGCATCTCCTGAGATGAAAGGAATGAGAGTTTTCAAAGAAGAATTATCTCAGCCATCATTGTCTTTGCAGGACCATGACCATTTGCAGAACCATTGGTTGACTTCACAACAGTCTATCCATAACTACACACAAAGTGGGGAAGAGAAACCCATTGTATATATCATTATTGCCTTGCTCTTTGTCTCCCTTACCTACACAAAACCCATCAGAACATAAAGAGCTATTGGAACCTCACATTGATGAAATAACTGTATTTAGTATCTCCCATTTTATTTCCCCTTCCAAAGTCTCCTTGGTCGAAAGACATAGGAAAGAATTGTCCTGGAAATGATGTTATTCTGAATTCTTCACCTCAGATGTATTCTTTCATCTAACAGGGAGCTTTATTTCAGAGAATACTCTGATACACAAAAGATACAGCATTTTATGAGTACAGAACCTACCCCTGATCTCCCAAACAGCGTAATACATTGCATTAAAACAAAAAAGAAACCCCATATTAGGGTGAAATACAACCGTAATTCTGCCTGATGCATTTGTCCTCTTGTTGAACCGTGAATGTGTGGGAGGCAGAGATTCAGCCTGGGACATGTAAACATGGAGCTCTTCTCCTTACTGTGCTTGCCAACAGGATTGCACTGATTTGGAAGGGTATTGAGACACACAAAGCAAGACTGGAAGAGAAGCTAGATCAAGCAATATAGTCCAGAAGTCTCTGCACTGAATGGAGAATCGGCATGCCTATACTCTATTTCCAGTTCTGTTAGGGAGCTGATCTGGCTTTGGACAGGACACCTCACCTCTACATGCCCTTTTTTTCTCTTACAAACTTCAAGCCATATCATCTTCTTGTTATTTGTCCTGGCACTGTGTTTCTCTCACTGAATCTCAGTTTCAGCTGTAGCTACCATCTCCTGTAATAATAAACAAACAGAAGCGATAACATCTCAGAATGTTGTGCTGGCTTAATGCTTTGTGTGTGTCTGTGTTTATTATCACTTGTTATAGTGCTTGTTTCATCAGGAAAACATATACTCTGTGAAATAAAGGGTTTTGGTGGGCATGCAGTGAAATTAAATTAGGCAAGTGGCGCTGTGGATGCATGGAGAGCTGAAGTGTAGATGTTTCCTCAGAATATCAGGCAAGACACATAAAATCTTCATATATAAATTCATATATATTTACAGAAAATCATAGAATCATAGAATGATTAGGGTTAGAAGTGACTCCCAGAGGTCATCCAGTCAAACCCCCCTACAAGAAGCAGGGACACGCCCAACTAGATCAGGTTGCTCAGGGCCTCAACCAACCTGGCCTTGAACTTCTCCAGGGATGGGGCATCCACCACCTCCCTGGGCAACCTGTTCCAGTGCTCCACCACTCTTACAGTAAAGAACTTTTTTCTAATATCCAATCTAAATCTACCTCCCTCTATTTTAAAATGGTTAAAGAAGATACCTGCTGTTTGTACCCTGTCCACTGGTCACAAGAAGGGAAACAGACCCAGCTGTGAAAGCCACATGGAGATATATCACCTCATCACCAACACAAACCCACCTGCCTCCAAGCCCCCATGATTCTGCCAAGCAGCTGGCAACCATTTCATTTTCTGCAGTAACTCATCAGGAGAGCCATTGTAATCGCTTGCATACAGAGGTGGTGGGCTCCTGACTCCCAAGGGTGCTGGTCAAATGCAGCCCAGCTGATGTCAGTGGCAGTTGGGTGCTTGAATACACAGGAGTCATAGGCTTAATGTTCCTCTGGCATACAGCAGTGAAAGGGTCACACGAGACAAGGGGTGGCAGAGGGATAGCCAGCAGCCCCTCACCTCTGTATGCCTCTCATCTTCTCTCTGCTCCTGCACAGGGGAGTAGCTTACTGTTAAAGAGGATAATGTAACCCAAAGTCACCAGCGCTCTCCAGATATTGGAGTCTTCTATTTCAGAAGAGAATGGTGGCAAATATCCAGGACAGGGGATGCAGAGAGAAAATTATTAAAACAAAAAAGCAAAAGGAGTTTTCTGTGGTTCAGACCTGGCAGAATCCATAGGTTTGGATGAATCACAGAATCAGAGAATGGTCTGTGTTGGAAGGGACCCCAAGGAACCCACAAGTTTAATCAACAGAACAAACTCTGAACATGGGCAGAAATTTCTCATGTAAGATTTAGTTTTACTTGTAGTGAAAGAAACTATGTTAGGATGGATAGAAAGGACAAAACTAGAGCCTTTTACTGTAAAAGGTCTTCTGTGAACACAGTTCAATTCATAACTTATGACATCTCCTCTGCCATGTGTTATGAACAGCAACAGAGAAATTCAGAGTTGGCCAGTTCTCTCTCTTCATTCACAAGGAAAATGAAATCAGCAAAACCTCATTTCTCATAAATTGTAATTTTTGAAGTCGATATCTTACAGCAAGTCTAATCATCTCGAATGCATACACAAGAGGTATTTCCAGCTCAGCCAATATGATTAAGTAATAAAGCTAGGCATAAGAAGTTGTATGTTGTTCCCTATCCACTAAGCATATTGGAATACAATTAATTCTCATTTTCAGGAACTGCATTTTTAATGTATGCACGTGTATATTTTCTGAGAATAAGAAGCAACACTGTTATATTGTGGTTTCTAGACTCTTTCTCCTTAATTGAGAAAAATATTAGAAAATAAGCTGATACCAGCCTGCTCCTGTGGCTACCATTTTATTTAGACAGGGAGTAGTTTATTTTAATTTGTAATATTTGATGCACAGTAGGAGTTTAGAAGAGACTACTCAGTCCTTCAAAGAAATAAATGGCATGCAGCAGAAGAAAATGTTTCTATGACTGCTTTAAATCCCTTGGGAAGCGATGAATTGAAAGGTAGTATTGTCCGAGCATCGATATAGATTACCAGCAAAGAGCTGGCTCCAGTAGGTCACCAATTACATCCAGGCAACAGAAATGGCTATTTAAGTTTCAGTCACAACTTCACAGCAGGAGTCATCTAACTGTTATTTATTTACTTTAATATAGTTCTCAATCAAATACCTTTTACTTGTTATATAGGTACTCATATGACTCTCCTGCATACTATCCTGCCGAATGGCCTAGAAAGACCTAACAAATAACTACAGGTCAATCATGTACTTCTGCCCTGGGGATCGTGATTTAAAAGATTGGTATCACATTTTGGTCTTTCTGCTTGGACTGTAATTTTAAAAGTATATGACACAACAATGCATGAAATGAGTTTTTAAAATGGAATGAAAAATCATTTTCCAATACACTTTAAACTGCCTTTGTTAACTCCCACACTCAGGAACTTTAATGGCACAGTGCTAAAGGGCATATTCCTAACTGATGCTAATCATTATATCTTCTATTTGCTTCGACAGTGTTTATACCAGCAGTTGATCTGGCTGAGCAATTACAGCTAAAATATGTTTCCCCTAAATATTTCCCCTCCTTTTCTCACTCTTTATTGGCACTGAAATGTCATTTTTTGAAACAGGTTAAGGATTTCAGAAACCTTCATTTTATATGGGTTTACTGTGCAAGTTGGGGTCTCCTTAGCAATATTTTTGATTTTTGCACATTAGCTTTCATATGAGCTGGGTAGTGTGCACTTAGGTTCTTGCTGCTTCCAGCTCAGGAAATTAAAGAAATTAGCATTATTGGATTTTTTTGTGACACTTTGCATCTCTGATAGATCAACTAAAGTCAAAATGCCAAGACAGCGTTTCCTTAAGATGTCTCCACTTGGGCTATAAACCCATACAAAAATATAAACTTCTAGGCATGCTCTCTTTTGCATGGAGAAACTGCTGAACTGGATAGTCTCTGAGTAAAAAACTTCCCAAGATCATTTAGGAAGGGTTTGGTTATCTTTACCATGCCATTGAGATGGAAGGCTAATCTCTTTTATCATCTCACCATACTTTCCAGATGCCAGTGATGAGCATCTGACCAGCCAAAGCAGAAAATGTCGGGTTTGAGAAAAAGGCATGCAATTAAATAGGACAGATACTCATTCCTTCATCACCTGGGGATGGCCAATTTCTCTGACTTTGTTGTGCTGGCACATCTTTAAATAGCTCATCTGCAGTAAATCAACTAGCAGTAGATCAAGAGCAGAGGAGCCCAAGCATTGGCCGTATGTACCGGTGCTACTGCACAGGGGGTCCCCTGACTGTGCCCTGCATGTCTCTCTTCTGAAGGTGTCAGGTGAGCACCTGGTGTGTAGAGCACTCTTGGTCATGGCCCTTGGACATGCCTGCTGAGACCATGTACAGGCAGCCCACTGCAGTTTGTGCCCACAGCCCTGGAGAACTCCTGCAGACCTGCAGCCCCAGGATATCAAGGGATGTTGGGAAGCAGAAAAGGAAGGCAGTGCTGGCACCATGTTCAGACTCTTCAACCTGAGGAGCTGAGTGCGAGGTGACTGAATGGTGACAGAATGGCTTTCTAAATCATCTGTTTTTAGCAAACAGTTTTTCTAAGAAGAATGGGACTCACCCAATCCATCTACTGCAGGGATTTACTGTCATTAGGACCATATCTGGGGTCTTATTGAAAACCTGTGTTAGTGAAAGGTTTGATTTCCACCTCTGCCTTCAGAGGAAAATTGTCAAAGTTCCACCAGGAAAACAGGAATGTACAACTTTTCTGCAAAAATCTTCTCAAAGAAACCCCATCCCTCTGGATATGAACGATGTTTTCTGCAGAACATCTCAATGAAAGCAGTGTCATCCAAGTTTTCCAGAAGACAAATACTGTGCATTTGTCATTTGTTTTTTGTCCTCAGGTGTGACCTTGTCGGCTGAGGACTTGTGGCTCCTTACCTGGTGGTGGTGGCCAGCAGCAGGACATCACACTGCTCCAAGCCACTTTCACATGGGCATGTGAAAGAGTTGGGCTGTCCCATGATTTCAGTGTGGGGTAAAGCCCATGTGGTGTGCGACCATGCAGATGTGGAGCTAGACATCTACAGATCAATGTTTGTTCACTCCACTGTGACCAGTGGCTTTGGTAGATATAGGAAGCTGGATTGATTCTCCATCAACTGTCCTAACACACAGATCAGATGTTGTTACCTGAACTCTCTTTTATTTTAGAGACTGCAAGCCTCCCCTAAACTTTTTGAGGTTTATAGCAGACTTTTCACAGATTTCGGTTATTTTATTTTTTGAACTCCCTGGTGACATTTTAAAGATTTTGGAAACTTGGTGCAAATGTCTTTGAGATATTGTTTAACAGCCTTTCACTTAACCTGTGCTCTTTCAGTGCTCTCTGCTGTTCCTATTTCCATGCAGAGCTCTTTTATGCCCTGAAGCAAACTCCAGGTTATATTATACTAGTATACCCATACCGCTAATGCTAAATGGTTCTTTTCACTTGTACTCACATCAACCAATCAACGTTAGAGGCCTGCCATCATCAATCTGAAAGCCTTGCTTGCCATCATCACCACTGAGGCCTATAGATCAATGAAAAGATGATATTGTTTATATAAAACTCAATAAACAAGACCTGTCTGAGGCTTACATATGGTTTCATTCATTCTAATAAAGCAAGTACATCTCTTATGAGCTTTAGCCCATCAGATTTTTTAAACTGCTTATTCACTTCAACAATCACTGACATGAGGATATTGTTGTATCCAAGTCTAGGTCAAGCAAGACTTACTTGATCTCATCCTATTTCCATAATAATTTCTGTCATTTCTCTAAGAATAAGAAGGTAAGGGCACTTTTATTGCCGCAATAAAAACAGCAAAGTGATCTTCTGATGGCACTTAATTAGATTCATTTTATCTTCTTTGACTGAGCATGACATACTGTAACCCTTATTTATGAAGTAAAAATGAATGTCTTATGGTTCCTAACACAATTGAAGAAGAAATTACCATGGTATTCAGCTTAATCTGTGTTTGTATCCGACATAAATGATTTTAAGATAAATTACAGGAAATTATTTTCTACTCCTGGTAACCATAACAACAGATGAGAATTGGTTCTAGTTCAACTTACTGACTGTTCCTGAACTCTTCTATAATGTGTAATAAAAATTATAAGACAAAAGCAATCCACAGGCTTTCATTTTTGTTTGTATAGGAACAATTTGTGAAGCACTGAAAAGTAATTTTAGGTTTAAGTTAAGCTTCAGTCTTTCAGCCTTCCATCAAATGTGGAGTGAAATGCATTTCTATTCCAAAGTGTGACAGTGTACAGATCATGTAATGGGTCTCCCCAGGGAAGGGACACATGGCAAAGCTTAACAAAAATGATACCTCTATATATTGTGCAGAAGTGAGCATATTGTGAGTACAACTGGACAGGATTTTAGAAAATACTGCAGATTTGAGTGTTCCCTATAAGTGTCTTTGAAACAGGACAGTAGGAATATCACCATGACAAGCAGATATTAAAAGAAGGTATCAGAAAAGCCTGGAGGTTTTAAAGAAGTTGATTTGAGCTGGGTAGCTAGCTGCAATGAATTAATTTAAAAAAAAAACCCAAAACACAAAAAACCAGAAAAGAGACCCCAGTGCACAGGGAGCCAAGATAAGAGTTTTGAAGAAATGTTGAGCTTTTTATTAGGTCTTTAAACATCATGCAACGAGTGGGTAATTTGGATTGGTAGGGACCTCAGAAGATCCCCAGTCCAAAATAATGCTCAAAGCAGGGTCTGCTGTGAGATCAGGTGAGGCTGGTCAAGGCTTTATCCAACTGAATCTTAAAAACCTTCAAGAGATATAGGAAAGTCTTCCAGAGAGAAATCAGGGGTCTCCCAAAAAGCTGGGAGGGGTCTCGGCCAAGGCAGCTGATCCAAACTGGCCAAAGAAATATTCCAAACCATATGATAGGATGTTTCATATATAACTGTTGCAAGACAGCTCTGGAACTGCCAAGCATCCACTTCAGCTGGTAAAAAATTGTGCTCTTAATCTCTTGTCTTGTATATTAATATTATTGTTATTGTTGTTGTTAGTATCTTCATTTTCTGTCCTATTGATCTGTCTCAACCCATGAGTTTAACTTTTTTTCCCCATTGTCAATTCTCTCCCCCATCCCATTGTATGTGTCTCTGTGTGACTGAATGGCTGTCTGGTTGTTTTAGCTGCTGGCTAAATCACAACTAAGATGAACCTCTGGTACAAACAGAAGTGGCAGATGGGAACCAGCCCACTTAGAAGTACTACCATTATAGGGCAGAATCCCTTCTTTCTGCTGGGTCCTATAAACATCTTAATACACACAGGCACTTCCTAAATCAATCCAATTAGGAGAAAGAGAAAAAAAAATGGACAATTAACCAGCATGAGCGAGCCAGTAAGTTGAAGCAAGTACAAGAACACTTGAATGTGGTGTGCCACAGGATAGGTAAAACTCAGCAACTTCTGCCTCTAAGGGACTGGACAAAGCCTTATTTTGATTGCAGGTTGTAGACCACAAAATGAGTGTCTTCTGCATGATGGGCAGGTAGCAGAACAGCCAGAATAGATCAGAAAGATGGCAGCAAAGCAAACAATTTGGATCTGGGTTGTCCTGACATCATGCAATTGGAGGAGAGAGCACTGGGTGTGTTGCACTTTTACATGTGTTCTGCTCCCGTTGGAGACATGTACAGCAGACCATTTAAATCAGGACAGCCCTTTCAAGTTTCAGTTAATAATTTTCAAGTTATTAATTTACACCAGCTAGGGATCTAACTCAGGATTACCCAAAGTCAGTAAATCTAGGTCACTTTACATCAGTCTACATCAGACCATTTGCAATTATTTCTTTCCTTTCTGAAATATATTTTAGAGATAATAATAAAATTACATAGAAATTAAATAATGAGTCATCACACCCTGTGGAAGCAGTTCAGTATCTAGTGATGCAATGTCCATCCTATAGTGGTTAATTATTTGTCTTTAGAAACAGACCTTCCTCCATGGAAGCAACTGAAGGTTGCTGCATTCAGTTGGAGCATGTCTAATCCCAGCAGATAACACACAGCACAGTGCAGTCTGTGTGTGTGGTCTTCTCTGCAGAAACAAATGGTAAACCATTGCAGTAAGAAGAGAAGGAGGTACAGCAGACATCAGAGTAATTGGATTCTCTTTCCCTTCTGATGCAGTTCTGCTAGCAAATTCTAAACTCACTAATGTCAGGTTATTTTATCCGGGTGATCTGGCTTAGTCATACCTGTCAGTGAGCACAAGCTTTAAAGAACTTAATCCTAAAGTGTGATTAAAGAAATTTGTCTCTATCTAGCATGGTGAGACCAAAAAAGTTTCTGGCATACAAGCAAGAGCAACAACAATATCACACTTAAAACATGAAGACAGGAAATTCTTGATGATGGCAATGCCATTTTATGATTTATAAGAACAGTTGCATTCCACCCTAATTTCCCAACTGAATAGCAGATGCTCTTCAGTAAAAAGCTGTTATCATTTTATCTGTTTTACAATATGTCATGTATATTTTGCCAATCATATTTTGGCTCTCATGGCAGTGTCTGCTGTAATGCAATTGCAAGCTTGTTTAATGAGTTCAGCATAATCTGGTGCTTTCAATACTGTGAGCACGCACACACACGCAGATCCTACATTGCCCACGCTATTCCATTTTGCCTTGTAAAACAGAGATGCATCACTCCATCCATTTGTTAGGCAAAAACTGCCTTTCAAGGTATGTGTGAAGTTCTACTTAAAATGGATGGCACAATATGGCACTTTTTTTTTTTTTACCTGGCTGAGCATCTATTCATTAAAAAGCATGGCCTTAATTGGTGTTGCCTCACATTTGTTTTAAAGCAGATTATTAAGTTACACCTAGAATGATGCACGCTACTGTTTTGTAGTTCAAAGTGAATAAAAAAACCCAACTTAAACTTTGTACCTGTGCAGATAAAGACTTTCAGCTTCACAAGCTTAACATTTTATCCTCCCTAAACTTATCAATCAATCTATAGACTTATTTCCCTTGAAAATATCTGCTATTCACTTGTTCTCTTGCAAGACCTGTGGGGTTTTTTTTCCAAGGCTGCTGACAGCTATTTACTTGAAAATTCTTCTTTCTTGTATCTGTTCGCAAAGAGGCTCATCCAGCTTGAGCTACGCTCATTCTGTGGTACAGAAATGTTACAGAAGATGGCAGCTGGGTTCTGTGCCTTCCCATTTCTTTTTTTTGCTGTCACCCTGTTATTGCTGTGAAGGTTGTTCCTGTTGTCCCTCAGCTGAACTGACCACTAAGGTCCATGGTCAGTAGCTTTTTACTGGGCCTTGCACATAAAACCCCCAAGCCAGCATTAGTAAAAAGCAGTCCTCAGCAGTTTTTTATGCTGCCATTACACACTGTGCGCTTTTCATTAAGGGAGAGCTGGAAACTGCGTTTCACTGGATACCATGTCATGATGGTCATGGGCTGTAACAGCTCCAGCAAAACCCCTCTGATTAATAGCACAAAGTGTGATGATTTCAGCTGCCTTAAGATGTGGAGGAACCAGCATGCTCATATTAACATGTTTGGTCTTCCTAAGAGAAAGTTTTCTGGACAAATCTTTAACGGTGACAGAAGATAATTGAGGCAGAAACACTCCTTGCTGTAACAAGGGCTGGTGTCTTTGGACAGGGTCTAAAGACCAAATCTTATGAGAAGCACCTGAGGGAACTGTGTTTAGTCTGCAAAAAAAGGAGGCTGAGGAGAGATCTTATCACTCTACAACTATCTGAAAGAAGGTTGTAGAAATTTAGATGTTGGTCTCTTCTCCCAAATAACAAGTGATAAGACTAAATGGCCTCAAGATGTGTTGAGGAGGTTTAGATCGGATATTAGGGGAAAAAAAATTAATCAGAAGAGTTGTCAAGCACTGGAACAGGCTACCCAAGGAAGTGGCTGAGTCACCAAAGAATCACAGAATGCTTTGGGTTGGAAGAGAACTTAATGTTCTTCTAGTTCCAATCCCTGGAGGTATGTAAAAGATGTGTGGTTGGGGTGCTGATGGACAAGGTTTAGTGGTAGACTTGGCAGTGCTAGGTTAGTAGTTGAACTTGGTGATCTTAAAGGTTGTTTCCAACATAAACTATTCTATGATTTTACACTGTAGAACACTAACTTTGCTTGGACTGCAGAGTGTGGAAATACGATATGGCACAGGACACCTGCTTCACTATGGTACTCTTCACAGGCCGCAGGGAATCTTCTCTCAGCACTTCTTCCTTCTCCTCTTCACTGACCTTGGTGTGTGCAGAGTTTCTTACACCTTCTCACTCCCTTCTCTGTTGGCAAAATGCATCTGTTTGCATTTTTCTCTCTCTAAAATGTGATTCCCAGAGGCCTGTGACCGGCGCCGATTGGCCCAGCCTTGTCAGTCACAGGGTTTGGGAGTTTGGCCTTGGGAGCCCAGCTGGGATTTACTTTGTTGGACCCTTAAGAAGTCTCTAGCTGCTTCTTAAACAAGCCACATTGCAAAACCACCACAATTTTCTCATCCAGGCAGAGAAGAGAAGCCCCCATGTGATTTGTTTCACTAGTTATGAAAATCTCTTCAGAAGTTAGAGAATGAAAACTAACCTAAGTTGATACTGCCTGCACTGAAGGGAAAGGCCCAACCCCATGGACTTCAGTGGGTCAGGGATATGCTTCATTCTCCTAAGGGAAAGAATTGACTAGAGCAGGTAAAAGCTGTCATTCAATAAAAATAAACTTATATACTGCAATATTGCTTTCAAATTAATTTAAAAATCACTGCCAATATTTTACCAAAAGATATCACATCTAATATGTTACATTATATTAGACTATAATCTAAGTATATATAGATACAGTTCATAGCACTTGTTGAAACCAAAGCCATTATCAACATTTTTATTTTACTGAAGTCACTGTAAGTGAATAAAAAGGTTGATAATTGATGATCTCTCAAGGTCCCTTCCAACTGCTAACATTCTGTGACTCTGTGATAATTACTTTGGCTGTTCCAGTGGCATTTTAGACAAAGCTTCCCCAAGAAACTCTGACTTGAATGGGTGTATTTTGAGTTCCACAAAATAGCAGCAATTTATTTATTATCTCCGGAAATGATAATTAAAAGTTACAAACCTGCATTTTTTCATTCTTCTGTTTATCCAGGCTTCAAATCAATAGAATACCTCAGAATCACCAGATTCTCCCCAACCAGCTCACACAGCTGTACAGAGTGTTTTGTACTGCTTGATGCCTAGTGTGATGTCACCTTTTTTCTGGGGTGCTGAGAAGTAGGAAACATATCCCAAAGCCTGAGAAAGTACTGGCAATTCTCATGCAAAGATGTCAGATTACTAACATGGGGGGAGGGGTGGGAAGCAGATGGAGGGGCCTTTATCTCAGCTGTTTCACCTTTTGAAACAGGAAGGAATTTGGCCCAAAGGCAGAAGAGTCATTTTTTGCCTCACACATTGGTCCCTAAGTCACTGAGAAATGCTTTTATCTTCCCTGTACAATAATTATGGTGCATCAAAAAGCTAAGAAGGCATTGAAGTACACCTGACTTGTCACTGGAGTTTGATATTGTAAAGTAATGTGTTCCATTGTTGCTTCTTTTATTCTTTGCACTTCAAGCACTGTCATCTTGGGCAAAGCAAGGCTATTTATCTTTGTGCTGGAGGAACTCTACCAGGCTCATTCCTCTTCCTCATCCTTCAGAAAAAGACTTGCTGAATACATAGGTCAAACTGACCCTTTCAGCTCTCTCCCATTGCCTCTGAGGGCTGCTGGGTTTTCCTGTCTGGTCCAAATGCTTTGCATTTGTTTACAGATCTTCCCAATTATTCACATTTCTGATTCCACAAGTAATACCAGTTTCCATTGAGGACATTACTGCACCCTCAGTTACAGTCAATGCCACAGCATACTCCCATCACCACTTTCTCAGGGCTGCAACAGCTCCCACCTGTTGGTGGGAGGTTCCTAATATTATTTCATCACTCATCCATCAGTCCCAAGATTTACCATCTGCTGAAACAATCAACTCAAGCCAGCCTACGCCTGCTCAGCTCATGGATGAAGTGCATGTTCTCCACGGGCAGGTCATGTAGCAGCAGTGATAACCTGGAGGGTGAACAAGGGAGCGTGGATCTCAGTCCCAGTGAATGCACACAATTGTTTTGCAGAACTTGCCAGCCCA
Source organism: Heliornis fulica (assembly GCA_013399135.1). Classification (NCBI taxonomy): domain Eukaryota; kingdom Metazoa; phylum Chordata; class Aves; order Gruiformes; family Heliornithidae; genus Heliornis; species Heliornis fulica. The sequence continues at coordinate 319,984 of VXBZ01005599.1, read as the reverse complement.
GTGTCAGTGATTTATGGCAGTGTGATTTTAGGTCGGTGGGGGACATGGTCTGTCTGAACGAACTTTCCCATGTGAGCAGTGTTGTGGATCAACTACCTTTTGGACTGATGATTCTGTGAAAGGAAAGCAGCGGTGTCATCACTGTGGGGATTGCCAGTCCCCCACAGACTCCCACATGGGCATGACCATCTGCTTCAGCATCATCAAGGAAAGAGCAGGACCCAAATATCTGGCAAGAGGGACTAGGAGAGTATGTCAAACAGACAAGGAAGCACAAGGCACAGTGATATGATTATAGTTTGCATAACAAGCAGAGCACACCAGCTGCTCGGCCACTGTCAAGAGTATTGTAGGAAACTTAGCAGAAGCAAAGTACAGGGGTTTGCCATTGTGGCTGTGAGCTGACCTGAATCATGCAGCCAAAGTGTCCCCCATCCTTGCAGCAAGAACAGTGGACAGAGCTGCTTTAGATAGGTCCTTTCCCATGGATGTCTGGTGATTCTTTAATAAATTGGAAAACACTGCTAAAGATAAGGATGTCCTGTGGTGTCTGATAAAACAATAAAATCAAACCATTTCCCAGTTTACTGGTCTACAGGGTTATCACAGTCACTAGAATGACTAGCTGGTGGTTTGTATGTATTGACTCTCTGCAAGTCTGGAAGTGCAGATCTAGACACCAACAGAATAAATATTGGTACCAGGCTGATAAAATACATTCTTGAGCTATGCAGCATCTGCTGCAAATGCTGTCTGATTGATAAATATCTTTTAATCAACATGCTTGAGGAACACTTGATCTCTCAAGAAGAGGGAGAAAAGCAAACCTGGTAGCAAATGTGGTGAACATCTAATTAAAAGGATTTAGTCCATGTACTACAATTGCCATTTTCATAGAATTTCAGACAGATGCATGTTGTTGTGCATAAAGGCCCCACATATTCTGATATGATAGAGTTAAATCTGAAAAAGAACTTCTTAAAGACATAATTTGCTATGAAAGTCTCCTCCTTGCACACCTCTTAAGTGAAGGAGATAGCTGCATGATACAGCCAGCTAGCTATAACCCTCAAACACTTTTAATGTGTTATGAAAAGGTCGTCATTCCCATCATGCTGATGGGAGTTGGGGTACAGGTAGACAAAGCCACGGCAAGTGAAGAGACCCTAAGTTATGCTGTGGAGGAGAAGTCACAACCCCTGCAGCATACTGCTGAGTGTGCAAGAAATTAGACAGAAAAAATGATGAACTAGAAAAGAAATGGAAGCTGGGGCCCATGAGCAAGGGTGAAGCTTGTGTAGAGATCACTTGGGAAGTACTTTGCACGTTTAGTTATTACATTATCTATATCAATAACCTGTGTCCGCAAAGCATGTTGGCAATCCTGGAGCAGTCAGAGGGCATCTGGCCTCTCAGCTACATCAAATTTTGAAGGAGAGGGAAAAGGCTAAGGACATCAAGCTGCGTTTACACTCATGTGGGAAGAAATACTCTGGCTCTGTTAGTGAGACAGACGGCTTTGGTTCTCACATCACTGCTCATACTGCTGGCTATTTTCTGAGGCAATCAGAAATGCTGTTGTACCATATTAGCTCCTCAAGACAGACAGTCAGCTGCTTTCTAATTATAAAATACTTAGTGGAACAGGGAGATGGGTTTCGCACAAGCAACAAAATGCTAGATATGGTCACTCCCGTTTTCTGTGGAATCCAAACAAACACTTTACACGTATTTTGGGTGTATCTTCCTTTCATATGGAATTGATGTGGTATAATTCCACCAGCCTCGGTATTGCTGTGATGGAATTAAAAGAAGAATTGTGCCCTCTGCTGCTAATATTACATGGATACCCTATAAACTCATTTTAATCTCCAGCCCACATTCCTTCTTTGCAAGTTAATGTGGCATGTTTCAAGGAGAAGTGAACAGAATTGTGACATTCATAGAATTCTCCTGAGAGTTTCTACATCAGATAAGAAAATAAAACCCAATATATTGGTCCTGAGGTCAGTGACAGACAAATGATCACGTTCAGCTTCACCTCCTCTTGAACATGTTTTCTGCCTTTTGTGGCATGAACTGAACTTGCAGAAATGTCCTGATGGATGCCCCTGAGAGTTGGATCTGGTCCATAACTGTTTAAACCTCACCTGTGAATTAAAGCTGCTTTACACACAACCTCTAAAAGACACTAAACTGCAGGAATGCAAATAGATGATGGCATATGATGACTCTAAATTATAGTAAAGTGATCCATGGAGAGGGGAACTGCTATCAAGAGAGTAAGTGAATGCAAAGAAAGACATCCGTAACCTTGATTTGTGTGCTTAGCTGATGTAACAGCTCTTCCCAAAGGGGAGAAGGGAAAGGGGATGCAAAGCAGAGTGATGGACTCATGGGATATAGGCACCTGGACTCTAATATGTATAAATATGGGTATAAGTGTCTTTGATTAGATCGTGGTGACTGTAGACTAGTATCTAGTTCAGCAGCCCAGGCTCTGCAGCTGGCTTAGCTGTCTTCATGCACATCCTCAAGTTGGAGGATGTCCACATTTTCTTCCCCTCCTATGCAAGGAAGATTCTCCTACAACCGGCAACCCCTGGAACAGGCAGAGGACTTTGCAATCCTGCTGTTTTGTCATTGCTTCAGGATGATACACTGATGAAAAGGCAGCCAAGAACAAAGCCATATCCAGGCATCCACCTCTGAGACAGAACGGCTTCAGGATTTAATAACTCCATTGCGCAGTGGACGCTAACAACAGCATCTCTGCAAACATGATAATGTATGTGCTGTATTGGTGGCTGACAACTTTCAAGCAATGGATTCATTGATTAGTTGCTCCTGTTTGAGACTAGGGTCTGGTGTGGCTTTTAATCCCATCACTATGAGTGCAATCGCATTTGCTAAGACAACTCTCCCCCCCTTACCAAGCAGCTGAGTTAGGGCAATGACAGGCTGACCTCTAAACGGAATTTAAATCATCCTTTTCTCCACATCAGACAATGCAAATGTTGCTCCCTGCCTTATTTTCCCTTTAGGATAAACCTTGATTTTCCTTTCAACTCTCACGTGATGAATGTCGTAATGCATTTGGAGCCTACTTTATGCATATCATGCCTTCCTGACTTCATTCTTCTGCCAACAATCAGACGATTTAAAAAGACTTATAGCTAACATTTGAGCCTTTTCAAAAAAGCAGCCTATGCTCCTAATTTCCTTTAATAGTCCATTTTCATTTAATTTATCTAGTTTTCTAGAAACTCTGCAGACTAAAAGATTTCATTTATATTCATGTTTTTCCTTGTAAAGAGAAGTTTATTTGGGGAGGGGGACAATAGCATACTTTAACTCCAGGCAGTTAGTTTCAAAAAATTTGCATTAAAAGAACAAGAGCAAAAATGTCTTTAAAAATTCTATGCTTTATTTGTGCATCATTTAACTGGAGAAATGTCACACTTTGAGTATGTTAATCATTTTTAAAAAGAGATAAAAAATTTTACCTGTAAAGAGCAATCAAACATCTCTTCTTGCAACAGAAAAGGCGTCATTAAAAAAAAAAAAGAAGAGACAAGTACATATTTAAATGAACAATCCAGTATGAGGATACATGAGAGTGATTTGTATCTTGAAGCTCGGCTGTCACTTAGATTATGCCTGATGAGCATTTAATGAATGTTCACAGGAAAAACATCTACTCCTATCTTTTTATTTGGGAACAGGGAATGCAACAGCAATTTTTAGGGGACAAAACTTAATGGATTTTCTTTCAGCTCAGTAGATACATTGATACTTGTAAATCCTTTCTAAGTATGCTACTGTAATTATAAATCTTTTAGCTATATTTTTCATTAGAGAACATTAAGGTAAATATTCTCTCAAAGAGAAGATATATTTGACATATAAGTTTTTAAAGCTGACATTTAAGTACTCACTGCAGCATTGCAGCTGTTCAATAACATTATTCTTATTATTCATTATTTAGGGTTTGTAGTCCTGGATGCACTGTTCTTTTGCTTTAAAGCAACAAGACCCTTGATTTACCAATTATATGTAGTCAGTTATTTCCTAGCAGAGAAAGTGGAGCCCATGGGAAACAACATTTTGTCATTCTCTGATATACGCTGAGCAATCCTACATCCATTTCTCTGGAAGCACAAACTATACCCCATAACCTTAACTAGCATGAGTGCCCCCCCTACATGAGTGGGCAGAAGAGAATACTGTTCAAAGGCCTCCCGAGCACTGGGTTTGTGTCTAGCCCAGCTCAGCCATGGGAAGAACGGGTGGGTGACAATCCAACCCTGCACCCACCCATCCTCCCTTCTTACTTCCTCGCTGCTTCCCTTGTTAGACAGCCCAGACCCCCTTTTCAGAAGGCACATCTCTTCCCTTGCAAAAGCAGACCTGTGCCACCTTTATTGGGTGACATCCAAAGCTAGTGGAGCGGTGGTGAGTAGTTTGTTGCAGTCATAAGGGCTGTGTAGTGATGTTTCATGGTACAAAGTCTGCATGGGTGATAACTGTATTTAGAGCTACGAAACCTAGTTTGGCTTTTATATGCTGGTAACCAAACTTTCCTGCTTTGACATCTTACTGTGTGTCCTGTTACATGTGTCATGGGAACCTGTCTTAGGAAACCTCCAGGACTGTTTAGCAGAGCACGGTTAGTTCTAAGCACACAAACAGAATCACACACACAGAATCACAGAATATTAGGAGCTGGAAGAGTCCTCAAAAGATCACTAAGTCCAGCCCCCCTGCCCAAGCAGGATCATCTAGAGTAGATCACATAGGAACGTGTCCAGATTGGTCTTGAATGTCTCCAAAGAAGGAGACTCCACAACCTCTCTGGGCAGCCTGTTCCAGTAATCCGTCATACTCACAGTGAGAAAGTTCCTCCTTATATTAAAATGGAACTTTCTATGTTCCAGTTCCACACAGAACGTTAGGAATTGGAAGGACCTTGAGTCCAGTCAACCCCTCCCCCCGCCTGAGCAGGATCACCTAGATTAAATCATGTAGGGGAATAACGTCATAGGAATCAATCTGGAGTGCAACAAGGAACATGATCGGAGCCCCCACTCATCATATTTGGTCTCAGAAGATTAACTCCAGCATGCTCTGTATTAATAATCAAGGGTACATGTAAATCTAATAACATGAGCAGAATAACCCATCCTCAATTAATCTGGGTGTTACACTCATCAGCTTTGATCAACTCACCTTGTGACCGACCAAGGCAAGCTGGTGTGTGTGGATCCTTCACAGCCAGCCTGAAATGAAGCTTTGACAAAGCTTGTAAGAAAACATCAGAACAGAGACACTTCTTAATTAACTCCATCTAATTTTCACTTGTCATTTTTTTCTAATACAGCTATTTCCATGTGTAGAACTCTGAGTGAAGTGGTGGAACACTCACCTGACAGGTAAGTAAAATCAGAACAAAATCGATCCCTAGCATAGAGAAGCGATTTACTGAGAGCAGCAGACTGCTCACAGGAGAGTACCCCCTCCCCAGATGTGCTAGGACAAGGTGGAGAAGCTTGATAGCCAGTCTTGGGCAAGTGAACCTTAAAAAGGAATCAGCAAAACAAAGCTTTTTCAGGTAAATTCCTCTGAAATGGATTTTCTGCAGCACAGCACATGAGTTCTTAACATCACCTACAGAGTGGAAAAGTAAACAAACCAAAAAGCCATCAAGACCTCTGGGAGGAAAACTGCCAAGTGGGACCCTCCTTCCCCATTTCATATGACATCAGGGCAAGCTGATGCAGCTAATCCTTGTTTTGGAACATGTTTTGTTCTCAGCTGTTAAGAAAACACAGATTTTATTCCAAACATTAAATGCATCTTTTAAATACAACTTGTTTCTTCATATTACAACTTGCAGAGTCCCAGATGGTACCCTGTACATTTCCACATTACTTAAAATGCTAATGTATTCCAACTTCTTCAGATGTTGTTTAACACACACACAAGCGTGGCATACACCTTAAGTGAGAGTGTGAATAAAGAGCAAAATCAGAAAGCTAGAAACTGGATATATCGTTAAATGCTGCCACTAAACCTCCTCTTCCCCCTCCCTCTGCCCCCTACCCCCACCCCCAGCAAGCAAGAAATGGAAGCATAACATCACATGGTTCAAGGCTCCTCTTTAGCAAGCTATAATTTAACCTCAGGTTATCTTGACATTCACATGCTGAAGGGAACACTTAGCGTGTGTCATTGTGTGAGAACAGCTAAATGAGAACAAAAATATAGAGAGAGAGGTCAGAAAAGAAAGAATAATAATATAAGCAATTTACACATCTCTGTAAAGTATAGGAGATTCTGAAACAGGCTGTGCTGTGCCAATACGTTCATTCAGGACATTTAATGTTCATAAAAATGCTAAAATGAAGCATTAGCTACAGGTAAAATTTCAAATACCCAGGAAATTCTGAGGATGGAGGAGACACAAATATTCACACAAAGTACTAATGATCTGCTAAGCACTGGCACCTACCTCATCTCCCCACTGCATTCCCTAACATTTCTGGAAGGTCTCATGCTGTTTCAGACCTTTTCCCATGAATCTCTTCCACCCAAAAAATCTCCACTTAACTCATCAATACACCTCAAATGTAAATATCACAGATACTGTGTTGGTAGGATGAGTGTGTTGGATTTCACATTTCTATCCCTGACACTCCATCTCAGAGGGTAAATGATGAAAAATGAATAAATACAGAAGTGATGCACAATTGCAAATGTGATGGCTAATTACTGGGTATGGGCAAGTAAAGCATGGTATTAAAACACCTCATCCTTGGAAACAAGGTACTTGAGAGCACAAATGCTCCTACTCATGTACATGTACGGTACAAAAGAGGAGCAGATTCACCTAAGACAGTACCACCCATGCCAACATCTACCTGTGATAGAACATGTGAACCCAAGGCCAGTAAAACATACAACCAAACTGAATTTCACTTTGCACCATTTATGTTGCCTCATAGACACACTTTCTTCTCCTAGTGAGGACTGATTTTATGTCCTCACTTGAGTGAGTGACAGTGTCACCTATGGAACAAATCCAACATTCTCCCACAGAGGTCCAGCTTCTTGAAACCAACAAAAGCCTTGCTCCAACTGTTCTTTGGCTCTCATATTGTGCAACCTTTCAACAGGAGCTCAGAGCTGTACAGGGGCATTCCCCACCCTTGTCAGGTCTGACAGTCATTGTAAACACCTGGATTATGGGTAGGGCTCACAATTGTCACAGAATTGAGCAACTCCTGAGCCAACACTGCCAGCTGTCACCTTGAAATGCCGCCTCTTAGCATACACCTAATGTATATAAGCTTTTTGGTCTTTCACTGCATGGAAAAACATTAGATGGATTGTATTGAAGTGGTGTGCAACAGGATGTCACCAGAAAACCCTGATTATGTTTCCTGACACCTTTTCTTCAGCACAAATGTATGTATGAAAATGGACTGGGTCATGTCCTTCTCCTCTGCATGGACCTGTGAGATTAAATATGCAGAGAACCATCATGCTGTGCAGCCTGATGATTTCTTCAGCTTCTGTTTGAGATGATATTAAAGACAGTATAAAAGACTAGTAGATTATGATAGATACCCTATCAGTAAAGGATGACTGTATTATCAAAAATACTAAAAAAAAAGGTAATTATTTTCTGTGCACTTTATAACCTCCCAGGAGTAACAGACAGACACTCCCACTCCCACAACACTCTAATATTTCACCAACCAAGGACATAACCCTGGTTATTTACAGACTGTAATGAGACTGCCCATACTTTGATGTTACCATAAATAAGCAGGTAAAACTGCTGAGTTTCAAGAAACTCAGCTTGATTGCCTGGAAGATGTTATTATTTTAATAAAAAGGAATGGCATGTATAATGATGAAATTTATATCAAGTGCACAAGCCCATTCCACTCAAGGAGAAGTACACATGTTTTTCCACACAGCTCATGCTTTAGAAAAACTATTCTGTGATTTTCAGTAAAAAGTGGATCTTTGTTCAAATGACATAAGGAAACTCTTCCCAGAGACTGACTGCAAGCAGAGGTCTACATGATTGTGATCAATTTCGGCAAACTACAGTTTTGGTACTTCTCAGGTATGACATCCCCTGCCAGACAAACTGTACTGTGTAAGCCATAGGAGCTGTAGAGGTGGTACAGCTCTCTCAGCAGCATTAGTCCTGTCTGGTAAAACCATGCCCCAGATCTCTAAGCTTTACCTTTGTCCCATGACCTATATAAATATTTCAAAAAAACTTAAATGCTTACCTTAGCAAACAAGAGTTAATTATGTTTGGGTTGGATGGATTGATGATGGCAGATTTGAAGAAAAAGTGACCCAAATACAAATAGAGTATCCAAAAAAATACAAATCAACAAACCTCAACCCTTCGTAAATCACTAAACGAGCAGTTTCTATACCTTCCCCCACCACTGACTTTTATAAGTTGTTTGTGTTCTGGGTGAGGTAATGTTGTTATATTGAAGTTGAGGAAGAGTACCTGGATTTTTAAGTGTTTGGCTAAGGTGAAGGATTTTGAGAGGTTTGTACGTTTTTACCATGAGAAAAGATCAGCTTTATCCAATCCCAATGCTGAGCATGCCAAACTTTAGAAAGACCTTGAAGCAAAGACTCTTCTATATTTCTAAGTAAATCAATCCAGCAGGAGTGGATCTGCAGAATCAAAGCTGGTGCTGAGCAACTTATACCCACATTACAGTGGTGTAAGGGGCTTTCATTCTTGAGGATCTCTGGTGTCATGGATTGAATTCCCGTTAGCAGTTGCATACTGGTGCACATCTAGAACATACCTTCCAGTTTAGTGTGAGTCAAAAAGAAATCCAATTTGTGTGCTTCAAGATTGCTCCTTAACATCAGCCAAAGTGTGTTAAGTAGAAAAAAGAAATCAGAACTTGTGCTTCGAAAGAAAAACCTGATACAGAAATAAGAAACGAAAGAATATACATGCAAGGGGTCAGGATCAAAATGCTAGTAGCTGCCTTGACAGTACTGTAGGAAAGCTGGTGTCCATCAAAGGTAGAAAGGACCACCTCCACAAGTTGATCAAGTGAAAAGAGTCTTGCTTCTTCATATGTTAGAGGTTTCCCCGTTGTCATACATTGTGCTACGTATGCTACATATTACATCAACATCTGTGCTGGTTATCTTTCAAATCTGCCAGCATAACGAGACAGGCTCAGATATTGCAGGTTGGATTTATGTGTCCTGGTTTAAGACAGATAAAAGCTACATGCACAAATCTGAGCCAGTCACCCTAGGAACCCTTTATAGTCAACAAAAAGACTTTGCACTCATGGGTGCAATTTCCCTGAGCTCCTTGTTTGGTACAATAGGAGAACACAGAGAAATAGATCACTTCACTGATTATAAAGGGGGATTATCACAACCTGTTCAGACATAGTAACTGAGCATCCAGGTTATCAATGCTACCTTTCCAAGTATTCCGCTCTGTTCTTTGAAAAGTGGTTGTTCTGATGATGTACATATATTCATTAATGAATATATTCATAATTTTGTATTTGTGGCACAACGAATTGTGGATCTCTGTACAAAATCAAGGGCCAAATGACATGGAAAACTGAAAACCACTTTTAGATATGGCGGCATTCACAAAGGTGCTTTCAGAGACTGAGCAGTGGGAAGGAGGAGGGTCATATTTTACATCAATGCATACCTGCTCAAAAAACCTTCTTACAAACATTGTCCTTTGACACAGGTACAGCTAGGAGTGGATGTTGGGCCAGGAGTCCTGCTTGATTTGTATTGTCATGTCCTTCTTGATAAGGGTTTGGATCTCTGCTTGTTCCTCCCAAAGGGAGTTAATCATGAAGGCAGAGATTGTTCTGAGATTCAGGGGAAGTATAGACATGAATAGAGAGGAATTATCCATCCTTCCTCTTGAGAGAGAGTCGCTCTGCAGTGAGAAACTTGGGCAGTAAGGACCCTGTGAAACTAGCTTACCACTTGTATTTCTGCCATTAGAGATTGTATATGAAGGATTCATTTATTTTTTAACTCATCTTTTTCCAAAGGCAGCAAGCAGTAGAGACAAAATAGAAAATTTTCAAACATGACTGGAGCTCCCAACATCCTTTCTGACCCTTCTGCACAAAATACTAGAGGAATAAGCAGTCTGAATCAAATAAATTCACCATAAAATACCCTCTACCCTTGGTTATCATAGTTTATCTTCTGACCACCATCCATTATGCTTAAACAAGCTCATAACTTCTTTACGTTCAAACATAAAGTTGTTTATAGCTCCCTCTACTTTCCTACACACTAGTGTCCTTCCTTCTCGGTACTTTAAAGTGTTCATAAAAGACATTTTTCTTCCTTTAATAAGGCCTCCCGTGCACATGTGTTCCTTTAAAAAGCTCTATTTCTTGCAAAATTGTCTGGAAAGGTACTTGAAATTAGCTGTCTACATTTTAAACACGGGCTGGCATCCAAAATTTAGCAGAATCCTAGTTAAAAATAATAATTCCTTGGAGAATTTGTATTTGTCTCTAATCTTCAGGACAAGACAAGATTTGGAGAAATCTTTTGATTAAAAAGAGGCTTTCAGTTCTGACTCGGCCTTCTTAAGAGGATTTGCTAACACTTACTGACCCTGTTTCTTCTCTGCAAAGGGTGCAATCTGTAATTCCTCCCTAGCACATAGAGCATGAGTTGTTAAACCTCTGTGCCTTTCTATGCCATAAACTTCAGACGTTAAAACCACAGCAGGCCAGGTCTGCAGTCAGGCACTCAGGGGACAGGCTACAAAAGTTCTCAGGGAAATATCTAAGCAGATGTTTTTCGGTGGGTTTGGGTTTTTTTGTTTGGTTTTTGGTTGTTTTTTTTTTTTCAATAGAAACCATCTGCTGCTTTTTGTTATCTTTTTCTTTTTTAAATGAATGAAAAGAAATGTCTTCTCTCAAAGTGATTAGAATAACTGATTGGAAATGCAGAATCTTCAAAAGGCACTCATGGATGGAGAAAGTTTCTCATGCACATCCTACTAATTATCAATGAGCAGAACTCAGTCTCGAGCATCTGCTGAAAAGGTAGGTCTTGAAATGCTCTGTTTCAGTTCTGGTCACCTGTTTTCCCAGCCTAGCACTTTATTCCCCATAAACCCAGATGTCCTGTGCCGCTGAAAGCTTCTCCAGTTCTTACTGCCTCAGCAGGTGATGCATGCTGTTCTGTGAAGTCTCCATCAACACAAAGAATCTTAAGAGCGAAATCCCAAAACACATTGTATCTCTTAAGGAGCAGAAGGCTGTCTGCTGATCCCAGGCTACAGAGAGATGCTGTGAAGGACTGAATATGAGCCTGATACATTTGATAGGCATGTGTACATGACACAAGAGGGAGACCAAAGAGATGTCAGGGACCAGTCTCACAAAGTCCCACCGGTTCTTCATGCTTGGATTTGGCTATTTCTGCTGTTAACACACAGAGACACTGCTTTTTCAATCGTATCTTGCTTTAACTGGTATGTAAGACCTGTGGGTGACATTACCAGCTCCCACACATGGTGCCTCTTTCAACCCTATCACAACTAAGGTTGAGACCTGGGGTTACATCACATGCCAAGATGGCTTCCATGGGAAGGAAACAGGTCTGAAGGTCACTTTACCTGCAGCCTATGTGCCCATGTTATCTGAAGATAGGTTTGCATTGTCTTAGTGTGTAATTATTTGAACATCTGTCATGGAGGTCACAAATGACCTCTCTTCACTTGTCATGTGTATGATGTACTCCTATACAAATCCTGAAGAAACTCGATAAAACAGTTCTCAAACTGGGTCCAACAAGTAAGACTCAATCAATACATGTCTTTCTAAAGGCATGTATCAGTGTCATAGAGGTAGCTTGGTTAGTAACATTGAAGATATGTAGTCACAGGCCAGTTCTCAAATACCAAGGACTTAAAGTGAAGTGACACAGTGCTGCAGATGCCCTCCCTCAGCACGACATATCAGTGCCAGCAGGATTTGCACTTCCCTCTAACCCTGCCTGCATCCTTCCTCCAGGCAATGGGAAGTATCTGATTTCTTCTACTGTTTGTACATAAGTGGCTGAAAATTATGCACCTGCAATTTCATGGTGAAGCTTTGTGCTGCTTAGAGACTGCTTCTCAGCAGGAGGCTAACCCATAGTGTGCACACTCCCCTCCTGCTGATGATAACCGTGACTGCGCCCAGAGCATACACAAGTTTAATCCTGCCTGAATACCTGGTGTTGCTGACAGCCATATATCACACTTCTGCAGGTTCATCTTCTTTGTCCATCCTACAGGCACACAGTCTGCACACTCGGGAAGCAGAGGCATTTTCTCCACAGTCATCTCTAGAGAGGGAAACTGGTCAGCCCTAGACTGTAGCCCTTCCTTCCCCTTCATACAGTGCACATCCCCCACAGTTTTGCTACCGTGACCTGCTCTGCTTTGCATTCTGCTGGCAGCAGGGGCAGAAAACAGCTCCCCTGTGGCTGAGTGTCAGGGCTGTCCCCTTTGGGATGGAGTTAATAACTGAGTAACTTCACAGAGGGATTTTTTTTTAATCAGTGAAGAAGATGAAGCAAAATATATCAGAGCTGCATGCTGTTCATCTGTGTTTCTGCTACAGGGTATATACCAACCATCAACACAAATCCATAGGCATACAGTGGCTGATGGGCACACTGACCATGTGTGCTAATGAGGAGCTCAACCATACAGTGTTCCCCAGTGAGGTATCTCCATCCCGAGGATCCTGACACATTTTTTTTGGTCAAATGGAACATTGTTTTCAGCAAGGGAACTGACCTAAAATACTGCCTTGCTTGTTGTCCTTTGTCCCAGTGCAGGAATTGGGGACAGAATCCCTGTTTGTTGGGGGGGCAAGAGAAGAGCATCAGCATACAGATGTTACCAACCCTGCAATGCAAAAGTTGAAGGGCTATCGAACAGCAAGCTCAGGCGAGGATCAGAATGAGACAGTGACTTTGCAGCTGGATGGCTCCATAGATCCAGACTTCCCTCCCTTCTGTGCAGGGACTCCAGCCTCTGCCCCTGCTGTGATGTGATTTAATGAAATTAAATGGCTGTTGAGCCACTCGACACTAACGTGGGATTGAAGGTAGAGATATCTCGCTATTGACTCTAGCCCAATTCTGCAAAGACAGCATGTGGTCCCCTGATGGCTGGGTTCAGGGTTATTTCCCATCTAGGGCTGGTCCAGATGGGTGAACGTTTTGAATGGAACCATAAATATTATCCATTTCTCATCCATTTCCAAGATTCCCCTGCTTTGGTAATTGGAAATGGAAATTGCAGAATGAGAAATTGATTTCTTCTTCACTTTTGCCACACAGAAAGAAAAGAAATGACTGGCAATGTCTGTGAAAGGCTTCCCAGGCCACCCAGATCCAAGATAATGAGCTTTCCCAGGCACTAGGTAATTCCATCTTGTGCTTTCTCTTTTTCTTTTTCCATAAATGCAGGTCTTCCTGCAGATAACAGAAGATTAAACTCCTCACTCTGAAACTGAACTACACATCACTCACACAGCAAATATAAAAAAAAATCTGTTATTCTTTTTCTCCTTTATTAAATGCCATCACTTAATTCAGAATGCAAATCAATATATTAATAAGGAATGTATAATTTTAAATGTCATTTCTGCAATCACCCTCCTAGATTGATTCTACCTTGAACTCATTGTATTATTGTTAATGACTGAAATCTCGTACCATACTTTATCAACCAACGTCTGTCTCCAAGAACTTTCTAATTAGTACTACTAATCACTTATTCCTTCTCACTGAGACTAATGTATTATTACCAAGACTTGTGAAATACGTCCAACAACATATACGTCTTGTTAAAATGACACTCAGGAGATACCTTTACCCACATCCATCAATGACACTTAATCAATCACTTGAAAATATTGCTTAAATACTGCCACCACAGTCAGCTGGGTGCAGGCATCCTCATTGAGACCTGCTAGGCACAGTGCCTCCCTGCTCAGGGCTCTGGCACATAGCCAGCTCTCTTACATCATATAGCAATTAATGTACCCTTACTTGGATAACAAGAAGTTAAGAGAGGCAATGGAAAGTAGCAGTGGAGTGGGACAACTGATGAAATTAGCTGCAGGAAATCTATTTTGTAATAAAATTGTTCATAAAAGTGAAATGTCATTTAAAGGCACAATTTCCATGGGGAATAAGTTTTTATGTCTGTGTGCATCTTTAAGACAATGAGTCTTGTTTTCTTTTTTTTTAATGCTTCTTTCATTTAAGTGGTTTTATAGAAGCACAGAATCTACAGAGATGTTTTTAAACCCATAGGAATCTCATTATGTTCTGTGTGTGCCTTTTTTCCTTTTCTGTTTTTGGTTCGGGTTTTTTTGTTTGTTTTTTTTTTTATTAATCCAGGATGATTCAAGATGCTGAGAGATGCTGTGATTCATTTAGCTGTGAGAAATACTTAGATCACCAGAGTGAAGATAATTAACAATATGTATAAATGAATACACCAATTTCTTTTTAAGTGGAAGAAAACATACTATTTAAAACTGATACATTACACTGATAGAACCTGATTATTTTCCTCCTCTCCCTGTGTTTGAATACAAAACTAACTAGAAAATCAACTTTACAAATATATAAACCACCACACATATCCTAAACTCTCTAAAACTAATAGTATATATAACAAAGCTCTTCCTTTTGAAGCAATCTAAATTTAAATTTAGATTCTTATTTTATCAAAATCTCGTGAAAAATTCTGATATTTGGACAAAAATTCCTTGAAATCCTTAATTTATGAGTGTTTAGAAATAAACACAAGCTTAGTTCTTGAACTAGAAGACAAGCTTTCTTAAGCAGTTTGAGGGAAGCTCTTCCTGGAAGGAGCCAGATGGTGTCAGATCACAAGGGAGAGTGAAAAGAGTGAATCCCTCTTTTTTCCCACAAGGCAAGGAGAATTTGTGAAGATGCCTGCTGACCAGAACTCAGCATGACATCTCTCCGCATGTTTGGGGTTTTTACTTCTGTTGTTAGAGGCTTTTTTAGTCCTAGCTCCTCTATCAGGATAACGTTACAAATTAATTAGCTAACCTAAAAACAGATATGTTACAGTAAAATAAAACTCCTTCACTGTGTCAATTAAGGGATGGGGAAAAGACCTGTTGTTAGTTGTAGTACCTAGAGACTGAGAAGAGTCTTAGTGTGCGATGAACCATCCCTGAGATTACAGAACAGGAACAATGGATCTACAAAGGCAGTTTAAGAATACCCAAAGGTGAACACTACAAAGAAAGGCTTTGCAGATCTACAAACACTAACCCTACCACTCACCCTGTGGTAAGACTCATCTACAGCCTCCAGACAATTCAGTGAAAGCAGCCAACCACAAGCATTCCACTTATTCTAATTATTGCCACAGCTGCAGATATTAGCATGTAAAATTATGAAGATAAAATTGCAGATATGAGCAGGTTGAAGAGAGGATTGTAACTCTGCACTGTTGTTTTTTTCCTGTCAGGATCAAACTCTGCTCTTGCAAAATACCAGGCAGTTACTTAAGCTTTGTGTTAACACCTCATAGACAACAGCAGTTGAATTCCACAAAAATTGCCATCACTTCTCCCATTATTCTTGTTCCTTGCCTCATCCTGCCATACATGTGCTTGTCTGTGCATCAGGGATTTCAGGAAATAGGTTAAAACTGGTTGACTCCACTTCAAGGCTAGTGTAGGGGATGGCAGACCTGGGAGCAGGGAACATGGCTTCTGTCACTATATCAATCTACCCGCTGGTACCTACTATTGTGTGCAGACTCTGTGTGTATTTAAAGCAAACAAAAGGAAGCCGATTCACATGTAGGTAGGCAGACCTGCTCAGAGTGTCTTGCAAGATTAGAGAGAAAATAAGTTCTCTCATCTTAATTAAAGCTGAAACTCACTTCCCATTATGAACCTAATTAATTACATTTCAAACAGATGCACTTTCAGTGAGTGTGGCTGTTCTGGCATTGTGAAAAGCAGAATGGACTGTAGCTTCAGCTGCAGAAAGGTTAGACTCAAGAACAAGGCATTTTCAGAGCGTGGAGAGGGAAAGCACTGGTGAGCAGGCTTGTCATATCACATACATGTGCATGTGAGATAAGTTGTAAGTTCTGGAATTCTCTTATTTTAATTATCCTAGAACTCCAGATTAGGACAGGAAAGACAGAGATGAAAAATCACCGAGCAATTGCTCACAAGAACAAATAGCTACACAGAAAAAAAAAAAAAAAAGCATCCTGGGCCCTGTTAACCTAAAAGATTTAAAAGTTTAATAAGCATAAAGAAAATCTATGCAAAACATATTGAAAGTCAAACATTCAAGGCCCATATGAACTACTTCTGAGCAAAGTATGGAGACAATCAGCAAATTTATTGACAAGAAGGACTTGAAAAAGCTGGTGGGTGTCTAGGGAAGTTCTCTCAGCAGCTGGAAACATCTCATTTCCATCATACCTGGCACTGTCAGGCAATGTCAAAAGCCACACCTGATTATCTGCTTTCTGATACTGCAGTAAAATAGGTTATCTCCACTGAAGACAGAGGATTTTACATAGGGGATCTTCAACTCACCTGAAGACAGTAGGAAGGACCCTTGTGCTGCCTCTGTCTAATCTCTTCACTTTTTTGCTGCACATGATGGAATTGCAACAGAGCCACTGATACAGCATTGCAAACTGGAAATGAAGCGCATGAAGGAAAAGAGCAAGCAGACTTATCATCTCTGAATACAGATAGCAAACTACCACACCACAAATGCACAGGAATTATTCAAGGGAACTTTGCTGAAAGGAAATCCAAGAAGATATATTTTCAAAAGGGGATGTAACAAGTGGATTTGGAAGTTCACTGCTAGCTCTTTTTGCGTTCTTTTTTTGAAAATGTTCCTTTTGCACATTATCTTATCCATGTGTCCAGTGTTATATGCCTGTGTGGGTCAGTGTCAAATGCTTTGCACAAGTCCAAATAGATGATATCAGTTACTCTTCCTTATCAATAACTCCCCTCCTCATATCCCCACCTGTCCTTCCATAGGACTCTAGCCATAGGAGCCATCCCACCACATTTCCACAATACCAATGAGATTGTAGTCCTGCAAGCATGTGCACATGTCTAACTCCTCTTGTCTATTCGCCACGCTGTGTGTTTGCATAGATGCACTGAAGTTGAATGCCTGACAAAGCTGACTGACTGGATGGAGTAGATGGAATTCCCCTGTGCTGCACTTCTGGTGCTCTCCTGCTGACCTGTGATCCTTGTTCTGGCTCTGGCCATCTATTGGTTACAGTGGCATGAAACTTGTGGGAGTGGGATGGATTGAGGTTCCCCTCCCTCAGCAACTTCAGTTCAAAACCCGATGGACTGTATGTTGCTTGGTAATCTCATGGTGACATCCCTGATCCAAGCCCCCAGTACTCTAGGAAATATGTCAGGTCAGCAGATGGGTGCCTCTGTACCTTTCAGAGGAGAGCCACCTATCATCTCCTTTTGCTTTCTGATCTAGGTGGTATATCATATCATTCTGAAACTGAACCCAGCAAGTCAATTGGAAGAATAATCTGCTGGTTTTAGCATCAAATTCTTCAGACAGTATGAAGTGACTCCAAAGCAATGGAGTTCTACAAATTCCCATCAGGATCAGATGAATTGAAGGTGGAGACCTGGTACAGACTGTGAGCTGTAATAGAAATCGTAGTCAAAACAAATGCTTTTTGACAAACGAAAGGTTATGGTATAAGCTCATCTAGTATGGTATAGCTTTTGTACAACTTTAGGAAAAGAACTGCTTAGATTATGCCCTGAAGTAGCCCCGGAGGCTTCTGGGTACACATGCACGTGCCATCCTCTCGTCTGTCTGTGCAAACGTCAGCCTTGCATATTAACCTAGGCTATGGTGGGTTACATGTCATTTTGCCACTGGTCCTATTGTCCGTTCTGAAAAAACTTAGCACTTTAATTCCTTCCATTATAGAGCACTTTGCAGTGTGTTTTGCTCAGTGACTACAGCAACAACCACTGTTAGATAGATATAGATAGTTATATACTGTCTAATTCTACACCTGAAGTTATATTGCAGCCAGTATGAGATCTAGCCAGTTTCATAATTCTACCCATATGTTATAAGGATTTGCCACATATTTTAACGTAAGTGCTACATATGTCATCAACTTTGTGGTAAATATGTCTATTTTTCCTCCTGGAATTACAGAGGGAGAGGTTAGTGTCTGGTACATTCCATTATTTATTGTCTCAATTCAGTGGAATTCAATATATTGTGTTAATTTCCTTTTCCTTTTTTAAAAGAAATAATAATCTGTCACTGAGGTTGTAACAGCTCCAATGTTAATGGAATTGTATGAGACAATGTCATTGAAATTGGATCGGTCCAAATGGAATCATTACTGTTCGTCCATTCAGGTCTTAATGGCTCCATCAATCGATGTGTATAGGACAGAGCCCAAGGTGTTTTGAGGAAGCTCTGAGGTGCATCTAAGTGTGCTGAGCCTTTGTGCCCCTTCAAGCACAATAACAAGAATTAAAAGGTACAGTTCCAAAAATCTCCTAGAGACCCATTAACTGCAGATCACATAGCAAAAGGCTCCTTCAGAGTGAGCATGGCCCATCATATGAGTGTACAGCTAGCTGGTGAATCACTGAAATAGTAGATCACAAGACTAAAGGGCCACCCACGTATTTTTAGGGATTGTTCACCCATTACATTTAGGATTGTTCATCCACAGATCTAGAACCATGTGCTTAAAACACCTCAGGACATTTTTAGTAGAACAATATTTAGGGCACATAGCTATTGGTTTCTTCCCTCTGTTTAATATTTCACACTTTTTAATATTGTTACAAATTCCTGCAGGTGCTGTATTACATTACCCCTTTGCAAGCAAAAGGTATTGAACGTGGGCAACTCCTGACCTTGCTTTCTGACTGCTGTAAAAGGAGGAGCTGTTTTGGAGAGTGAATGAATTGAGCATCCACACACAAACCAGGCCAGTGATGGAGATAATTCAGTTGGATACACTGAACCACCTCAAATCCCAGCACTAGCAAATGCTAGGCAGCACACCTGCCTGTGAGGTGCTGCTGCTGAGTGGGTCAAGTGGGTTATGCAGCAGAAACTTGTGTCAGTGCTTCTTTAATAGAGTTCAGCCCCCGAGGCACTGTTCTGGTGTTGTTGTACAGAATGTGCAGCTGGATAACACAGACCCTTTGGCAAGGTCCAGGAACTTTAAATTGGACAAAGAGATGTATGAATCCCAAGGCCCGTATCTGTGCAATGGCTTTACTGACTCAGGTAGATGAGAGATCACTTAAAAACACTGACTGATCCCCCCCAACTCTTTGATGGAGAGATGGAGATTGTTTGGGGTTGTAGCATCTTTCCTCACCAAGACTTTTTCGATGTGAATTTAATCCTGACTTCAGTCCTACTTCCATAACCTGTCCTCAGCTTTGTGGTTCTCTAATACCATACTATCAGAGAGAGTTGTCAATAATATTTTTCTTAAGGAACATACTGATTTATCTGTAAATAATGAACATGGGTGCACCCACAAGTCTTCAGTGAGAATTTCCTCAGCTGCTTGTGTCATTGTATTTCACTTTTGTGAAAGTTTTTAAAGTAGCAATTTAGAACGTTGTGTGTTAAGCAAAAGCTAGTAACCTTTTTATTCATTGAGAAAAATTCTCAATTTCAAGAAAATGAACCATTGAAAATCTATAAAATTAAACTTAATGTGAATGTTAAACTCCTGAATGTTAAACTCCTGAGATGCATCCTCTGTGTGCGATGTCCTTCATCCTCTTTTCCTTAGATATCCAAGAAATTTCTGACTACTTGCAACTCTCTTACCTCATAGGGGTTGTGGTCTGGGTGCCTTGAGTTCCCCTTTTGGAAGAAAGAAAGCAAAGCAAAGCAAAGCAAAGGAAGGAGTGAAAATTCTGAAAGGAACAAAAACCCAAAGACTCCCACCATTGGAGCAGTTCTCTTAATGTTTTGCTCAAATACTCACCCAATTGGATTTTCTGTAGTGATTGTGTCTCACGGTAATTCATACATGTCTATTTGTTGTCCATTTCCATATTCTCAGAACTAGAGAAGCTTTGCCTGAAACTGCAGAGGAACTGTCTGTAAAAAAGAGAAATATAATGAATAAAAATAATGGAAAATTACTCACAAATTACTTTTTTTTTTAGTTCAGATGTGGTATGAGGCCATACCCTATGTGGGGTGTTGCATCCAGGAACCATATGTACAGATCAACCCAATACTTGGGAGCCTATCTATTCAAGTGGGCAGAAAAATCACATATACTGCAGAGCATGAATCCTTCTGGCTATTTCTAGTTACTTCACCACCTAGTAATCTGTTCTCCCTCTTTGCTATCAGATAAATAAGGGCATGAATTGGGCTTTACATATGACTGTAAATACCTGTGATCAAAAAGAACACCGCTTTGCTCTCTAAAGTAGTCTTATCATGTGTCTATCTTGTCAGTCAGCATTAAATTACGTCAAGGATAATTCTTATGTTCTTACACTGACATCTTAAGAGAGTATATGTAAATCTGCTTGTATGGCTGGCCCATAAAATTGTGGAAGGCAGCCATTAAGTAATCTTTTCGTCCTATGTTACGCAGCTGCCACTGCTGTTTCCAATACTCCATTTCTGTTTCATTGCTTGGTGGTATTCTCACAAGTCTTTGGCTGACCAAAAAGGACAAGACAAATAACTGGAAAATTAAAAACATATGCAGTCCTACATCTTGGTATGTGGTCTGACACCATGATAGCATCTTCGATCCTACACAGCTAATAAAGCCAACATTATTGTTGGCAAAACTTCAGGAACAAAGTACAGAAAATAAAGGGGCTTTATTCCCATTTAATTCACAAATGTAAAAGATACATAAAATATTCATCTTATTGATGAAGAAGGAACATAGTCTGGTGTGCATATGTGAGAAAGAATGAGAGATGTGAGAGAGGACAAAACTGTAAAGTCTATTTTGGAAACTAAGCTCTTTATGGAAAGACAAAAAAACTCCGTGTCTGAAATCAAACTGTTTCATGCTGGAAAGGGAGCTACCAGGCCTCATGGGGACTGTAGTCCAAGTGCCTGTGAGCCCATTTTTTCAGTGTGCTTCAGATACCCACAAGGAGTCAGAGCCTCCAGGTTTACAACTGGGTGCATCATGTGAGTGTAACTCATGTTTTCAGTCTTCAGCAGCAAGCACAAGTCAGAATAATTAATCTTTCAGCTGCAGCGTCTCAGTTCACTCATTGAGTTCCGTAAAGTGTTTTTCAGTGTATAAATTTTGCCCCCAACATTTTGTTGACTGTTAAGAATACAAGAGGAAAAGAGCGCCCCCCCCTCCCACCTAAATATCCTCATTTCTCCTTCTCGATTACTTCCCAAATGAGACATAATTAAGCACTTGGCTTTTTGTGGCATTAAAACTAAAGACTAAGTTATTTCAGCTATTTCTAGGCATTTTTAGAAGGGCTATCAAAACTAATCAGTGGTAGCAATTGAGAGACAGAGAACAGATGGTATGTGATTCCAGATTCTGCCACATTCCTATAACTGTATTAATTTATTGTTGAAACAAAGTAGGTTTTTTATGACATTCATAAAAGGAGAAGATGACATGAAAGATTTGATCAGTGATGATAATGTGGTTTCTTTGGTAAATGCCACTTTCCATGAGTTTCACATTGTTACATTCACCAAATATGCAATATAGTTAACTACAAATTCTTTTCTATGGTAATCAAGCTGCTACCTTAGTAACACTGTATATAAAGTCAAAATATTAATCAGTAAGCCTTTCTTTATTTCAATATGTTCCCCTTCAGAAGTAATCCAACTGGAGCCTTTTCAACTGCATTGTAATTTATGAGCCAGCTGGAGCACAATACATTTTTAATAAAAATTAGGTACAAGCAGATACAGTGGATTAATAGTTGTATTATAATTTTATAGTTTTCAATATACACTTCCATAGCAAAGACAATCAAATATGGGGTCCATCTCAAGGATATAAAATGCAGTATTTATTTTTAATGGAAAGAGAATTTCATGAATTACTGAGCCATGAAGAGCTGATGAATGCATTCACTGGGAAAAACAAAGGACAACTAGAAAGAACAGGCATTCAAAACAACAGAGCACTACTGTTTATTTGAGATGTGGACACCTCTGAGTAGGTTTGTGAACCTTGCCTCTACTGGTTTGCTCAGATTAATGTACAGTTTCAGAAATAACTTCCTTTTCCAGGCAGCCTGTTCAGGTTGGGACTTTTTTTTTTTTTCCTTTTTTCTCCATGTGTTTCTGACACACATTAATTAACAATTTATGACACAGGGGAAAATAGGAGTAAAAGCAGTGTTCATAAATTGATTAAACCATTAGAAGAATTATATCTTTCTCACATCTACTTTAAACTATATTGATAGGACTGAGCAGTGGAAGTGAAGCAACTATAAATTTTTGCAGCTCTTGCAAAACTTTTAAAATATGCATTCCAGGAGTTAATATATTACTGTACATTTCTTTCCACAAACAGCTAGGAATCAACAAGTTAGTCACTGTTCCTACATCCCTAACAACTCCGTGTGATAAGCATTTTCCTTTTCTTCTGAAAAGTTCCTGGAAGTTTTGCTCTGATATTCTTACAAGCACCTTTAAATCCTTCTAGACTTTGGAGTGAGTATTTTCTTCATCCAAAAACCTTCCAGCTGAATGATGAACTCACTAAAGAATTACTTATTGTTCATCATTTAATCTGAAAAATGATCTGGCAATTGAATCAAAGAACATCAAAGACAGCTTCCAGTAAGAAAAACAAATCTTCCAGGAAAGAGAGCTCTTCCTCAGAGATGTTAATTATGCTACAGCAAACCCCTAAGTTTGGTGTACGCTGCTCCTCTCTGGGGTTCAGGGTTGTGACGTGAAATCACTTTGAAGGGGACCCCAAAGATATAATTTACTTGTTCTTTTTCTTTTTTTTATTTTTTTGAAAAATGAAATGAACGGGTAACAGAGGGCAGGAAATCTTCAAATACAACATGCCAACAATGAAATCTTTGAAGGAGTACGTACTGGCAATGTAAAATCTCCACTGGGACCATGCCTTCATCAATTCGAAAGAGAGACTGTCTGAAAGCTTTGAAGAAACCCCCTCCTTCTGAAGAAATGGGAAATCTTTGAAGTTATTAAGCATGCATTAATCATTTTAGATAGGTAAACTCTGGAATAAAGCTCATCCCAATCTGTAGTATTCTTTCTCGATGCTTTGGCAACTAAACCGTGCAGAGCATTTCACTGAGGAAAAGATAGTACTAGAAGCCCAGAGTGAGACTTTTTGCAGTCTGGGAGGTGAAGTTTAATGCAATGTATTAAGTAGATTTTGGCAACAGACTGAAAGTGTCATCTAGGTTAGAAATCATAGAAAATCATGTAAAATATATTAGAAATCATGTAAAATATATTCCTCTCCTGGATGCTCTTTTATCTACCCTTTCTGTCTGTATCTATATCTTGGATAAGATGGCAATAAGGCATTGACCCCCACACCAGAGAATTTACTTCAACAGCTCAGATTTGCAGGTGTTAATGGTGAGTAAACCCCATGGAGATCCAGGCACATGACCACATGGAAGGGAAAGCATTCCTCAGGAGGACCAGTGGGGTGTATGCACCACCTGGACCTGCCCTTCAGGTCAGGTCTGGGTACAGGGAGACATGCTTGAGCCACAGACATCTTATATGGGTCACTGCAGGGTTAACTGAGCAGAAACAGATCGTCTGCAAAGTTCATCAAATTACATGTGGGTGGTGAAATGGCCCCTTCTGGCCTTAGTGTGATTCAGGGAGCCTCTGAGGGAGGAGATGCTGGTGAGGGGAAAGTTTTTAACCAGCAATTTATTTCTAGCATTAATTACACTGTGATTTTTCACAGCCAGCTTCATAGCTTCCCATATACTTTCACAGTGCTGACTCGCTCTTCCATGCCAAGAAAGTGATTGGTTACATGCAAAGCCCAGGTTAGGACAAGACACTCAGTCCCATCGCTAAGGGACACCTGAAGGACAGCAACCAGGAGGAAACGGTTCCTCTGGTCCATGGTTACCCTTGGCTCCCATGACACAGGTAGAGAAGAGGAATGAAGAGGCAGCTGCAAATGACTGAGGTCAAGGAAAACCACATCCACTGCCCTACCATCATCAATCCACCTGGTTATATCCTCATAAAAGGCTATTAGGTTGGTCAAACATGACTTCCCCTTGGTAAAACCGTGCCAACTACTCCTAACAGCCCTCTATCCTTGATATGCCTAGAGACAGCAATAAGGATAAGTCATTCCATCATCTTTCCTGGGATGGAAGTGAGGCTGACTGGTCTGTAGTTACCCAGGTTCTCCTTCTTGCCCTTTCTGAAGGCTGGAGTGATGTTTGCTTTCCTCCAGTCCTCAGGCACCTCTTCCATTTCCCAGGTCTTCCCAAAGATGGTGGACTGCAGCCTAGCAATAACTCCCATCAGCCCCCTCTGCACCCTTGGGTGTATCCCAGGACCCATGGGTTTATGGATGTCCAGATGGCTTAACTAGTCCCTGATATAGCCAACTGAGGGAGACTCTTCATTTATCCTGGCTTCCTTTGGGGCTCCTGCAAACAGTCTCCAACAGTATAGACAGAGGCAAAGAAGGCATTCAGTAACTCTGCCTTCTTAATGTCCTCAGTCACCAGGGTACCCTCCTCATATTCATCAGCAGACCCACACTGTCTCTAATGTTACTTTTGTCTGTAATACATTTAGGAATCCCTTCCTGTTATCCTTAACTTCCCTTGCAAGGTTTAACTCCAAGGAGACCTTAGCTTTCCTAGTTGCCACCCTACAATCTTCGACAACATTTTTATATTCCTCCCACATAACCATTCCCTCTTTCCATGACCTATAGACTCTCCTCTTCCACTTAAGTTTACACACCCAGTAATAACACAGAGTACTTTACCAATCCACAAGAAGCTAACACAGGCCACCATTCCATTACGAGGACCACCTGCAACCAACTCCTGCCTCTGCCCCAACATCCCCTTTTACAGGGGCTTGATTAATGTCAGGAGGTGTGAAAAACAGCCTTGGCCAACTCAGCTCACCTGTGCTGGATGCTTGGGAAAGTCTGTTCTGTCCTGGCCAGAACCAGGACACATGGGGTTGGCCTTAATTTGCTATATTCAGAAAACTGGAGGTTTAAATTCAAGAAAATAAGTAGCTCTTCAGATTACCTTCATACTGAGGGCTCCCAACACAGCCAAAGGAGATTCAGTTGCAACCCTTGTCAGCCCTCATAGGCAGCTGTGGTGTGGCTGCTCTTCTCTGTCTTCTTACTACCTGCTAAATCAGGGTACAGAACCCCTGACACATGCTCATTTGTGATGAACTGGATTTAGATACCTGCATCCATTGTAAATCCTCTTTGGATGCAACAACATCTAGGACATACCATCTGAATACACTTCTATGGGCTTCATTCTCCAGCCATGAGCACAAAGTCCTATCATCTCCTTTCTCCCTCCTTCCTCTACTGGTGTCAGCCACTTCAGAGCAGGATCTGGCACACACACTTCAGTCTTTAATTCATATTCCTGCTAACAATGAAGTACCGGACAGTTACATAAACCAAGGTGCTGAGTAGGACACTATTATTTGACAGTTTCCAATGCATGTCCCTGACCTGCTCCCAACTACTCTTCGTAGAAAATACATCTGTGATAGGGAGTTATGCCAAATGCTCCAGGTCCTGTGTTAATAACAGACAACGCAGCTTCATCACATCAGAGCTGTGCCTGCTGAGATTTGCTGTCCCAGTACTGGCACAGGTACCCTGACAAGTAATTTGTAGAAATACCTTCAGTGAGGCCTGTAAAATAGGTTTTTTAGATTTGCCTGGTAAATAATGCTCCTGTGTGATCAATTATCTGAGTGTGCTCTGAACGCAGTTATAGAATCAAAGAATCACAGACTGGTTTGGGTTGAAAGAGAACTTAAAGATCATCTAGCTCCAATCCCCTGCCATAAAGGGTTCCCATTTGCCATTTAATTTTTGATCTTATATTAAATTAAAGAACAGCTGTGGTCACACATCGATTTGTATTTTGGCATTTCTGAAAAGCATGGTTTGCAATGGATCATAAGCACATTTTCTTTCCTCATAGATTTTTAGCATCCAGGCAGAAAATGTGCTCAGATAGCCTTTTGGAAGTAATGAAAAACTCACAGTATATTGTATCTTGTACCTGACACCATTATTTTTTTCATATTTGTCTTGCATGTCAGTTGTTTTACTAACTAATAGATCATTCTTATTACAGGCATACCATCACTACTGAGTTATCTAGAGAAAGCCATGGTTAATATCAATGAGCTCCTCACAGAACATGAACATATCCAGGGAGAGAAAGCTATACCATACCTAGTAGGAATATAGTTTTGCTTTTAAGAATGAGATATACATCTTAGGCAGACACAGAGCTTTGTGTGATACTGCATCCACACCTATGTGCACTGTTAAATGCCTTCTTCACAGCGTATCTCTTTTTCCTCTCAGAGAGAATGGACACAGCCCAACATTTACAATTATTCATTTTGCAAAGCAAACATACTCCTTCTGCTAAGCTGTGAAATTCAAAACAGTTTAACAAGTTACAAAAATCCCTTTTCAGAAGACAAATTATTTAGAATTATCAGCTCTGATGCACTGTTTAATTATGCATGTTTTTGTGCTAAGCATCTTTAAATATTAACGAGATATGTTTCTGCACTTAAGACCTAAAGTAGATCTATAGTAAACTCACATGTCTGTTGGCAATAAGTCATCAAGGGGCTGCCACACAGCAACAACTCTTTTTAGACTAGGAGCTTTTCTATAGTTTGTATTTTTTCTTTTTTTTTTCTTTTGTATCATTGCCAACACAATGGAAAAGGAATCAGGACAATCACAGCCCTGACAGAGAGCCCTTCTCAGATGAATGGGGCTGGGATAATTCTTGCAATCACTTTCTGGCTCCTTCTCAATATGAGAAAGGAGCATCTGAAAGCTGTGACGAGCTTAGCCCCAGGGATGGGCACTGCAAGGTGCATGCAGAGAGGGGCAGCTGGCTGGGGATGGGGCATTGGAGTGCCCTTGGGTCTCCATCCTCAAGGCAGACCCTGAGGACTGTGGGGGTTCAGACATGGTGCTCATATGAAATGCAAAGCAGGAGATGGGCTGTAAAAGAGTTAAAAATTACGAGAGAAAATGCTGAGAATATCACATGACTCAAGTTCAGCTTGACTCCCGAGCCTGGGACAACAGTAGGATCCTGGCCAATATCAGCTGCATCTTGACAGCCCAATCCTCATAAATTTAATGCAGATTTCACTCTTTCATTGAGCTTCTGAACAGATGCCTGACCCATCCAGTCCATATTAATTTGAACAGAATATCAATGTTATTGATCTTTTGATCACTTCCAGTTATCCAGATGATCTTCTACCGCCATCAGGCCCAAAGGTTTTACCTGATTCCCCATGAAACAGTAAAATCCCTGGCATATATGGACTGATACTGACAAAGGCAAGGAGATGAATACTTAGTCAAACTTCCATCGATAACACGGATGTGGATGGGCTTGAAAGCCCTTGTCTGGGTAGTCTGTATAACTCCTGGACTGTGGGAATGTGTTTCTACTCTTGTTCTCATTGCACATGACAGAAACCTGAACCAGCGGCCAGTGAGACCTTCACAGGAGCATGGAACCTGGTACAGTGTCACCTGCTGTCACATCATCCTGTGATGTGCCTACACACATGCTCAATGGCTGCGTCAGTCCCACAGAGTTGAAGAAGAAACTGCTTTAACTTTTTTATCAGGGAAAGAAGCAGAGGAAAAGGAGAGGGGAGAGAACCTGCTGGGGACAAAATCCTTACATCCGCTCTAGTGGTAAAGTCTACTTCTGGAGCTCACTTCCCTGTACCACCGCACCATGTCCAGGACATAGTCAGAGCTGCCTGATCGCAAAATAAGATAAGCCATCCTCTCTGAGACAAAACCTGACAGCAGCACATGCCTCATGTTACAACCAGCCTCCTTTCCTGGCAGCAGATAGCATCGCTGCTGCTCACAAACCACTCAGAGTAGTTAGAAGGTGCCTTGTACGTATGAATGTTGTTGCCTGATATATTAAGCCAATACACAAGCTCATTACCTCCGCTTGTTCCGCGAAGCTTACCTCTATCGAAAAGCTGTCACACAGCAAAGCATTAAACAACTGCAGGGGCTGCCTCGTTACTGTTGTCTGTGGTACCGCGGTGTTGCAGGGCAAGGCGAGGCGGGGGTCACGGCTGTGCCAGTGCCGGACACAGAAATGAGGAGGAGGAGGTGTGGCAATCACGAGGCACCACGGGCAGATGGGATTTGCAATGAAAAGATCACCCATTTCTCAGCTGATCAGGGAAATACCCCTTTTTCTTTATAGAGCAGTATAGCGCTAGAAAAAGCTTGTGCCCCTGAAAACTGCTCTGAAATGGGCAAGTCAGAGCAGAGCTAGGGAAGCAGATACTCTGTCAGGCCTACAGATCTCCAGTATGTCACAGGGGACTGGGGCAGGGAAAGGCAAAAAATCATTTACTTGAGGGCCTGCAGGCAGTCTGCAGCTAAATGAGGAGAAAACCCCGATCTCCCAAGCCTTCAGGTGGGTTATCTGTCCATGACACAGCAAGAATCCTCCAAACATTCCTTCCCTCATCACATGAATTCACTGGGAAATAAAAATTACTGTGATGATCTATAACATGGGTGTCTGATGACAAATAGCTTCTGCTTATTCTCTGTGGCAACAGAGGAGTCGCTAACCACAGATACAGCGAGGAGGGACCTGACCAAATAATGTAGCCCATTCCCAAGAGACAGGGAGCAGGTGGAAACAGGTGTATGAACTGGCCTGGCATCACCAGTTTGCCTCAGCCACCCCTTGCCATCAGTTTGTATGCAGAGAGGGTTGTGTGGCACATGGCTAAGTCAGAGACAGACTTGGACCTCCTGGCTAAGAGAAAGGACTTCAAAATTCAGAGACCCTCAGAGAAGAAAAACAAGAATCTGCAATTCAAATCCATTCATCCCTGAGGGACCGGTGAAACAACGGCTTGCAATTGCATTAGTGCATTTTAATATGTTAACGGGCCCCCAGCTGCTGGTAACTGCCCAGTCAGCTGGAGTGTGGTCTACTGACCATTTCCTCCTGCCGCTCTGCAACACAGTCAGGCAGGTTTCCTCACAAGGGTTAAGTAAACAAAATGTAAATCACACAGCAACAGACTAGGAGCATACTCAAGGCCAGTTGTGATTATCTCAGCTCTAGGGTGGTAACTGGCTTGATGTGTCAGGAGGGATTTTTCCTGCAGATGCGATGAAATGCACGGCACCACTGCCAGTGCTGCCTTCTCTTCAAAAATTTGCTTGCATAATTTACACCAGATGTCATTGTAGGTAGAAAATATTGGGATGTTAAGGAAGTCATAACACTGGCAGATGATATTTTACGTAGTAATATGCATGCTGAAGACAATAGGAGTATCTCCGATAAGTGAGTACCACTCAACATGAATAATGGCTGCAAGGTCAGGCCCCTAATGAACAGTTGTCTAGATGTGAATATATATACTTTTTCACTCTGTTATAGGTAGTGCTCTCTGCTACCTAATTAGGTTGATCCGTGAATATGATTATTCATTATCTGAAGAATGAGAGTACAGAATTATGTATCCGTGCAGTGTGCCTTAAAGAAAAAGCATGTGAAATTCTGAAGTCAGATAAGGTGACTGCATGAGGAATTAAAAACAATACACTGCTACTCTCAGGACTTTCCGTGGGTATATATTGAATTCCACAAAAGTTCACCTAGAAAAACAAAACACAAACCAAGCCCCAAATCCCTGTTCTGGTACGGTTAAAATCAAAGATTCAGATCCTAACTTTAGAAGGAGTGTTGCATTAGGAACTACAAGGTAATTTCTGATTTAAAACAAAAACTAAACAAGAATAAAATATTTTTTTATTTTCTAGAAATGCAAGATTTTTATTGTGTTCAAAACAATTATATAGAAATCCTAAAATACTGCAATATCTATCAGTATGGGGTCTCCAAAATTACATAAGATTAATTCCACCACACTGAGCTCCCGCAAAAGAAAGAGCTGTAGCCTGTTGTCATGACCCTTCTGCTATGCAGTCTCCCAGGGATTCGCAGTGCTGCCCTTCTTTCCAAAAAGGTGATTGCATGGACTTAGGAGATTCTTCCAGTGACAAGTGGGAAATGGGAGCAGTGACCTGGGCACAAGGGGCCGAGGCTGCCAGGAAGAGCAGAGTGCTTCAAAAGCCTGAGAGCATCAGCCGTTTAGCACCAGCGGCAATAAGATAAAATAAAACCACAGTGTGATGTGATAACAAAGGCTTAAAGAAAGGAGAACAAGCCACAGGGAGAGAAGGGGGTGCAGTCCTGATGTGAATTGTGCATAATGTTCTTTAATTTCCAATTCCCTGGTACTGACATTGGCTCTGCTCCCACTTCCAGCCAGCACACTTCTCTGAGTCTGTCCTGAGAAAGAAGAGTTAACAGAAAGCTTAAATATTTGAACTGGCTACTGGAATAAAAAAAAAAAATTAAGAAGAGAGAAAAAAAAAATGGAAAGAAAAACCCAAGATGAAAAAGCCCCAGGTGTCTCACCTTCGAAAGGCACTAGGAGACAGACAGGCAGGCAGGCAGATCTGTGGAAATAGAAGCAGATTCTTATGTAGTGGAAGTAGCATTTTTCTGTATGAGTGTCTAATTCCTGTCTAATGCTGGAATGTAGTTCCTAGAGCCTGGATATGAACCTGAGCTGAGTCTCTAGATACTAATTTGGAAAGAAATCTCAGTATAAAATTGACTTGGGCTCGCCCTGGTTTCTGCAGGTCAATGTGTATGTGAAAAGAAGCTCCCAGAAACTCTCTGGATATTCCTCTTGCAATACCAGTGCTCAGCGCCCCTCCAGCTCTTACGCCACTGTGCAGGTGTCTGGCCATGGACCTCTTGGCCTTCACCTGCACTTAATCCATCCTCACGCAGCGAAGTGAATGAGGCAGGGCACGTGCCACTGCGACAACCATGTGTGAGAATTGTTAATGATGAAATGCAAAAGGCGTTTCCCCATTATACCCTTTCTCCAGCGCCAAGTTTTTCCTTGTTAATTAGGAGGAAAATTTCACAACTTCACTGCCGTATAATTAAATCTTGCAATTAACATGTGCACTTAAGCCATCGTTTTGAAAATGAGACTTTATGTGGTGAAATCTACTTAAGGGAAAGCACCAGGATGGAGGGTGAGACTGTGACACTGTGCTAATGATCCAGAACACCACTGGATAAATGATAGTTCTTACTGACAGCACTCTGCACGCCTGACATGTGTGGGAAAGGGCATATGCTTACGGATGCTAATACAAGACGGTACCAATAAAAGAGAAGCAGGAGGGAGGGTGACAAAAGCAGAGGTAAATACATTAAGTCTCAATTAGAGCAGTGACACCAGAGAGAGACAAGGTTAATGTATTTTAGGAGAAAGCCTTTCTGTGAGCTAGGGGTTGATCTCTATGGGATGGTGTGACAGAGGTGATGACAAGGGAGACGGGAAGAGTTTTTCATTTCATTAGACACTGCTTGGAAATGTCATTGCAGTCTCAGCAATTTCTGACCTGCATTGGCACACCTCTTTGGTTTCCATTGCCCTACAGGCATGGGCACTGGATGGCTGCAGGAGAGCTGGACACAACCACAGCATCACTCTCTGCTTCTATGATGCCACAATATCTTGTGATGTCTGACACCTAGGCTTGCATCACAGCTCCAGTCTGGCTGAGACTCGGCAGCTGGGCAGAACACAGAGGTGTCTGCATGGTTTTACCATGCCACAAACATTCAAGCAATGTATCTTTAGTGTAAACTTGCTGCATGGCTGTTCATGCATATACTAGCCAGCACATGGCAGAGGTCAGAAACCAGCACACCCATGTCTCAATGGAGGTTGCAAGTTTTTGTTGGACATTTACTCATCAGCAAGCAAGCAGTTTGGGGTCTCGTTTAAGGACCTGACTTATACAAAGACACAATTAAAGTAAGACTCAAAGTAGTAATTATTGAAGAGTTATTGAAGGCATTGCACATATAAGCTGGAAAAGAATGAAATCCAGCAGCTGACCACATCCCACTCGCTTCTGCTTCTTCTATCTGCAGTGAGCAAAAGGGAACTGCCTCTTTAAAAGAAATCTGTGCTAACATTTTAATTGCACTGACTGAATCTTGTTCAGCTGCTACAGCTTTCATCATTCCAAAATAATCCTTATTCAATTAGCAAAGGTGCAGGCAGTATCATGAAATAGTCACAGAAGCCCATCAGAGACACAAAGCATTATTTCCTTTTCTACCTCCTCACACACAGAGCACCACACTTATTAGAATGACATCCAGCATTCAGGCATAAAATCTTAAATTACAGAGTGATTGGGGCTTTTCAACTGATCCATAAAAGTATGCACTTAGCAAAATCTAAGGACAGGTAGAAGAGATGGATAACACCCGATGCATAGCCTTTTCAAGACAGCCACTGAGGCATGTGAAAATAAACATATGCTGAGGTGAATGCAGCGTGCTATTCGTACAATGCAACATGGCAATGACCTCGAGTAATAAAAATATCTGCAGATTTAAGCCCAGAGGACTATATTGCATATCAATAGCAATAAAACCAGCAGAAATAGAAATGTATTATTTATAGACCTATTTATAAAACCTAAATACCTCTCTAGTGGACCTACTTCTGTAGAATGAATTGCCTTCCTCCTCCTCCCTCCTTTAGCGGTTTATATGATGAGGTAGCACAGGAGTGTACCATTAAGACAGATCTTTGTAAAAGATACAGAATTGGAATCAGGAAAAGATGCAACTCCCTTCTGCATAATTTTCCCAGTGACATGACCTGTGTTTCAATTAAGCAGCCCCACTTTACCCCCTTGGAAGTGGAATTGCAGGCAAGCCCCAGGTCTGTAGCACAGTCTCACTAGGAGGGCTGATTCTGTCTGATAAAGATGAGCAGGATCTTTGACAATAATTTTGACAGCAGTGTAACTAGATTATGACTCAGATTTTTCCTTTTCCTTTTCTTTTTCTTTTTCCTTTCCCTTTTCTTTTTCCTTTTTCCTTTTCTTTTCCCCAACACAAAGCTTGTTTGGATTCAGTGCACATACTGAAATGCCAGCAGAGAGAAGGAAGGTATTTTCACTGTCTCCTGTCACTCACTCAGATCTCTCCTTAAAACACTCATGTTCTTTCAAATCTCACATTGCTTTAGCCTCACTATCACTTATAAGGCCATTACAAATAATAAATCCTTCCTGGGATGCCCCATTTTATGGACCAAAGCAATTCTGTGTTTTCAGGGACAATTTTCCTTCCTTATATATCCCCTAGAGCAAAACTGCAGGTGCTGAAGTTACTTCGCCAATGAAAAAAAAAATTACCAGAGACTTAACAGATTAGTCTGGGGAAGGTAATGGATTATACTGACGGACTCAATCACCTCCATTTACTTGGAGAGTTTAAGCATTTTCAGATCTGGCCATAAGCTGCTGAGCAACACACTGAGTAATTTAGACACCGGACAAAGGCTTCTAAATATACTGACAACGGACTACTGAAAAGCAGTCCTAATTTTGTTTCCTTCCCCTTGCCTTCTTTACAGCACCTAACACCTCTGTGACATTCCTCCCCACTCCCCAGGCAATGGCAGACCCTCACAGACAGCCCATGTGGGAGATGGTGATGCAGCGATCAGACACTGCTTTGGTCTGTTCTTGTTGCTACTTGCCCTTCCAGTGAGAAATCTATGCATTCATATTACTGCAAACTATTCAGAAATCTCTTTTCACCACCTCATAACTGCTGTGTAACATGAACATCCAAGTGTTCACTGGGTTTTACCCACAAACTTCAAGTGAAGTTTCATCTGCTCTTTCGATGAGCTGCTTTCAGAACTATTACACTGAGCTACCGAATCCTCTCTCTCTCTCTCTTCTCCATTCTTGATTATTTCAAATGAATTAGATGTGATTCTGGCCCTTAACATGCTACTGAGCTAATATGAGCAGTGAATTCAATGAGTTAAGATGAATTGGATCCTGCTGTAAATTGCACTGGTGCAAATTCAGAAGCTTTACTTTAGAACTGTTTGGGTTATCACAGTGTGTGTGTGTTGGGGGGGGTGGGGAGGCTAACAGCAGCAGAATTAGATTAGTACTTCCAAAATATCTGGATTCTTTTTGTCTATTTCTCTAGTTATCATATCCCTGCAATTTATTTTGGAATTCCGACAGTTTAGCTCCAAAATGTGAGCAGGACTTGTGAGAAGAGAGACTGAAAGCTGTATAGCCTAGGTTATAACATCTGCATGAAATACTGTTTCATTCCACATGCCTGGTGCAGAAGAGACCAAAAGGATTCCATACCTATATTTTTCAAAACATACACATCACTGGCCAAAGAGCTTTACCAGATGTTTCAAATATATCTTTCTTGTTGGAATTGTATCTTTTTACGTATGAATCTCACCCAGCTCTCCCACAGACTCGGAGCTAGTCCCATTTTCTCCTAATGGGAAAAAGATCATGTTTCCAATGCCTTTCATAAATTTTACGCCTAATTAAGTTCCCATTAATGGGGTTCAGAAGGGCAACTTTATTTCCAGCACACACTTTTTGCATTTGTCTGTTTTCTTCTTAAAAGGTTACTTGGACTTCTGTGGCTTTCTGGCTCTTAAGAAGCTTTATTTTTTTCTTTTTCACTTGTGAGGTAGAAGTGTCACTGCAGAGCTGTGTGCCATTACCCGGAATCATTTGTTTTTCTGGTTCTATTCAAATTTGTTGGCTTTTTTTTTTTAATGTGGAGAGTGACAGAAATGACCAAAAAGGTCTTTCTCACCAGCTGAAAATGGGCGATGCTTCAGAGCCAGCCAACAGTGCCACCCTGCGTCCCAGCCAGCTGCGGGACCCGCCACCCCCCAGTCCCTGAAAACGCATTTATTAAACCCTTATCAGACACACCAGTCTCCTCCAGCACTCCTGCATCACACACACTAGTGAGACTCCTTTCCCGATGCTTCCTGGCAATTATTTACTTTCTGAACCTCCTCTTTAACTTTCTGCCAGGAGGTGAATTTATGGCAACCTCGCACAGAGCAACCTTCGGAGCAGCACAAATAATCACTGGAATAAGGCACCGTTCCTCCAACAGTTTGGTTCCATAGTTTGGGTAGAAATGGTTTGATGGAGCTGCAAATCAATATTACTCTGTAAATTTTTAATGTTCACACCATGTGAAATGTTGTAAATAAAATAAGCTAACCACAATAGGCTATTCTTTGTAGTTCATTTAAAAAAATGTCTGTTCAGCAGTATGGCTAACTACTTGCTGTAGATATGGCTTTAAAACTGTCTAGGCTAATACATCAAGAACAGAATTTGAATAACCTCTAGTGGCAGGCAATTTTTCAGAACTCCCAAATACTACAATAAGTAACATGAGGTTTTTTTTTTTTAAGTTATGTGCTAATATGGGCATCATCAAAACCAACTAAAAAAAACCCAGGAGATTCTTGCACTGGCATGTTTATTAATCCAGAAAAGGCTTGTTAATTGTTGGAGATGACTACAGAGTGGAGAAATCAGATTTCAACCCTGTCCACACAGAGCAGTCCTGGGACTTTGCTGAGGGATTTCTTGTTAAGTGATCCCCTGAGATAAATGTGCAGATGCCATTACCTTGGACCCTGGCTTTAAAAATTGTTCTTTGATCCCAATTCATCATCATCTATTTCCATAGATTTATTTTACAATGGATAAGCCAGTGCACAAAAGAGGAAAAATATAACATAAACATATTTGTCAGCAAGATACATCTGATAAAATACCCAACAAACAAGAAAACAAATGCACAAATTAGCACACAAAGCCATACAAAGCAAACAGCATCTGTAGCATAAAAAAACACCTTTTCTAACTTTGCTTCTTGCCTGTGCCTGGCCCAGAAGAATCAGCAGGAGAGATTTCACAGTGGAGACAGATTGATGACTTTTCCACCAGTGGTATGTCACAGAGTGATTTGATGGTCTAGTCATAGATGCTGCCATGTGGGGGATATCAGTACAGTATTTAATCTTGCCCTCCTAGCAGAGGGGTCTGCACTCAGAAGCAATATGCAAAAGTCTGGCATAGAAGGACATATGTGTTTATATGCCATCACATTTGTGAACCCTCTTCCAACTCAGAAGAGAATTCATGTC
This sequence comes from Heliornis fulica, assembly GCA_013399135.1. Taxonomy (NCBI): domain Eukaryota; kingdom Metazoa; phylum Chordata; class Aves; order Gruiformes; family Heliornithidae; genus Heliornis; species Heliornis fulica. The sequence goes on along the minus strand of VXBZ01005599.1, from coordinate 283,456 downwards.
CAGCTCTCTTGGCCTTACACAAAGTATGGGAGGGGAAAGAGAAGGACAAAGAGAAGTATCAAGGCTTTCATTGGCCTGAAGATGTTTCAGAGGGAAAACAAAGTTTCTCCAGTAATATTGAGAAGCTAGTGGGCAAAGACCAAATCCTGGTTTCCTTACTTGTGCTCCGGCTCCATTGTAAAGTTGCTGAATAGTTTTTGGTACCTTCTAACTCTCCTGTTGGGAACAACATATTTCCGAGTCCCAGGTTGGCCTCTGGGGTTGAGTCCCATTTTGGTAGGATCATAGGATAGTTGTCTCAAAGAACTCCAAGGTTGTGGACTGCACAGCAGCCTCTATGTGCAATCTTTTGCAATGTTTCACAGTCCCCAAAAGTCTGTCCTCCAAACCAATCTGACCTCATCTTGTTTCAGCTTACGCCCATTGTCTCTCATCCTCCCACCATACACTGCCGTGAAGAGCTTGGGTCTGTCTTCTTGCTAACATCATCCCAGGTAGTGTCTATCAAAGCAGCTCACATTTCCATAACATTTGTCCAAATGTTTCTGCAATAGCTTATTGCTGGTTTGGTGCCATTTTACAATTTCCCTGACTATTGCTTCCAACATCCCAGTTTCTTTGGTGTTAAATCACCTGTCAAAGGTTCCTTCTCTCAATCAGAACTACCTTCAAGTGACATTTGTCTGCTCTTTAGACATTTTAATAGACAGTTAATAAAGTGCTAGAGAAATTCAACCCTCCTTGGTATTCTCACATCAGCCCATCCCAAGAAGAAAATTTATCAGTTATCAATCGCGTTACGTGTGACATTTATCGTGTCTTCACCATGTGAAGAGGCTGCCTGCAAGTGAGATGAGTAGAAAAGGCAGCCATGTACTTGCAGTGTCAATAGGAGACCAGGTTCAGTCCTCAGCTCCATCAGTGAGTATCCATATGCTCTTACACAAATCACTGCACACTCGGTTCTCACTTCCCCATATGCGAAAATAAGATTTTAGTACTTTGAGTTTCGCCTCAGGGGTATACTTCAGAACTTATGATGCATTCCTGCAATAATATCAGGGGGTAAAAGCACTCTAAAAATGTTTTCCTAAGGTGTTATCTGTTACAGCTCCATAAATTACATGTTGCAGCAGAAAATGTGGGTTAAAAGCCTGTCCAGTTGATCCTGCTGTATCTTTAAAGCTGACCAGAAAGAGGGGTCCTGGTCAACCTGGGTCAAAACACCATCAGGATTGTGAATATTGGTGCTGCTCGTTTTTTCCACAGCTACCTCGACAATGTAGCTTTCTCTTGGGCCATTCTGAGAGATATTTCCCCCAGGCTGCAGCACCTGCAGGATTACATATTCTTCTGTCCCAGCTCAGGACCAAAACCAAGTCTCAAAAACTTACTGAACATTCAAAATATTGCACAGGAAGTCTCTTGGTATGTGTTGCTCATATCTAAGCATTTTACTTCCATTAAAATTTTTACAGTGCTTCAAAAGTCAAAATAGAGCATTCTGGCAAGTAGGAATTGCTTATTATCTCTCAAGTGTGAAATGAGTCAATACCAGTTTTCACCTTGTTTCTTTGCTAAACCAGATTGACAGAATATCCTCAGGTTTTTGGATGTCCACCCTTTGCATAACTGCTCGGCTAAGCCAGATGTGGGAAGGTTTAGGTTAGATATCAGGGGGAAGCTCTTCACAGAAAGAGTGGTGAGGTGCTGGAACAGGTTGCCCAGAGAGGTGGTGGATGCCCCAGCCCTGGAGGTGTTCAAGGCCAGGTTGGATGGAGCCCTGGGCAACCTTGTCTAGCTCCAGGCCTGGAGGTTGGTGGCTGTGCCTGTGGCAGAGGGGTTGGAACTCAATGATCCTTGGAGTCCCTTCCAACCTAGTCCAGTCTGTGATTCTGTAAAGGCTGATCCTCCCTAAAGACTGTACCAAATCAGTTGTTCAACCAGTTCTGGTTGCTAACCTGGGACTTCCATGTCCTGCAATTGGATTAGTGGGTAAAATGTCTCTAATGTGAGAGTATGAGAATAAGCCTTATTAGAACATACAAGTTTTACCTTATTCCTCCACCATGGTCATACACTATTAGGATTACAATGGCTCACAGCCAGACACAGATCCAAAGAGTGTTTGAAAAAGGGATGAAGGGTGGTGGATGCTCACAGTGAGCTCATCCCAGGTTTAATGAAAAGAATACAAAGTATGTTTGAAACTTTTTCTGCCACCGGACACCTGAGATGGAAGTAACAGACAGGGCTAAGTGTGAATGGATAATAGCACCTGTATTTTTCATTATTTTAACTGATTTTTTTTAAACTTCAACATCAGCAAGGAAACTCATGACTTTACAGTTTGTACATCCGACCAGTAAAAGCCACCAACATAAGTGATAGAAAAGATCACCTCACTGTCATCATACGGACAGATGTTTTAAAGCATTGCAGTGAAGGAGTAAAATCAAGCTTAAAAGTCATCCTAACTGCAATCTCCTCTCAAAACACCTCAGTGAGAGTTATCCTGCACTTTTGTAGATGGGGAAGTGGGAGCATATAAGAACAAATTCAAGTTACAACCTAATACAAACCAGAACTGCAGTAGAAAGTACTCATTAGGCCCATTCTGGTTTGTTAGTCATGCCTCATCCAGTGTGTTTACAGTGTGAATGAGTGGACAGCCAGCCAGCCATCACTCATGCCTACACGACACATACACACAAACAAATCTGTAGTATTTTCAGAGCAATTTTTTCCCTCTGTGAAACACTCCTTAATAAGGTTTCCATAAGGTCTTACTACTCCTTATGAGACTGGCTCTGTTTACTTGGCATTCAGGGCCATGTAGTGATTTGTTAATGTATAGATCTGTCACAACGAATAAATCTTTACAGTGTTATGGATGACATTATTATTTTTTTGATCAAGATTACAGCATTGTCTGGCTGATGCTGCTGATACCCATGCTTACAGGCTATCACCTGCTCCTTGAATATTAGCTTAAAAAATCCCAATGCAATTCAGAGCATGGTTCCATTAAAATATTAATGGCACAATGATATTGATGGCAACAGTATCCCTGTAGAGGCTGCAAACCACATCCTCCATACATGAATTCATAGGATTAGGCAGCAGAAAGAGCACTTGCTGGAGGCTGGTTGACCCCAGAAATGCTGAAACATTTGTGTGCAGATGCATGCAGTAGGTGGGAGGAGAGCAAAGACAGGACAGAAACTGGTTCACATATAACTTTGCTTGCAGACACACAAAATGAGTTCCTACAGCAGGTGTAAAATAAATCCTAATCCAGTTGCTGTACTATGCTTTGATGTCAGGTAAGGCTTACAGATAAAAACCACAGTATATAAAGAAAATAAACAACAGTGTGTAACATAAATAGCATATGTGCCAAATGAATTCTATAGTAAAACAGATGTAGCAAATTATATTTAATAATGTTTGACAATTCCCCATGCAGCTAATGGTTTGTTAGAAATTAGTCCCTAATGTTTTAGGGACTGCTGGCATTTACGGTCATTTTCTTTGTCTTAATTTACATGTTTGTGTGCTGTGTGCCATTTCTCCTGCTCCTTGCAGCTTTATGATCTTTCTTGCCAGCATTTCAGAATTTGTTGTAACTCAGTAGCTGCATTAATAACACAGTGCTCACGGAAAAAACTTTGGTAGAATTCTTTCTTTGGGGTTCATTCCCTTTCCCTCTTCATTATGCAATGAAAGCCCATTCTGCTCTGACATCCAAACTCCTGTGAGACCTACTTGTTGCCAAACATGTAACTCCTAGTCCTGGATTTCACGGTATGAGCGAATGAGAAGGGAATGCATTGTGCCAGGCACAAAAGTCAATTCAGCATGCACTGAACATCCCACACTAGCAGATTCAAGTGACAGAACAAATCCATTTTACCCATAAGTGAGCTTTTATCCAATTTTTAAAATACTGTTCAAAGGACATAACATTATTTTGTATCACACCATCAAAATAACTGAAGTTAGAATTATATTCATTATCCAGGAGGAAGAATTAAGGCATGTAAATGAATCCATAAGCATTACTCATAATGCCAAATGCTCCAGAGAGAACTGAAGACCAAAGCATCTTTGCTTTTCTTCCAAGTCTACCGGCTGTTCTGATTTTAAAAGAAATTCTCTTTCCCTACAAACTCAAGCTTGACTAAGAACTGTTGGAGAAACATAGAAGCACGGGAATGTGATGCCTTCAATCCAGAGGGAAGGCAAGGGCCATGTCAGACATAATATACCCAGAATACAACCCAAGAAATATTGCTTCTCCATGTTAGAAATTCCATTGTGCTTAAAGAAGAAAAACTATTGCTTGTTTGCAGTTGCATAGGTGGGAGCCCAATTTCTTCTTGGGAAAAATTCAGCTCTGTTCAGGTTTCCTTCCAGTGGTCTGCCAAGGCAGATGGGAACAGCAGGTCAGGGTAACTGGGCAGAAGTCCTTGCAGCATGTCAGTGGGGCAGCTGGTGATCCAGGGTAACAACCATGGCAGGGGGAATCTATGTACCAAGGGACAGCCTTGTCTGACTAATCTCTGCATGAACCAGTTACTTCTGAAGTCTGAAGTATTGAATAGCAGAATTTTAAAATTTTATTTCTTCTTTTTCTCATCATGGGCTTGTAGAGACCAAGCCTTAGTCCCATGCTTAATTTGGAGTACAGATTTTTCTTACCATTTACCTATATTTTTTTTCTTGCACTATTCCAGCAGTGCTTGTAGCTGGAGGCAACCAACTTGAGAATGGAAACAGGCTAAACTTCCAGGGGTATCACCTTCCTTGCAGCCAACAGAGCCACTGTGTAGTATGGACAAAGGATAGGCAGCCCTCTCTAGTCCTGCAGATCTCCCATGATCTCCTCAAGTCCTCCAGCAAGAAAAATATACATCATGAAGCTCAGATCACTGGTAAGATAAAGACACAAACCCTTCAGCACACAATGATTGTGACCTTTGAGAGGGCAGATAAACAACTGCCCAAGTAGGACTAGAAAGATTTGAGACTATTAACTATAGTTTACAATAGTAATTTGTTCTTCAATGAAATGGAAGAAAGCTCAGACACTGACTTAGTCCAATTCTGGCTAAAATAACTGTGCCCAAGCACACCCTAAAAACAGGGAAGTAATCAGATTTTAGCCTTGTGTTTTTCAGATTTTGTATTTTGAATATTTCACTAAAAAAAAAAAGACAAAACTTATTTAATGCTTGAGAAAGAAAAAAAAAGTGCACTTTGGTGTACAACCTCCTCCATGCTCTGTGGAAGGAGATCATTACAAATTGTCAGGACATGGCTGAGTTCACAGTATTTGAGTATGAAAGGTAGATGATCTTGATGTATACAGTGAAGTTTCACAGGGGACACATTCCCAGGATATAAGTCAGACTAGCTGCCATCTCAGGCACAGTTTTGATCCACCTGCATATATATTTTAAAGGAGGTGTGAAACACATTCACATACCAGGCTGCTTCAAGGAAGTGTATTTAAACATGGCAAAAGAGCAAAAGGTGGAAAGATCTGTCATCTGAAAATGTTCTTATTTCAAAAAAAAAAGTGTCAGGTCAAAATTGGCAAAACCTGAAAGGGGATGAAAAATGTAGAAAAGATAAAGATGCTGGTCTCTCACTTTGGGCAGCTGATGGCTGAGGGAAAGTCCTATTTGATTCACTGGAGTTTTCCTTTCCCTTCATGAACTGACACAAGTGTAATTGAACACCAGTAACTCCAAAGAGCTTGACTGTGACACATTGTCTAATTACTTACTCTGTCGGCCCTACTGGGCTGCAGCTCTGAGTTGGATCTTGTTCAGTCATCCTCCTTGATCAGCCTTTTGTACAGATACACACCAGTCTGGCTCCTTAAAAGGTTTGGGGTGTAATGTGTTTAATGATCAGTAGAAAAGGAAGTTGTCATGGGCTCAAAACCCCTTCAACAAAGCTGTTTGACAAAGTCCAGAACTCCAGGGAACACCAGTTTCACTCAAACTCTTGCTAACTACAACTCTAAATCAAGGCACTAAACATTTATTCTGGTAAGTCACCCTGCTAAAAGATGACAGGAAAATTCAATCCCTGACAATGTCACCAGGGCACCACAATTATCAAGGCTGTGCCTTGACTTACACAAAGAAAGCTCAGCTGCTTTCTGAAGGATACCACTGGTGTTTAGTTTTCAATTCCCAGGGTCTATCACACCATCTTGCTGCTCAAAGACCTTAATTCATCTTGCTGTCATATCTAGCCATCACCTACGAGGCACTTTTAGAATGAGGTTCATCCTGCCTGCTAGCATAACACAGTCATCATCTGCCCTGTCATCTGAAAAATATAAATGTTTCATGCTCCACTAATAAATCTGCTACTGTATTTGCTGTTGCTTGTGCGATCCAGGGCCCTCTTTTATGCAATATTTATGAATCTCTTGCCTGATGATAATGATCATTGTTAGCATGATGATAATGATCACTGTTAATTGTGAGCCTCTTCCCACCACACACCCCAGTACATGGGGCAAGCTCGGTTCTCCAGTGTGGATTTGAGTCCTTGTTGCTCTCTTTCCATTGTCCTTCCCACCACCAAGACCAACTGGGGCAATGATTCTCCTCAAGACAACAGCGTGTTATAGGGGAAACCCAGCTTTCGCAGATGAAGATGGAATGTTCTCTTGCTCAGTTTTGTCCATTGAAATATTATTTGAAATAATAGCTTAGGCTGAGATATGGGCTGAGTTCAAGAGCCAAACAAGGGCTGTGAGCACTGCCCGTGGATGGGAACATAGAAAACACACCCTAAGAACTTTGGAGAAGTCTCTGCTGGTGCAAGCAGGCAGCACATGGCATCTTTGCTCTTGCTTCCAAACTTCACCTCTTGTTTTCACAAAACTTGTCATACCCCTGTGTCTTTAACATTCTGGACACTGGCTGAAATCTGGCTGATGCTGGGTAACAGAGTCCACACACAAGATCATAAATATAATTTCCTGAAGAAAGCAAGATCAGAAAAGAGCTTGTAACCACCAGGCCCTACTTCCTTTTGATCAAATCAACACATGCCTTAATAGGGGTGAGTATTGTTTTATTTTATGCAAACAGTGGAGTTGGAGTTTTAGATTTATCCTCCTTTCCCAAAGACAAGCTCATCTCTGAAGAAGCACAAGTTGGTGAATCCACTGATGGCTTTTGTTCAAACCACTAATCATTCCAATTCTTAAAGATTTTTAAGTCAGCTATTGACCTATATTATTCTGTCTTGAAAAGAGATGTTATAAGCTGTATAACAAATTACAGGGAAAAGACCTAATCAAGATTGGTCTCAAACCTCCAAATCTTCCTATTAGGAGCTGCCCCTACTCCCTATTAAAGATTGTTTTGAAAAAAAAAAAGAAAAAAAAAAGAGTGTTTGAGGTATTAGGCAATTATTCCTCGATTTTGATTTTCATTTTCATGGTTGCACATTTGAGTGATAAAAGATTACAAGCTGTTTTTCCCAAAGTTATTTATTAAGACTCATTAGAAAGGGGAATTAGGGGGAAATGATGAGAAACTAAACGGCCCAGATTTTTTCTTCCAGCAGGACATGCACTGGAATCTATTTTTCACCACTGGCAGGCAGTACACAGCCAACACTTACACAGACGTAAGGAAAATTCAGGCCCCAAAGTGACAAAAGACTACCAAATCCATCATTATCTTTCCACTTCACCTAGCTAACTCGAAAATCACCGACTGCTCACTTCAAAGCGAACGCAGCTGCAAAGTGACGCAGATGCCATTAGCGGCAGGATGACACTCGTTAGTTATTTATTTATTTGTTTTTAAAGAGAAAGTTTGGCACACCGCGGGGCAGCAGGTGCGACGAGCTGATCGTGCAGCTCGCCGGCTGTGAGACGGGGAGACACTGGCACTGTGGGGTGAATTGCCATGCCGCCCCGGCACGGCCAAGCAGGGATCCAGAGGAACGACTTGGAGAGGTGACAGGGAAGGTAAAGGAAAGACACCAACAGGGAAAAAAAAATAGGTTTGGCAGGAAAGGATTGGGTTTTAAGCTCTATTTGGTGGATTTTGGAAGCAAGAAGAAAATAGCAGGATAGCTAGATTTTGCTCAGGTTAGCTTGATGTTCACTCACATTGCTGAGAAGCAAAAATATATTTACAAATATTGCATCCTGAGGTGTTCAGAGTTCTTTAATAAGTACAACCTTTTGTTCTGCTCTTAGGAAAATTTTATGACTGTATAGTATAGGAACATGTGTTTGTGTCTTAAATTATCAGCTGTACGGTAGCTGTTCTAAAAAGCAGACTGAAATGGAAATAGGATAGATAATATAACCACATAACAGATAAGCACAGAGGTTGCTTGTCTGTTTATAATATAGGATCTTTTTTTCTAAATACACATGCATACATATATTTACAGCACTTATTCTGCAATTACATTTAGACTACTTAAGCTGCTGGGGACTTATAGATCCATCCTTCCCAGAGCTAACTCTGCTACTCATGGACACACACTTCTACATACTAAACTGGTACTCAGCTTTCTTTTAACCAGAATCAAGCCTGGAACAGAAGAAATTTTTGTCACAAAATTGCACTGTATAATTTACAAGCTGCATTTGATACTCAATTACCAGAAATTTCCTCAAGCTTTTAAAGACAAGGAAACCTTCAGACTTCCATCTCGTTTGACTCCCTAACTCAAGCCAGAAAAATCACGCTTACCAAGAAGCTTTAATAATAATGAAGCAATTTAAGTTCATTGAAACAGCTTCAAATTTAGAAGAAGCAGCATTCCAGAACATACACTTCTTGAAACAAAGTGACATGAAGATTATGGAATTGGGCAGAAGTGCCAAAAGGCTCTCTAAGGTTTTCTGCTGTAATTATTCTGTGCATGGTAAATTTCTGAGATTTTGCTGGTTTAGGTTCCTACTCCTTAAGGTGTTATGCTACCTGTGACTAGAAGACAAGCATTGGAAACCTCAAAACAATTGCTCCCAGATATTAATGGGTTGCATTTTTCATGAAACCAGCTGAAGACAGGATGAATCTTCCTCTGCTGTCTCCCCAAAACTGCCTGAACACCCTTATGATGTTACAACTGAGAGTATAGCCCCCGCTCTGGAGAAATGGGGATGCTGGGAAGCTAGCTGCCGCCATCAATTCAACTCCATCCTCTCAAAATGTCCATACAGCGCAGAACTGCCCTTGACCTCAAAAGCATCCTTTCCAGTTTTCCAAGGCCAGTGCCAGTCACACTCCCACTACTTGAGCAGCTTCATTGCAAGTCATTCTTTCTCACATGTGAAAAGGTAAAATCAAGCAGATAGATGTCACATCTCAGCACTATAAAACCATTCATTGTTATCAACATATGCAAATATGGGGGGCTTGAAAGGAGAGGCCAGCCTGAAGCCTTTTTCTGAAAAATCAAGAATATTCATTGGAAGACCCCTCCCCCGTGGCAAATTGCACCTTACTCAATATATTGATCTTGGATGGATAGATCAATCTCTTAGTACTTTCATAAGCTTCATTTACATTTCAGAAGGCATTGAACAATTAAGTCATTTTGGTATACAACTCCGCACATTATCTGTGTCTCTCAGTGCCCTTCCAAAGCAAAGTTCTAGGACTTTTAAGAAAGCAAATAAGACACACAAGAGGAGAAAAATCCATATAGTTCCTAAAATTCCCTTTAAGGAATACTGAATATTTTTTGTTCAGCCAGAGCATAACAGGTTTTTTGAACACTGTGGGAAAGAAAATTATTTTAAAATATGTTTTTAGGCTATTATAATAAAATAAGAATTTTGTAGGTGCTTGTCTATAATCCTACACTGGTAACTTCAACTCACAAAAAGGCTTACTTGCTAGCACCATGTATGACTGCAGGGAACCAGGTGATAAGATTCCATGAAGATGCACGTGATTTTGAACCTGGCAGAGCCACGCATGTGATGCTGCTTGTGAATGTGCACCCAGGAGACAGAAGGATGGCCAGAAGAACAGAAGCTACACGTTGCCTGGGTATTTAAGGGCAGACTGTCCTATGGGTAGTCTCAAACATGAGAACACTTTGATTCTCTCTTAGTTCAGATGATACAAAGTATTTCTTTCCCTTGACATGGAGGGGTCAGCTCAGGCACAGTCACTGAAGAAGCGGTCCCTGGAATGCATTGCTTGTATCAGCACTCCTCCTCGACATTAGGAAAGCGGCATGAGAGATGATGTGTTGCCTGACTTTTATCCAATAACTCTGTGGAATTTGTTGTGTGACCTTTTCTTTCCTTTGGATGGCATCATCCATGAAGTAGTATATCATCATCATCATCCTCACTCAGATGATGCATTTCACTAATAGATCATTATAAAGAAAGCTCACTCTGAAGATATAGGAGCACAATACATCAAGACAGAAAAGGGCTTACTGTTGATGTACTACTCAAAAGACAGCAGAGTCCAAAGAGAAGGAGGTCCAGAGAAGGCATGTTTAACTGAGAAAGGATGACTACATCACAATAAAAAGCCTTTAAATACTTCCTCACTTTGCACTATTGCAATCAGCCACAGTGGGTGCTTACACTTCTTGCTTCTCTCAGCTTGAAAGAACTGACAAATATACTTCTTTCCACTGTGTTTCACAATCTGGTCCTCATGAACACTAGTTCATGGGGACCTGCAGCTCTCCAGCAGCTCAGAGCTGTCTTTCAGGCTCAGCTGTATCACACAGCAAGCAGAGACCACTGTTGGAGCAGGGCGCAATGCAAAGCACAAGCATTTAGTTGGGCAACAAGAAAATACACTGTGTCGACAAAGGTGTCTACAATGAGTTGTCCTACCTGAGAGACACTTGAATACCTGATCTGCAATAAATGTTGTAACCATAGGATCCTTCCCATTAACCATTCCAAATGTCCCTGCTCTCTCTGGGTACCAGGTAAGCATCTCCTGGCTCTTGGTCACCTGAAGATTTCGGCACATTGGTTGGAGGGTCAGAAGCGTAGAGTTGCTTTCCTACTGTTGAGTCATTTATCTCTGCCTGTCAGTGTTGGGGTTTTGTTTGGTTTTGGTTTTTTTTTTTTTGGGCCCATCTTAATCTCATCTCTCACCATACCTCCAAAACTCACCTCCAATTGACTAGCATCCATATTTTGGGCACAGTTTCTAAAAAAAAAATTCTATAATATTGCTGGTTTGCATGTTTCCAAGTGACCATTTATGTTTGGAAAGCTATAGCTTGGTGTAGGAAAATATCCAAATGACATATCCTCAAATTTGACCTGGAAAACTATTCCCTTGTACACTGAACCCATCTGCCTCTTTCAGCATAACACATTGGTTTGAAAGCAAAAGGGTTTTGGTGCCTGGCCTAAAAGCCTTCACACTGGATGTGTCAGCCTCCCTGCTGTCATTTGCTCTTTGCCTGCTGAATTATCTCCTCCATGCTGGAGAGGGGCACCTGCAGCGCTGCTGCATGGGGATGGGGCTCAGAGAGTGCTGGTCCTCCCAGCCCTCTGCTGTTATCAGTAATTTTGTTCCGTGTTGTCAACAAGCATATCACAAAAGTAAAACACAATTAACCATGGTGCCAAATAGTAGCTTAATGCTTAATTGCCCAACCCACAATGAGGTCACAATTACTGGGCAATCAGATAAGCTTTCACAGATGTATTATATAATCCATGAGCCTAATTCCTCCGGAGGTAGCCAGAAAATTACTGTTCATTAACAAAGTGGTCCCATTATCAGAAAACATATTTAAATCATCATTTTCTCCATTCTGGAAATAATGCCATTTCTTCTTCAAAGAATAAATATACTTTTAAGAAATTCTTCAGCTAGAAACTACTTCTCCAAATAAATCTAACGACAGAGGTTTCATGTGTCCTTTTTTTCCCCATTAATAAAAAAGACAAGGAAATAATTTTCTGAACTCCCTCAGTTTATATCTCATGAAGTATGAAGACAGACTGTAGAGACTTACACCACTGTTCCACTCAGGGACACAACTAAAGTCCGTGGCTTTCTTCTGTAGTGGGTCCCCCAGAAACAGCAGGAGTGACACAAATAAGGGGCCAGGATGAAGCACAAAGGGTCAAATGTATTTTTCTTTATCTCCAAACCGTTTTAAAATGATTCACTGCCTCACTGTATGGGACATGAAAGGATAATGCTGTTTTCAACACTCAAACAAATGACATACTGGAACTGACATTTTTTTACGTACATTTATGCATCTTGATGCAGCTGTCTCCCTTACCCTGACAGAACTCCCGTGAAAACAAATGGGACTTTTTCCTGGAAGTGACTGCAGGATTGGCCCCTCTTTTTCGACTGTTAAAATATATTGACTAGCTCTGAAAACCTAGAATTACTTCACAGAAGTAGAGAAGACATCCAACTATTTGACTAATTTTAAGAAGTACTAAATCATAGAAATTATTTCAGGGCACATATTTAGAGTTATCTTTAATGTTTTCTCATATCTCTCTCAGGCCAAAATAACATAAAAAATCCATTGAAGAATAATAATTGTCACATTTGATGTATATTTTTATTAACAGCACTATAAAAATTCAATTACGTAGCAAAGGGCGACAAAAATCTTCCCTTTAAATTACGCAGTAAACAAAGCACTCAAAAAACCAAAAATCATTTGCTCATATCACATGTTAAAAATCTCTGCTCCATTGGCTGAGGTATTTAAACCAAAATTCCCTCTGTGTGTTTGGAACCGGGACTCCATTTTCCTCTCCCTGTGCTCCCATTTCCTCAAACGCTTTCCTGGGGGAGGTTTATTCAGCCAACAATCTGTGTCTTCCAGATATGCCATTTCCTTCGTCCACTCTGCAAATTCCCATATCTGACATTTACCATGGGGGAAGGACACAGCTGTACAGATGGATTAATAACAAAATCAAGATGCAATAGCTCCCACAAACTGTTTCTCCACTGACAAATTTAGAATAACTACAGGCCATGGGATAGCCTGCTAATTATCAGTAATATCATCACTTAGGGAGATACCAATATATACCTCTGGACTGTGTTTAAGTGTCTCTGCCTGTCATAGAGCGACACAAAGCTGTTTTACCTTGCACAAGGGGAAATGATCTAGCATAAAATGACCATTTTTTATGCTTATCATGCAGAACTAGATTGCTACTGTCTTCATTTGGATGCAAAGCAGAACAGTAAGCAGTCCCCTTCCTCGTCTCATCAGACCACGGCTCCACCACAGAAAAAAGGAAGTTGCACATCTGAATTCCTCTATGTCCCTGTAAGCAAATAAATGCAAAAGGAAAGGTGGAGGATAACCTAGGGTTTTTCAGTCAAGTGGGAGGAGAAAATCTGCTGTTCTGTCAGTATGTAGGCAGGAGGGGGTTTTTTGGTTGGTTTGGGGTGGTTTTTATTTCCTCTTAACAAAAGGAGCAGTGGGAGGACCCAGGAGCCTGTGGTCACTGTATATACCACTCTACCTCTCCTTCCAAAGCAGAAAACTACTTAGGAAACTCAGGTCCTGATTGATGACCTCAGCGATTTTAGACACGGGTGTGAAACTGTCAGCTTTTCACTTCATGTGTCTCTATCTAAGAAATAAACAAAACCAGTTTCTGCAGGTTTCACCGCAGCCCTTGGGTTTTGAGGGAGGGGTGTTATTGCTCCAGCAGCCCCAGAAGATGTGACAGGAGCATCTGTCTTCAACCTGTGGCTGATTACTTCCCACACTCTCTCTTCAACAGAGGCATCTGCCATGTGTGCTCTGGTACCTCACGCTGCTCCACCGCAGTGACAGCCTGCACCCAGGCAATGCCTCAGCATACCCCTAAAAACCTCTTCGAATTACAGCTGCAGCTTTATTTCTCTTTAATTCTCTGTTTCCTCCAAACCAGAATCCCAAAGGGATCGACCCACTATTGACCCCTAAGCGAGCAGCAAAAACTGGTTTCATAAAGCCTCTTTCTACCAAGCTCCGTATTTGTATGCACAGACTTAGGGCAGACTCCGGCAGCTCCGTTCCTGCCTTTCACCCGGCCTAACTTCAGATTTATCATATGTGATTTTCTCCTCCCGCACCTCTTCACAGCCACACTTCCCTGGGGTGACCGCCTGCCGAAGGCAGCGATGTTCACCCAGATCCGCGCTTCATCTGTGAGCCCTGAGCATGCTGCCTGAAAATAATTAACACACATAACAAGGAAAGGGAGGGAAGAATAAATTATATGCAAATTTAGTCAAGGAGCTCCACAGAACTAATTAAATTGGATAGGAAAAGCTGACAGTACAACAGCCACAGTGAGTTTTTCCCCTTCTGCTCGCTAGAAAAAGTCTTGCTTAGATAGGCTTAATATAGTCTGTTGCAGAGCAGCTAGCTAGAAGTTTGGGTTTTTGACTTAAATGTCACACACAACGTGGACACATTCCATGCACAAGGGGCTTATTTAACATGGGAGTGGAGATTATTTTGAAAAGTGAAAAGCAGAAAGCGCAGAAGGTGCCAGCACACCTGTATTAGCAAAAGCCAGTCATAGCTGGGAGCATGGATGGAAAAAAACCTCCAGGAACAGATTGTCACCATGTAAGAAGGGGTGGAAAAAACACAGTGTTGAGTCCCTTTGTAAAATAAAAAGGAAGCCAAGAGAAGGAGCTATCACATTTAATATCCAGAGATACAAAAGAAAATTTACCCACTCACAAAATTTCTGAAGGCAATCAGCTACATCCAGCTTCAAATACAGTGGCAGAAGAGACGATGTCCAGAGCCTGCTTTCACCCTGCAACAGCCACAAACCCCCTGCCACAGCTCCCACTCACAGGGCAAAGCTGGGCTTTGGTACATCCCTACAAGGCTGCTTGAGCCTGGCTACCTCAGGAATCAGCACAACCCAGGCAGGAACCATAGTTCTGCTAACAGGACCTTTTTCTGGTTAAATCCCAGGTTTTTTGGGGGCCTAAATCAGAGCTGATTTCAGCCCTGGCTAATTGCATCTCTCAGCACCTGAGGTGACCTGCCCAGGTGTAAAACATAGATGCTTGCAGGTACCTGAGCTTCAGCATAGAAGACACCTGTGGTACCCGAAAGACCTCTGTGAATCAATCTCTACCCCTCCTGCTGAAAAAGTGAAGGCAGAGGAATTTTCTCACCTTGCAGGAGGCTGGAGAGAGGATACTAACAAATACTACAAGGTGCTTGGAGTCTGAAGCAGCAAATGTAAGAATACCTTGAAAAGACTAAGGTGCTCCCTGCCTCTCGCCCTGTGAGAGGGGCCACGCACAGCCTGCTTCTCAATAAAAGGGTCATCCCTGGGGGCTGAAGTTTCCTGCACGGGTGTTGACTCACATGCTGATGAGGATGGAATGGTCTGGCGCAGGTTACTGGGCTGAAGTCTCTGAGGCCACGGTGATGGCATTGTATCAATTATTGTACGGCTGAATGTGAAAAAGACTCCTGTTAAAGACTGGAAGAGAGAAGACTCACTTTTGAGGCTGTTGGTTTCGCTTTGCCACAGTAATATCCTGAAAGTCTCTGATGCAGACAAAAGGCAACTCCCCTGCCTTTAGCTCTGCCTTGGAAAGGTTTTCCTCTGTGGTTGAACTTCACATTCCCATGAAAAGGCCAAACTCTGTCAACCTTGTCTGCTCAGCTCCCTTCTTTCCTTCACACGTGTCAGTGTCCCGCAGCAGTTTGCGTGCCTGCAGCATAACCTTCCAGGCACCCAGCCACAGGCACCCAGCTGTGGCTCTTGGGCTTGTGTGTGCATACAGGGGGGCCTAGGACAGCTTTGACATCTGCTTCATCCCAAGTGTATCACGCCCCCTCTAAACCTATTTTTCACAGGTGGAATTACTCTTTGATATTCCTTGACACTAGATTTGCCTTCTTTTCCACTCTCTCCTCTTAGATCATATTCTCCCCAGATTTCTTGACCTGTTTTCATGTCGGTAGTAAACTCTCTCTATGCCCTGCTCCCACCTCTGTCAGTGTCCAAAGAGTCTGACCCACAGCACTGTTCCTCCACTGAGAAATCCTTCCCCAGTTAGCGGCTAGCTGATCCTGGGAACAGCACTGAACTGGTGCTATTCCCCACGTTTGGCACAGAGGCTGGTGTGGACATGGCATGGGTGCTGTTAGGAAGCTGCACGCTGTAGTCACAGCTACAACAGAAATTAGATTTCCCATACACAGACATGCACGTCCCACTACTTGTCTCAATCACCACTCACAATGGCTTCCTGCCTAGTGTCCATTGAAGAATGAGGACTATAGTTTAGTTGCTAAAAAACAGGTTCTGTATATCCTAGAGTGAAAAGGAGACTCCTTGGACTCAGTCGTTGTCCTTTCCATTTATGCTGTGTGACATGAGACCTAACACTTTGCCTTCCTATGCCTCAGTTTCCCTGGCAACAGGACAGAAAGAATACTCATAACTCTGTGTGACCAGTGTGTGCTTGTTAATTTCAGCTCTAAAACAGTGTTGTTCCTAACTGAGAGTCTCAGCACCTCTCCAGAGGTAAGTAAATGCCACATTTTCACTCCTCAACCCTCTCACTGAGACAGGGACAGAAAGTCAGTTTGAAAATATCCATTTTATTATAGAAATGGCACCAAGCAGAAATCAAAGAGAGAAAGATAAAGCCCTTCTTGGAGCTATTTTTTCCCATTCCTATCGTCTTCTAATCAAACCAGCGTGAGATATCAAGCAATTACAATGCCATTTGCTCCCTGCTGGATGCAACAATTAGCCTAAGATATCTAATGAAAGGAATTAAATTCTACATGTTTTATAGCAAATAGCTTTAATTTTAATTACAAATCCCAAATACATCATCTTCAATAATGATCAGCCCATCACATCTGCTAGGGACTGATGAGGTTTGCCTTTTGCATGGTTTGGACTGAAAACGAAACCATACTCTCCCCACATAAGGGCCCTAGTGAAAAGAATGAAAATTAGGGTACAGCAAGGATTAGAGCCCACAAAATCCCTGCAGAATTTCCCAGAGACCGAAGTTGTTACCAGAATGCTCTTCATCTGCAGCTGTTAAAAGCATCCTTACACATCAGATCTGCAAAAGTTGCTTGGGGTTTGGGGATATAATTCATTGCCGAGTATCTATTACATCTCCCCATTTGGACTCCTTCCATGCAGTCCATTACATCTCCAACTAAAGCTCATTCTAGCAATTTGCATTATTCCAGGTACCTGTCCCTGAGCACAAGGCACCCATTGACACGCAAGCATTAGTCCATTAAGAGAAGAAGAGGGCTCAGGGCAGCTCATCTCCCCTCGCCTACTTGGGTAATTGTCAGTAGTGATAGGGGAGGAAAAGCCCAAAGCCAAATGCTGTCTTAGAGCCCTTCTGCTCATGAGCACACAACAGCATTCACAAACTGTCTCCAAAGCCAGGCTGATGATTTGGAATCCCCTGTCCCAGCCAGCAAGGAAGTCACTGAGCTACCTCTCTTTGTGAATCAGCTTCAGTTTTGTTATGAATCTCTGCAGCCAGCTTCATCACCCAGTGCATGCCTGGCAGCAATTGCCAAACAACCCATGTCCCTTCTGAAGACAAAAATACGCTTTCCTAAGTCACTTACCCACTTCTGAACAT
Organism: Heliornis fulica; assembly: GCA_013399135.1. Classification (NCBI taxonomy): domain Eukaryota; kingdom Metazoa; phylum Chordata; class Aves; order Gruiformes; family Heliornithidae; genus Heliornis; species Heliornis fulica. The sequence goes on along the minus strand of VXBZ01005599.1, from coordinate 265,814 downwards.
TTTACCTGAGAATTCTTTAGGAGAAGAGGTAAATTCTCCTACTCCCTGAAGTTGTGAGTTTTTGCCCTTTGAGAAATACTTTTTCAAAAAAAGAAAATGTTTAGGAAAAAAAAAGAAAGTATTGCAAAATACAGACTATTTTTCAACCACAGAGGTACAAGACCTTTGTAACTGCTCTACTGCTTTTTCTGTTTTCACATTTTTATTCCAAAATACCCTGGTGAAATAACTTAGTGAAAATAACCTGTGTTGGATCACTGCAAGTCACTCGGTATTTTTATTTTTACCCCAGTTTGAATATAAGCACTGCAGAAACATTTGGATTGTACTGTCATGGGAGATTCATGGAGTTCCCTCCAACTCTCCTGTTCTGTGTGAAACAGTGAAAACCACCCAAAGTACATCCCTCCCGCATGACAGCTATAGACAGACCAAACTCCCAAGGGGACCTGAGGTTCTGCCCATTCCACAACCATCCCTGGTTCAGAGCAGCCCTCTGACCTGCAGCGGCTGTGAAATGCTGGGTAGTTCTGCTAGTTCCTAAAGACCCTATGAGAGAGTGGTGATCACTCCATGTTCACAACATTGTAGCTGACCTTCATTTTCATGTTATGATATCTCTTTTTCCCACAGGCCTCCTAACTGCTTGCAGGGGCTACAATTTATACCTGTCAGTCACTCGCAGCCACCCCTGAGAGTCCCGCTGTCACACAGGCTTGCATTTTCAATTCCATCTGTTGTTCAGAAGCAGCAGGAAATCAGAAATAAGGAACCCAAGTGATGAATCGCATCCTCTGCATACCCCGACACGGCCACCCACGTAACAGCATCCGATCTCCCTGCCACACCAGCACGGCCCGCCTCCCCAGCCATGAGGCGGCCTGACCACACGCAGGTCTCAGAAAGTGCCGCAGTCCCAGAGAAATGCAGTGCTAATCCATCATACCTAATCTTCATACCACACATCCATGCTCCATCCATACCGATTTGTCTCCTCCAGCAGCCCAGCACAAGTAATAACACCGGCATTTATAACAGCGGTATCATGCCGTGTACCCCGGCTCACTCCATAACTCATACAGGGTGATTTATTTGCAGTGGACACGCCTAGAAAATGTATCTGCTGCTTCCCTCCCTTCCTGCGTGCGCTGTGGCATCCAGCTCTGAGGGCTGTGGATGCAGTGCAGGGCTGCCCGAGTCAGGGAAGGGAGGGCGAACCCCATGGCACAACCCCAGACAGGCTCAGGTTGGGGTCTCAGCTGTGCAGTTGTTTCACATCACACCCCAGCGAACAGGCTGTGGTGGGTTTTAACATCCTCTACCTACGTTCTGGGGAAATGCTAGGCTGATGTGGAGTTTTGTAAGGCAGTGATTTGCCAGCTAGGATGACAAAACCATCAAGAAACAGTAGTCAGAAGGAGCTTCAGATCATCCAGTGGGGACCATTGTTGAAAGGAGGTTCAGCAGCCTCTGGAAATCCCTCACAATGTCCTTGCTGTGCCTGTATCTTAACTTCTTCTACAAAAGTCACTCCACAGTTGTCAGCAGCCTGTTGCATTTTGCACTCTTTGTGTTTAAGACCGTCCAATTATCCAACATGTTCTCCTTTCTGCCCATTTCTTCTGGTTATGTATAGTGGCCATGGGCCACAGCTATGTGTATAATGTTTAATACATTACATACAGCATGTGTATTCTATCACAGAATCACCAAGTTAGAAAAGACCATTAAGATTATCAAGTCCAACCATACCTGTCTTCTCCTAAACCATATTAAGCACCTCATTTATCGGTCTCTTAAAATACATCCAGGGATTTTATGTAATGAGACAGTTAAGAACTTCTCAATTCCTTCTCTTTTCTAAGCTTTCTCCTGTCCTTCCTTTTTTTTCCTGTTCACTAGGGAATGCATACCTATGGGTCTCAGTGTTCTGGGAAGCATTGCTCAATTCCTCATCACATTGTAGTGATATAGGGAAAGGGACCACAACAGCCACAGAGCAGTGATTAGGAGACATAACACAGCAAATGAGCTACAGAGGCAAGTCCTATCTTACTCGTATCTTTTAGAGGTTTTCTTGTTGAGGAAATTACCACAACATCTATGTGTATGCATGGCTTCACAGCCAGAACATCATCTAGGATTTCTGCTGATTCAGAGCAAGGATCAGACCTTCCATCACCTGCATCCTCTGTGTGAGTCTCTCAACTTCCACAAGACAGGATTCCCTCCTCTGCCCTATACTTAGGAGACATGCACACACAAATGTCATTTTTAAGGTCTCATTTTCAGTCCAACACAGAGAACATTTGTCCAGAAATCGATAATGTTTCTTGTTAAAGTGGAATTTTCCTTTTAGAAATAATCCAGTTCACAGAAAAGTCCCAGGATAGCACATGTATGACACGGTACTTTGGTCCTGTAATTTGTTACCCAAATTTCTCTGCTTTGACCATTTATACTTGCATTATATGAGCATGGAACAGTGTTTTAAGATGCAATAGCTTCACCCATCACCACTAGAAACACCTGTCTCAGGGCGATGGGATGTTCAGATTTCTAAGGAAATAACCTTCTCCAGTAAGCTCTAGGGGTTTGCTGGCTCCCAGGCCTTAAGGCTATGGCAGTGATGTATGGAAAATCTATCTCTGTTGATTTAAGGGTTTTTAATTTTTATTCTGCCATAGGTAGTGACTAGATCTGAGCTTGTGGATTGGTGAAGTGGGTAAAAAAAAAAAAGACCCAATAAAAGCTTTCTGTAATTATATAGGAAAATAAATCCAAACTATTGCATTTACAAATACTTATCAATGTGTCTCATTACATACATGATTTTGACAATTTTGGAATTGAGCAGAGATTTTATACTATGCTTTTCTTGTCTAAGAAAAATAGGAAAAGGTGTATGGTGTGTCATTTTCCCAGAGGATACTGTACTGCCTCCTATGTACCTTTTTTTGCAATAAAGCAGATAAAAAGGATGGATTTTTGAAACATAATTTTTGAAATAGAAGTTTTCATNGTTGCTTTTTTTTTTTTTTTTTTAATTGAATAGTTTGTCAGGCTTCCTCTATGAGCAAGATCTGATATCTGATATGGCAAGTTGATGTCAATGTTTCCTAGTCATCCTTTTTTGTCTGATTAGACTATAAATTTTTTGTGAAAGATTGTCTCTCACTATAGGAACTCACCAAGTCAGGGACTCCCTAGGTATCTCTGCACTGCCCAGCAAAATGATATATCACCATGCTAGAGTCCTGTGTACCAAACATATAGCAATCATGAGGAGAGAGATATAATTCCACTTTATGGATTGAGTGTCAACCATTTAAAGTTTGCCTGCAGTTTCACCTCTTTTTGTATCCCCACCTGCACACCTGCTGGACACCTTTTCTCCCTCTTTCCACACAACATGGCAATGTCAATCACCTGGCACATCCCTGCAAAACGGGCAGTTGCTGTAGGCACGATACATGTGTGTAACTATTGTCCAGGAATAGCCGTTATAGATCTCATTTCACGCGACCTTGATAAATGCAACCTGCTTAATATGGCTAAGACGGATGAGCCAATAATTTCTGGACAAGACACCAGACAAGCAGACTGTTTTGATTTACAAGGCTATGTTAATAAATACCAGTGGCATGTTTTGTTCTTCAGGTTGTTGTATGTGTCTATTGCTTCTGGGCTGCTGTCAGCGTGAGGCTGTGAATCCACCTGCTGCTGCTGAGTTATGAGCAGGGAGGTGCTGTAGGGCTGGAAGGAAAACACGGTGCGAGAGCACTTACCTGAGCCATGCTGTTGATGTTATTTGTGTGACAGGGTGTAGGTGCTGCATAACCCCATGGCTGGTGGTGCTCATGTATCAGAAAGTTACAGGGACCTCCTCATGTCTCCAAGCTGGTTAATGTAAAAATACTCCCTGTCTCAACACATTTCTCCACTTCTTCTGCATGCTGTTGTTTCCTCTTCCAAGGGTGAGTTCATGTTGGTGAGGACATTACTGGAGTTTGGATGAGGTTTTTTTGTCTGAGCTCAAGTTCCCTATGAATTCTAACATCTGGCACAAAGTACCAGGCAGAATGACCCCCACTGCCCCTAAGGACTTGTGACTCTTCAAAGGGTGCTGTGTCAGGCACAGCCACCAGAAGCAAATGAGGAGCTGGTTTTATGTCAATAAAACCAGGACACCCCCAAACAGGAGAGAAACTCTAGATTAGTTAGGGTAGATGTCAAAAATAGAGTGATGTTAGCATCTATTCTCTTCCACAGGTGAGAATTTGATTTCCTGAGTCCCCGAAGAGGTGGTTTTGTGACCCAAATACTAATATTTATGCTGGTTTTCCTCTTCTTTCAGGCAGGTTTTAGTGCTTGGGGACCTCAGTAGGACTTCTCTCACTCAGTGATACTATAAGTGCATAAAACATAAGTAAGTTAATATTAGGTCAGAAAAGGTATAGTGGAAATATTGTATGTAATGAGGAATAACCAGATGCCAATCTTAATAAATTTAGAGAAATACCCTAGCTAGCAGAATTTTAGAAGAAAAAAGAAAAATTTTAGAAATACTATTATAGAAGAAAGAATAGAAGCATAATTATTTTATTGATTTGTAGTTATTTTTATTCCCTGAACTTTATGTCATAAGCCAGTCATAAACTTTAAACTTTGAAGCTGTGTCATAAAACCATATTTTGGATGTGGTGGGAGGGAATAACATGAGAAAACAAGCAGTGAGTGTGACTCCCTCCTAACCTTTTCTCCCTGTGCATGGTGCCAGCAAAATATTGTTATACAACAGCTGTAAGAGTTTACAGAGACAAAACTACAGGAAGAGAAGATAAACACCTGAAAGCCCGAGGCGTATCAGAGTTCCTGTGGCATCGTTACACCAGCTTATAATTCACAGAGAAAACTACAGACTGAGTTTTACTTCTGTGCTCTCCTTTTTTAAGCTACAGTCTTATTTCCTTTCAGCCCTCCAAACTTCTGATATGCCATGGGTATTAGGGCTATTTACTGGCAACATCAACCTTTCACTTCATCTTCAGTAGAGCTAACCAGGAACAGGAGACTATAAATCTTCCTTTGGTCATAACAAGCAGAAGTTAAAGGGTGCTGAGCAATAAGGCAGGCTCTGGCAGACTGGCATTTGCAGTTTTCTGCTCACCTTGCTTCTCTCCCATGCCTGGAAATAGAGGATATTGTTTACAGTGCCACCTTTGACATGGTAACTGTGGATTTATCTGGGAAAAAGTTAATAGTTCATCCAAGTGGCTTCTCCTAGCAAAGAACTACACACCAGTATCACTCTGCCTATGCATGGAAGCTTGTCCCAGACATTTACGTGGCCTCTGGCTTTAGCTGAGGATCGGGGGAAGATTACAACGTTCCCATTACTGCAACTGAACCTGATGTATTGAGCATTTCCACTTTTGCATTTCTAAAAGGCATTGGATGTAAAGCTGACTTTGTAGAGCTTAAGGCTGACAGGTTGTCAAAATCTGCCATGTTACCTCCTGCCCCATCCCACCCCGCTTTTTCACCAGATAACACACACAGACTCAGAGATTTACCCACCACTCTTCACCTTTGGGCCAGTGCAGTAGCATTTTGTCTAACTACAGCATTGACCTCTGGGTCCCCCTTATGTGGGTTTCCACACATTGAATAGTGCAGATGTGGGCTGGTTCTGACACCATCCCCATGAAATTCTACATTTTAAGGACTTTTGAGGCTATAAGCTTGCTGCTACCTCTGCAGGGACTCTAGAGACCCATCAGCATAGGAGAAACATCCCTTGGTGTTGTCCTACCTCCCTGGTGCTTTGTCATCATCCCTGCTTCCCCTCATCTGAAAGGAAATTACCAACTAATCACAGAATATTAGGAGCTGGAAGAGACCTCGTCCCAGCCTGGTGTTTTCTGGCTCTCTGGCTTGCATGGCTCAGCAAAGTGAAGCAGCCATCAAGGCCAGACAGCAAGAAAATTCCTTCAGGAATTGTGACCCGTTAATAGAAGCAATTGGAGCAAGTGTCAGAGCAACCTACCTGTCACTTGAAGTGACAGAGGAGATTTCCTGAACAGGAGCATAGCGTGAGAGTCAGAACTGTCCTCCTCCAGCACCTCACTGCAGTCACAGAGGAAACAAAACATGTCTACTGTCACACTGGCTTCCAATTATCCTGATATGGAGAAGATGATGCACTTGTTACAGCAATCTTTAACTTACTAATATTCACTGGGAAGTTCTCTAATCTATTTAATTGTGTTCAAAAGCAAACTAATCAGGAGGCTCTTGCTAGAATTACCTCAAAACCTAGATCTCCAGCTTGCTTCACTTAGCTGCCAGGATTGGCAGTGCTGGGAATTCAAGCCTTCTGCATGGAATAGAAGGCTTTTTTTTTTTTTCCCCAAATCCCCAGGTTCAGGCTATTAACTGTGGAATTTCTTCATTTTACAATAAATATATTAGCTTTTGCAATTGCAATCAATGTATGATATACACCGGGATTTTTTTTTCATCTTTAAAATTAATTCCTAGTTTAAGTCCAGACAAAGGTTCTCTCACCACACAGCCCACTGATTTTTTTTGCTCACAGGCAGAACCTCAGCTGAAGCCCTTTGAAATGGGGTATATTGTGAAACATCTTCTGTTTTCAGCCTGCATGACAGCGATGGATCAAATACTGGCAAAGTACCTGTTCCTAAGGTAATACATGGGCTCTAAGCTCCCACCAAAGTCCATTTAATTCTATTCAAGGGTTAAAATTCTGTGTAGTCTTTGGGAGTCAGAAGAGCTATGAGCATGTACAGGATCAATGCTGGCATATTTTCACTTTTGCAGACAGAAGTGACAGTAACTCAGCGACACTGAGTGACAGTGAGACTGGGATAGTAGAACGACTAATGTCATAGCAGGAGCCATCTGGTAAAGGGGCATAGTTACTTCACTTTGCCAAGTACAATTTGTCAAGGCAATTGCTAGTCCCAACCCCTAAACTGAATAAAGCTTTTTTTTCTCCATGAAATCATCCCAGTGGCCAAAAGTCACTCTCCCTCAATCCTCCTCCCTCTTTGTCCTTCCCTACCCCTTGCATTCTGCTTACCCAGATAGGTAATGAACTTAGTGCATTCTAACAAGCTCCTGAGCACCAGCACACCCCCAGCAATGCTCTATAAATGACCCTCTAGCAACAGCAAGCCCAAAGTAATTCAGCTTAGTTTACCCCACATTGTAAATCCCACCATCTGTGTTTACCCTGGGCTAATAGTGTGGATTAGCTCATGCATCGTAATTCTTCAGAGCACGGAAAACGTTGAGCCTGATCCCGCCCAGAGTGAGAGGGGATATGGGGGAAGGGATATGGACTGTGAAGGTAGAAGTCTCTGTGCCAGTCAGGAGCCAGAACATTGAGGCTCGATGTACTCCATCAGCATTTACATACACACAGCTGTATGGGTAAGGACAGGAGACTGACTGCTCTCAGATCCCCTCTCTGACCTCTGATGCTAGAACCCAATGTCAGATGGTGTCTACAGCCCGCTCTCACCAGCCAGCACTCAGGGCTGAGGCACCGGTTAGCAGGGAAGGGCATAGATAGACTATTCATCCGTGAATTTATGCAGTGACAGTCTATAGCCCTGAAAACTTTCAGCAGCCACAACACATTGTGAAGAGGAGTTTCTCAGCTTAAACACACTCTGGCAATCAAGAATGTATTTTGCTTTTATTTCAAACCTGCCAACTGCACTGCTCCTCCTCAGCTGGAAGAAGCAGAGACCAGTTGCTCCCTATTTAAGATAAAGGAGGGAAGGTTTAGGTTAGACATCAGGGGGAAGTTCTTATGGTTGATGCCTCAGACCTAGAGGTGTTCAAGGCCAGGTTGGTTGGAGCCCTCGGCAACCTTGTCTAGATCCAGGCCTGGAGGTTGGTGGCCCTGCCTGTGGAAGGGGGATTGGAATTCAATGATGGTTGGGGTCCCTTTCAACCCAGATGATTCTGTGATTTGCCCTGTGCCTGCCATTCCTCATTTTGAAATCTCTAATTATATCCTACCTAGACCAAATCTTTTCCAAACTGAAGCACCCTCATCTGTATAACACCTTCTGTGGGATCCACCACATGCCTGAGTATTTGTGCTGGCTTTTTCCAGCCCTTCTCTCTCCTTGTAGAGGTGTGCTGAGAGAAGCTGCACACAGTACTCACCATGCAGCTGCATGAAATTTGGTCCTGCTTTCTTTCTAAACATTTCTAACTGGTAATTTGCTTATTTGACTGTGAAGATTTGACCTCAGCAGCTTCAGAAAGCTTAGCTGTTAGGGGAATGGGCGCAGAGAAAGCAAATTGGCATCACTATCAGGCATGGGAGCCCTGGCACTGGTGTGGGGCGGGCATGGAGTTATTCTGTTATATTAGGGGAAATAAACTGATTTTCAGCCAGAATGTCGCTAGCAAAGAAGTCATCAGGCAGGATAACAGAATGACCAGGGATTGACTGGAATATGGGATCAAGCTGCAACAAGAAATTGGTAGGGAGTTGTAAACCTATCAGAAGAAAGGAGAGGATCTTTCAAAGCTAAGAACAAAGCAGTGTCTGCTGGGAGCACAGCGATGAGCTAATTGAAGGGTCTCTCTTCGTTCTTCTCCTCTTTGGCTACAGGAGCACCTGCTATCACTTAAAGGCAGCTCTCACTGTCACTTTCTCCTTTGGTTCACGTGCACTTGTTCATCCTTTGAGCTTTAATCTTTTGCTATTGATTTCCACCCTGTTAGCTGAAATACTGTCCTGCTCTTTGAGAAAGGCGATTGCCCAGACCACACTATTGCAAATAATATGTACTTTGGAAAACAATGATTGAATTCCCATATTATCCACTGCAGCAAAAAAACCCTCTACCCTGTCAAAGAGAAAATGCTCTGCGGAGATAAGATCATAGAAATTCATCAAACTGGCTTCATTGGTTTTGTGTGTGTGCATGTGTTGGTTTGGGGTTGGTTTTTTATTATTATTATTAATTTGCACGACCTCAGAGAGATGCTGAGATTAAAATGTATTATCTTTAGACATGGGGGCTAACCAATCCAGTGAGTCAGAATTCAAACTGTAATTCATACTCTGGAAATTGCAGATCCACCCTGAGATAAATTTCAGATAGAGTGCAAAGGAGCCAGCTACAGTTTTACATGCATATTTAGTTTATATCCATGTATATACAAATCTTCTGATAAACTGCCATAAATCTGCTGCCATATGTTTCAATGATCCAAAGGAGAACTGTGTGAACATAAGGGGTTTTATTCCTCCCTCACAATGTCACATGAAAAATAAAATGTATCTGTGCCTTATCTGGATGATCTGTAGAACTTTTAAAATCATAGATTAATTTTATTATTATTTCACTAAAACATGGCACATTAGATAGCAGAAGCTGCTGTTAAATCTGAGTTCCTCAGCTTAGGTATCTAATTCCATAGCTAAAGGTACTTCAGTAAACTGAGCTCTGACTTTTTGGATGAGTGCTCCCTTTTTTTTGTATGTCTGTATGGTTAGATTAATGTTCTGCAGATGTTCAGAGTGGGATGCAAGCGTCTCCCCTGCTCAGATGCACACTAACTGGTTTCATTGTTGAGGATACCACAGCACAACCTTGGCTGCTACTGTTAAAGATAATAAAAAATCAGCTTGAATGAGCAGCTCAGGATCCAGGGAGGAAGAAGAGCCACTCAGTGAGCTTCCAAGGGGAGCATATGAAATATGAGCCTAGTAGCAGGAGAAGTGAAGTAAGTGATCTCAGGGCCTTCCCCAAGCTCCCTTTTCACCAGGCAAGAGGCAGTTTTACCTTTGCTCATTGTGCTCCGAAGGCACAATCACCAGGAAATTGGAGTCTGAGTGGGCATTCATTTTTAGGCAACCATTGCTCCATCCTACTCCTTTCAATATCAGTTGAAGAATTGAGCACAGAGAAGGATGTCCAGTCCAGGCTCCAGTAACATCTGACTCTCATGTTTCCTCTCTGAGGTATTTCTCCTCAGTTGCAGGTTACCAGACTATTTTCTCTTCCTTGTCTTTATCAGAAACTGTTCCTATGGGGTTTTTTAGCATTTTCCTCTTCCTCATGCCATTTCCTGGCTTTTCTTTTGTAATTATGTAGTAGTAATGGCTCTTAAAACTTCCTACAAGGGTATTACATCCATTACAACAGCAATTCCATTTTAGTAGCAATTCACATATAATGGAAAGAGATATTAAATTGGAGGTGATGTTACAATAAAAATCATACCATTATAAAAACAATACAGCATTTAAACCAGTATTATAACAGAAATATTTTAATAAAGGCACTAAATAAACCCAACAAAAGAAAACCAGGGATGAAACAGGGACAATAAGAGTTTTTTATTGCCAAACTGATTTTGCTTTGTTTTAATGTATTGATGGAATATTTCATTGCAACAGCTCCATAATTTTATCATAAATGTAAGCCATAAAGCATGTTTCTTGCAGGCAGTGTAATTATTTCATTTCCTTTCCAATGATAGGAAAGGGCACATGTGGTACATGGAAACAGCAAAGTGAATTATGGACTGGATGGAAATCTTTTCCTGCTTTGCAAGAGGCTGTATTTCCTGCATTTCCTCTGCCAGAGGAGCCAGAGCAGGAGCGGAGAGAGCTGGTCCATGAGGACCCAGCTGGGAGAGTGTGTGGCATGAAGGAAAGTGATGCCAGCATTGACACAGGTCCCCACAGTGCACAACCTACTGCACATGTTGCAAAAATAAACCAACCCTAATAAATATGTCCTAGTACAGAAATGCCTTTGGAAGAAAAACAAATGATTGGTAAAATTCTCCTTGGTTCTGCAAAGGCAGATTGATGAAATGTGGTGGTGTGTTAAACAGCTGCATCTTTAGCTTTTGTTTTGGGAGTGAAGGTCCTTTTCCTTTGGCACAGTAAAATGTGCAGAAAAACTGAGTTGAGACTTGGATCTCTAGTTTCTACCCAGAGCCAAGATGTGCTCAGTGTGAGAGAGTAGGGGCTGGAGGCGAGTGGGAAGAGTTTTCTAATTGTTTTACAAATCATCCCATACTTTTCATTTTGAAGTTTTGTAAATGCAATTGAGCCAGGAAGTTGAAGTTCTGCGATTTCTACCTGCTTTGGGTCCCTCTTCTTGAGAATCCAAACTTAGCTGGGACTCTGGGAATTTGAGCTTGAAGGAGGCTTTTGTGGCTCCCTGGTTGTCTATACTGTGCTGGAAGCCCAAATTCCCCCATCTCTGGCTGGACTTTTATTGCCCTTATCAACTTCTTTACCTTTTTACACACCACCTTCAGGGACTTCATTGCCTCACTGATAACCAAGTTGGGGTGAATGAAGACTTTAGGAAATGTAAAATCATACAGGTCATCTGTTCACATGGAGGGTTTTTCAGCTCTTAGTAATGACTTTTTTTTTACTTATTTAATAAACAATGGAAATATAAGCAATCACCAATGAATTTAACTGTGAGGATGTCAGTCTTTGTGATAAGCTTTATTTTTAATGAACTTCATTCCACCTCCAGCCTCTAAATTATTTTCTTTGCAATATTTTATAGGAAATGCTAGTCCTTTAAAAGCCTGGAAAGCCTAAGAATCCACTGAAATCTGTAATTGAAATGCAAATGGAAAGCCCTTGGCACATCAAATCAATTTTGCTCTTAATAAGGAACGGAAATAGAATGCGACGTGGAAAAGTCCTGGTGCCCTACATAAAGGTAAGGCTTTTTGAGGGGTTTGGTGTAAACCAGAAATTCCTGTTTGTACATTTAAAACTGTTTTAAATCTCTCCGTTATCAAGCAATGCTGTTTGGTTAGAGAAGTCATTTTCTTCCAGGTACAAATCTCCCTGAAGACCATAAAACAGTGTCTGCAGTGTCTGTCTTCACTATTTACACCCACTCTGAACAAGTTCACTGCAGGGTAAGTGTCAGCTCTGTGTCTCATTGCCCTGTTTTTACCCTGGTATTAGGATACCTGGGTTGGAGATAACCTCGCTGTGCCCTGATTCATTATCAATGGCCAACTCTTCATGATCATGTTTCAGAGTTTGATCAGCAGATCATGGAAGTTAATGGAAAGATTCACCTTGACTTCTGTCCATCATTAGGGTGGAGAGCAGAGAGGATTGACTCTTTAGCAACGGAATGATTCATGTAATCAATGAATATATATACGGCTGGATAGTCAAACAAAGTATTCTCTTGAAAAGTTTGAGGAAACTTAACTTTCTATTCCAATCTTCCCTGGATAGAAGGTTTTGCACTAGACTCTATTTTTTATAGGCTTTATTTGTTTCTCAAGAACCATTCTATCCAATTTTATTTGGACTAACTCAACTTAAACTGATCTACTATAATTTCACCCAGAGCACAAACACAAGGCTAGACAGTGACATAGATTTTCTGATGCTTCCAATCAGAGTACAGATGATTCACTTCTTAAAAAATAAGAAAACAATCATTTAACTAACCAAGAAATATTTTTAATTATAAAAATGCCTTCTGCTGGACTGATGTAAGAACCAGGAGGTTGTAAGGGTGAGTGTCCTGGACCAAGTGTGGACACAGCAGGGTCAGTGGAGCCATCACAGTCTTTGAAAGAGGCCACAGGGTCAGCCCAGCAGAGACTTCTCAATTTCTGTCCCCTGTCCTTAATTCAGATTAGGCCAGATGTGATGCTCTTCCCCCATTTTCCCTGATGTCCCTACTGCTTAAGGTGCAGAGCATCGCTCTCAGCTCTTGATCAAAACACACCTTGAGTGGCAGGAGCAAGGCCATTCTGTGATTCACTTCACATATGTTTATGTCTGGAAAAGAATAAAATCTCTGTACAGTGCCAAATAAGATGCTGAGAGCTGGCTAGAGTGTGTGACCTTGATGCACAAGATGCCATCTTCACTTTTCCATTTTCTTCCCTTAGAGGAGAGTAATTACATTAGTGGGAGATTTCAGTTCAAGAACAACCTGCTCCACTGACCTGAACAGAAATGCTACGGTAATTTCAGTGGCTTTTGGATCACACTTGGGAGTCCTAATTCTGCATGATACTGAGTAGCCTTCACTGTGGTTAACTCAGGTTACACTTCCCACAAGGAGTCTGGGAAGCTGGTCTCACAGAGTGTTGCAAAGTGTGGCCAAGGAAGATGGGACTGCAAGGCTGGTAGCCATATCCCAGACTGACCCAAGGAAACATGCTGGCACAGGTATTCAGATTTCTTTACATACTGCCCGGTCGAGCAGCGTAAGCTAAGATCACAGATCCTATCCTGAATCCAGTGAGATGGGGTAAAAATAACATGGCTGCATTAATCCATGGATAACTGTGACATTGCTCATTACACAGGGATGTTTCTCTGCTGGCATTTTCTTCTGGGGTGTCCCCCAAACAGCACAGACAATCTTTACTTACTGGATGTCATGGTTTAACTCCAGACAGCAGCTAAGACCTACGCAGCCACTCATTCATTCCCCACTGGTGGGATGGGGATAGAGAAGGAAGGATAAAAGTGAGAAGACCCTTGGGTTGAGATAAGCACAGTGTAACAGGTAAAGCAAAAGCCACACACATGAGCAAAGCAAACCCAGGAATTCATTCCACGCTTCCCAGGGGCAGGCAGGTGTTCAGCCATCCCCAGGAATGCAGGGCTTCATCACACATAATGCCTCCTTCCCCCAGCTTCACATGCTGAGGATGACTCCATATGGTCTGGGACACCCCTTTGGGCAGCTGGGGTCAGCTGTCCTGGCTGTGTCCCCTCCCAACTCCTTGTGCACCCCCAACCTGCTCACTGGTGGGGTGGGGTGAGGAGCAGCAAAGGCCTTGGCTCTGTGTAAGCACTGCTCAGCAGGGGCTGGAGCATCCCCGTGTCACCAACACTGTCTGCAGCACAAATCCAAACCACAGCCCCACACCAGCCACTGTGAAGTTAACTCCATTCCAGCCAAACCCAGCACGCTGGTCCTTCTGAAATGGTGCTTAATACTGATCAGTTAATTATAAGTATTTTTCTGATATATAAAGTATTTATATAAATTTAAAAAAAAGTGTTATGTAGCAGAAAAGGTAGAAAGAAGGGACTAAAAACACCATCATTTCAATCCTGCTGTATTTCCAATATGAGCTGTGTCTTACCTGGTAAATGACTGTCTAGTACAAACCGTGCTGCATATGTTTGTCTCCTCTTAGTACCCATTCAACAAACTAAATATCTTGCTGTGGGTTAAATGTAATGTCAGCTCATGCTGTCGCTTAAGAGAAATGTATAAATGGGTGGTTATTTCACTGGAAAAATATGACACATGATCCTAGGCCATTAGGGAAATACCAACAAAACTTATATAGTATATAGGAGCTGTTTTTGCAAGCCAGTGTTCAATCACTTTAGCCTTGAACAGCAGTTTAAAGTCATAGAGGGTAGTAAATCCAGACATGGATCTTTAACCAGTAGAGCCAGAATCATGGATCTTGTGCCAAGAAATAATTTAAAGGTGAGGAAATTAATTTCCAAAGCTTATTCAAAGATAAATAGGAAAAAAACTACTACATGTAGAGGTTCTGACCCTCACAGGCAGACAGCTATGGATGTGACTATGGCTGTGGGCTGTGGGATCTGTATTTATGAGAGGGGACCTGTGCACTGTGCTGAGGATGCTGGCCATCATTCAGTGCAGCATCCCAGCACAGCTCTGAATTCACACATCTTCATGATCCTGGGTAAAGATTTCTAGAAATTCCCAAAAACAGCCCTTAGCTGAAGTATGTGGTAATAAGCAACACGAAGGCTTCTCCTCCTGTGAATAGAACCTCTAAACTGAGTAGAAGATCACAGGGAAAAGAGGAGAAAACAGGAGAAGAGGAGTAAAACAAAATTTAGCCCATTAGAACTGCTGACCCACAGGTATTCCTAAATACTGTCTTTTTGCTGGAGTTAACAACACAACACTTCTGAATTTTGTTTAAAAAGAGCAGTAATTCTCTCTGATCCTAAGCTTCAGACCAAAATTCTAGCCTTGGTCCCACCCACATTTTCTTATTCCTATAAGATCGAGATGCAGGTGATGTATAGCTTGAGAATCAATATAGGAGAGCAATTGAAGTGTATTTGTTCATTTAAAGCAAACCTAAAAAGAAATACAGAAGAAAAGGAAACAGATCTGCTTCTCTGTCACTGGATTTTGTATTTACACCACAGAACCACAAAATGCTGAGGTTGGCAGACCCCTCTGAAGACCTTCCCATCCAATCCCTCTGCTCAAAGCACAGTCAGTGAGAACAAGTTGCTCTGGGCTGTCTCTGGTCAGGTGATGAGTATCTCCAGGGATGGAAACTGTCTTTTTGAATGTTTGAGCACCCTCTTAGGAACGCAGGCCTGAAAATTACCTACTGAATCGTCACATCTGATTCCCACATCATATAGGATCCTTCATCAACTGGTACAAACCCCTTTTGGCATTGTACAGATCTATTTTTATTACCAAGCTGTTCCACTTTTTTTCTGATAGCAAGAAATCTTCTTGCTATTTCCAAGTTGAGATTATTCATAGCACATTTGCTCTTGTGCCAGCGCCGCTGCTAGTTTAGGTAGCTCAGCCCACTCTCTGGTGCTTAACTCCATGATGCTATAGGGAACGACCATGTCCTTCCTCCTTCCCTTCACATCTCACAGGCCTCACAGTCTCCCAGGAGACTGCTGGCTTTAGAGCAGTTTAGAGCGAGCTCCAGGCTGGCCCATACATCCTGGCACACAGCCTCGGACCTGGGTGCTCTTGTTCAGAGCAACAGAAAATTGTCTCCTCAAGATGTGAGCACGTGACTTCAGATTTGGCTCTCATCTCACACACACACACACACACCCCCCCCGCCTTCCTGATGAGGATCATAACTGGTACAATCCTTGACCATGAAGGCTAAGGCCTTTGTATGTAATTAAATCTGCATTCTTAATTTTTTTTAAATCTCCTTTGGTTCAAATGGTTGGGGTTGTTTTTTGTTTGTTTGTTTGTTTTAATTTTCTTTCTTCTAATGAGCTATTTCCCTTTTGCTCCCAGGAACCACAGCTATGCCAGAACCATAATTAATCTCAGTTCTATCTTCGTAGGCGTGCACTCACAGAAAGTGACATTATTTCACTGGCTACACACGGAAAATCCTGCAAACCTGCGGCTGAAATGCAGCGCGAAGTCTGACGGCAGAACAAAGCCGGGCCTGCAATAACCAGCACACACCAGCAAGGGGAGATGAGGCTACTCCGCATCCATTTCTCAGCGTTTCCGACCACTGGCAGGGTCAGGTTTTCTTTGCTTGCTTTCCTCTGCAGAAACAAAAAACTCTGGGTTGCACAACGACTCCCTCTTGCACGAGCATTTGACGGCAGTTTAATTGTCGCTGATAAGCAATGAGTGTAAGTTTTGTCTGCTACGTTTCTGGGATCCTGGTTCTCTCTCTGAGTGTAAAGGAAGCCTGTCAGGTCTCATGTTCAGAGAGTGAGACTAGGACAATGTCTCCCGATACATCCCCTGCACCCCATGAATCTGTGGATGAGAGCTGTTGATCCTCCTCATGCTGAAAGTGCTCCAATGTACACAGTGGGACAGCAGATCTTATGTCTTCAGCTTCACAAATGATACAGGGTCTTGAAGCACAGGGGTGTTCTGCCAAGACACCATCCCTCCAAGGGGAGCATCCCTGTTGGGCACTCATAGAGACAGCCTCAGTGCCTGGCTCCACATCTCTCCAGTCTGGCAAGGAGTTCAGAGGAGGTTTGGCAGGTCCACAACACCTTCCCTCATTAGTGCAAACCACAGTCCTTCATATGCCTGAGCATGTACATGAGACAGCATAAGAATGCAAAGAAATACCCAACAAAACCTTTCTAACCTGCCATGGGCTCCTCTGGGCCAAGAAATGCTAAAGTTGTAGGTCAGGCATCCCTGCATACAGCTGGGTGAACTGGGTGAAGAAGACATCAGCTGCCAGTGACACATCTCTATTTGACTCCAAGTGACACCAGGAACAAGCACATAGGCCAAAACCTTTTATGGGTTCAGCCTACTCAGAACTCATACTGCTCTCTGTCATCTGACGATACCCCAAAACAAGCAGTAACAAAACAGCTACAGATGGGACTGTGAACCCTTCATAGAGTTTATTCTGCAATAGTGGACTAAGATTGAACTCCAATATTTTCTCCCTCAATGATCACTTATGAGACCTTGCACACACAGAGAGGCCTGAACAACTTGATGACAGCCACAAAGGAGGCTGGAAGCAGTATAAGATCTTGAACACAGAGCCTTGACCTTTACGTGCTAGTCAAAGGGTCCCGCTTTGGGTCAATCTCTCATATCAGAATTGCACTGTGAACACATCTAATTCCACAGCAGCTTCCACAATCTTCCTATTTGATCAGCACTGGCTGTGTACATTATTGCAAGACAAAAAACCCCAGTCAGTCAAGGCTATATCTTTGTTGTCTTGCTCACACTGGTATCACTTCATATCTCTCTTTCAGTGTTTCCATGGCCCTCACAACAATACCGTGTGAGCATTTCATAACCCTTAATGTACATGTCTTACAACAGGACAGCGAGGTGTGACAATATTGTTATTCCCATCACAAGAGTAAGCACCAAGCAATGAAATTTTATTCACCAGAACTAGCAAAGCCTTACCCCTGATCGCCAATTCCCAGGGATAGCCAAAGTGACGCCAGTGGGATTTCCCTTCTCATGCAGAAGTTGTCTGAGTACACTTATGGTTACAGATGGACATGGCTTCCCCAGACCTCGGCATGTCTTTGTGGGAGCTAACACTCAGCCCAGTGCCATGTTCCAGGACAATGTCTTCTCCACCAAGCCATTGTTGGAGAGGACGGTTAGAAAAATGCTCCAGTGTGAAGGGGAGGACAGGGGATGTGGGATTTGCTGTGCTTCTGGAGACACTCTGGGCTGGAGCAGCTTGAATATTGCCAGTGATTTTAGTTAAAGACTGGTGATCTCTTTTTGCCCAGCTAGAATTCCCACTTGTGTAACCTTTGGGAAACAGTGGAAATTTCAGTATTATCAGGAATTGTCACCATTATTTTAAAAAGCCTCCTCCTGCTCTTCCCAGAGTCATACATCTCCCTGCTGCACCTGCAATGTTTCCACCTTGCTGTCTCACTCTTCTGAGACCATTTGGTTTCAGATGTGAAGTAATTATCCGGACTAAGCATCAGGGGAGCAAAGCACAAGGGACAGGGAGCAGGTTCAGCAAGTCAGCCCTGAAACAGGAGTACAGCTCCTCATTCCTATAAATGAAAGGCAGCAGTGTCCCATCTAATGGGACACTAGAGCTCCCTTAACCCCCAGCTAAGCACTGTTGTCACCGTTTGCATAAAGTGTCATGGCAGAGTACCCTGGTGTCTGTCTCAATTATTTGTATGGCATCCATGGTAATAGTAACTGAGAAGCCTCATGATCTTTCATGTATTTGTCCATATACATGGTAGGGCCAGGTAGAGAGGTTTCATTAAGCCCCTTTTTATAGTACAGAACACTGAGGATAAAGGGGATTGAAAGAAAGTCCCCAGCACTCGACAAACAGGCAACTTTGTATTTTCTACATGAGACATTTATAACTATAATTTCAGGGGTGGGGGTTTTACTTACTGAAAACCTACCCAGTGCTCCCGGTGGAAAATACATTAAGATTTATGCTTGGATGTAATGCCAGTAATGCGAGAAGCATGGAAATGCCTTAGTTGGATAGATGTTGGAAGAGTCTCCTTTCCAGCGGGCATGCTATTAGTAAAGCCTGCACTGCTACAGCCACCTGAAACAAATTAAATCTATTTACACAACACAACTCTGATCCATCTCTGGCTGAAGCATGAGACAGCATGGCCAGAAGAGAAGTAAAATTTTCATTGCCCAGACACCTGCTGCACCTCATCAGAACCAGACAATCTCCCATCCATTTGCATCCCAAAGCAATGGATCAGGTGTTTTGAACTCTCCTTGCTGATTGAAGACAGATTCATTGTTATTAAATATTTACTAGAGATCAAGTCCAGATCACACATCTGGCCTGAACATTTCCCTTAAAACTAACCTTGAATATTGTAAATATACTTAGGTCTCCTAGATTGAGCAGTGTTGTTTAAGGTGATAAAATGTGAGCAGAAGATGCAATTAATGGGCTGGTTGGCTACATGAATATTCCTCCCTGAAGTATTATTGTGACATTTCTTCTCTTAATGCCTGAGTGATTTTGTTGAAGTGGTTGACTATTGTCCTATGCATTAAATTGGGGTTTGAGGGTGGGGAAAGAAATGTTAAAAAAATGAAATCGATTCCCCATTCGGGCCCCAAAAGCATTCTGCAGCAACCTTACTACTCTCTGAGGACTCTACAATATGCTGAGGAAAAAACATTTTGTGGGAATCTCTGGTTTAAATACAGGCAGCATTCCACTGAGTTTTTAAAAGATCTTATTGGGAATAAACCAGCTTATAAATAGGGACAGCAAAATTCTGGATGAATATTCCAGGACTATAGCTAATAAATTCTGCACACATAAGATATAAGCAGCTCACCAAGCTGGTGCATGTATAGAATCCAACCCTAATTAACTGTGTGTGAGAATTTTGGATTACTGAAACACCATCTTTTGTTAATTTAATAAATCTTCATTAATGTTGCAGGTAGCAGCGACCGCCACAAGAACCATTACAAATTGACCCTTTTCAAATCCTCATAATCCTGCACTGGAGAGATAGACCTAATTGGGCTCATTAAAAGTAAACATTGATTGACAGGACCACTGGGATCCTTAAAAGGGTTGTGTGGTTGAAAAGAATCGCTGCATTCTGGATCTCCAGAGCATCCGCTGGTTGTTTGTTTCCTCTGCCAGGGTCCACAAAACCACCAGGAAAACTGCTGACAGCAAGCAGTGCATCAGGCAGCGAGGAAGGGTGTGGGTGGCATTTGCAGGTAAAAGGCCTCAAATATGGAACATTTCCACAGGCAGGTCACATTCATGAATAAATATTCATGGTCACACCATGAATAAATATTCAGATCAGGGAATTGAGGACCTTTGAACTGCGATTTACTCTTGTTACGACTTTGGGACTGCTTCTCCACTGCTTTATGTTTTTTAAGTCATTAGCACCTGTGCAAAATGAGCATAGGAAAACATGGGTAAATCAATAGAGTATTACATAGGCATCAGTAATTACTTAGCAGTGGGGAATCAGGCCCTGGGACTTTTCAATTAGTTTCTGTTGCAAATGAGGTTCAGACACCATTTGGGAAATCATGTTTCAGTCAAACACTACATATTTTGATTAGTGTGGGTCAGTGTTATGGGGGTAATCAAATAATATGGATCTTTCTGGGCTTAAAAGAATCTATCAGTTTCTAAATTTCCATTTCTGAGTCCAAGCAAAAGAAATTTATATTGGCTTATTACATAGCTTGAACGTCATCTGGCTGGAACACCCATGTATCTGTGAATGCTCAGACATTGCCCTGCACATCTAATTCAGCACACCCATTTCAGCACATAGCTTCAGTCACCAACATTTTTCAGATTGGACATTAGGAAAAATTTCTTCACTGAAAGAGTGGTGAGGCATTGGTACAGGCTGGCCACGGAAGGGGTGGAGTTTCCATCCCTGGGGTTGTTTAAAAAATGGGTAGATGAGGCACTTATTGGAGATGGTTTAGTGGTTACCGTGGTGTAGGGATAATGGTTGGACTTGATGATCTCTAAGGTCTTTACCAGCATTGATAGTTCTATGAGTCTGTTTTCATCCATAGAATCTGTAAAGTTATTTAATCTTTATCCCAGAACTGCACACATACATGAGCACTTCAATGCCATATGAAAACCATACTGCACATCAGGGGAGTTTGGGTAGCAGTCTGCATAAATGATCTTAATGTGCACAAGTTGGGTAATAAAATGACTAGTGTAAATATCTCAGAGTGCACCAGGTAAGTTGAATTATCTCTCAGTCCCCATGATCAGTGAGAGCACACCTAGAAGGTCACTCTCGACCTGCTGATGCACACACACTTGCTCAGCTGCTGGAGTTACACAGCTTGTCTGAGCCCTTTGCTTCACCAATTGCCTTTAGTTCTCCTGCACCAAAAATATCTTGGGTGACTAGGAGATGCAAGAGGTAGTCCCAGTTCCACACACACATGTTCTTGCTCTTGTTTCTCATTGTGTGTGAAGTCCAAATCCAGAGACATTCCAATGCAAAGATACAGCAGCTCTGCCTCCTCCAGGACCAAGGTACAACACTTCTGAATGAGCTGAGTGGAGACCTGGGAGACACTTCATGTTTCATTGCAGCTTGAATGCAGTAAAGAAGTGGAAGTGTCAAAAAAGATTAGTGTGTCATTGGTTAAAATGATTGTGGCATGAAGGGACTGAGAGCTGCCAAAACCAAAATAACAAGAAAATGTCTCTGAAGACACCTCTGATGCATCGCTCTGATAGATGTGCAGCTCCTCGTTCACCGTAAGTAAGAGGGGAGAGATGGCTTTTCTGCAACAGCCTGTCCTGGGACTGGGTTTGGATTTGGGTTGGAGGTGCCTTCATCAAAGCAGAAATGTTTCTGGCAGTCTGCTGATGTACCAGTGCAAACAAAAAGGATGGGGATGAACATGCAAATAACATATCATTGGCAGCTTTAGACCTTAGCATGACCCAGGTGTTTGGATGTTGGTGACTATGTGACTCTCATAATGGAAGTCCTCCACTCTGACCCACTGACAGAGGGTCTGCATCCTCATTGCCCAGAAAATATCTGGGCACTCACAGATTGCAGGTGTGGAGACTCCTTCCAGGAGGTTACAGAGACCCAGTTAAGCACCTGCTAGAGGCCAGTATTCCTTGGCTCCTTCTGCTGATGAAAGGGAAGGAGAGATTTATTCTGAAGACAGTTCAGTTCATCCTCTGAATACAACCTCTTCTTCCCAGGGCTTGCATGAGGAGTACCAGGAGAAGAACTTTCCACCATGAATATGCAGAACTGCTCCTCCATTCCTGCTTTCTCCCATTGACTTCCCTCCCACGGATCCCACTCTCAGCCAGCACCCAGTTTGGCCCAGCCTTGTCTTCTAACTGGTGTGGCTAGGAGTTGCTGGACTGTGAGCTATGTTTGACAAGGGCACCTCTGTATTTCTGCTGCACTGCTAGCATGCACTGTATATTCTTCTCCTGCTTTCTGTACCTCCACTTGCCTGGAGGGTTTGCTCCAGATCATTCAGCAAGAATGCAATAACCTTGAATGCCAGCTGGAATAACTTACCCAGCTCAGACAAGTGCATTGTGAGAATCCAAAAAAGAAATAGTGCAAAAAAATCAGAACCAAAAAGGTAAACAGCTTCTTATATTCACTTGTGGTTTTGAATTCTTTGGAGTTGATTTCTTGATAACACAGAGTGAAGCCACTCTGTTAGATGTGCAGCATAGCCCATGCAGTGCAGCACGGCCCATGCAGTGCCTGGTCTGCTTTCTGCTTCATATTTATTAATTGAGAAATCCTTGAGCAAAGTGCCACTGGAGCCACAACATTGTTGATAAATCCAGCAGTTGCTGGTACTCCAGCAGCATGCAAAGAAGCTGAACAAGACTGATTACACTGTGCAGCTATATCTGCAGAAGGTTGATTATATGGTTTGCTTCATAATTAAACATCTAAACATCCATTTATGGAGCAAAGTGAAATTGAGGAATCACAGCCTTGTGTAGAATAAGAGAGCCAATGTGCAAATTCCTGGGCCACAAAGACATTGTACTGGCCAAGCCCTCTCAAAACATCTGTTTGGAGCTCACGTGCAGTTTGGCATAACAAACATATCCTAAACTCTGTCATTCTTTCATGAGCAAGGTTGAAATGAAGTCAGATGTGGAAGAAACAGTAAAATCAGCTTCTGTTTCAGTCTCTGGGATGGACTGCCATGGAGCTGTGATCACGAGCAGGAGGTGACACAGCATAGTGTCTGATGGCATAATCACAGGGACTGTTCAGAAAGCAGCAGAGCGACTTTCTGAAATGACACCTCAGTGGAATGAAAATCTCCATTGCAGTACTTACTCCAGGCACTCCTGAAGTGTTGAGCTCAAGAAGCCCACTACTTAGAGGAGGAGAGGGAAAATTCCTTTGGTAATTTCTTTTTCTTCCTCCCTCACTACCTTGTCTCTCTAATGCTGAATCAGATGTTTGCAAGCATACTCAAACACAGAAATTACCATATGGGCTCAGCAGGATATCTGGGAATGATTTTCTCCATCATAGCTACACATTAGGTCTCATCCTGACCTTTAGCATTTAATAGCATTATTTCTGATGTGAATAATTAAAAATCAAAGTCAAATGGCACTGCAGTTTATTCTGTGGAAGAGCTGTGGAAGGATGCTGCCATGAGAATAAACTACTATAAAATAGCCACCAATGACTTTAAACAGCACAATTATAAGAAGGGAAAGTCTGGAAAAGGTTTCTGATGGATGCTCTGGGCTGAGACTTACTATGCTGTTGTTTGTGTGAAGGCTGGTGCATTTGCAAATGAAACTGTATGATGTGATTTCCTGTAACAGTGCACTGAATTTAATGCCTAGTGCATCCTTTTGCTTCTAGGTAACCATTCAGCAGATTTCCAAATTAATTTCTTCATCATTGATTTTAAGGACTGTCATTTCAAGGCAACAAATCATCACAAATGATGTTAAAAGTTAATCAAAAGGTGCTAGGGAAAAGATGTCACTAAAAAGTTTAAAACTAAGATACAAACCAAACTCTTATTTAATCTTTGTTTCAACTGGGTGAACCCAGCCTTGGTGGTGGTTGTTGTTGTTGTTGTTATTATTATTATTATTATTATTATTATTATTACATCACTT